>OU015470.1:5054837-5566270 GCA_907164805.1 Brachyptera putata | reverse complement strand
TTAGAATCTATCAAACCATTATCATTATCAATTATCCTAATCTACATTCATTGATTAATTAAACAGAGAGAGAGAGAGAGAGAGAGAGAGAGAGAGAGAGAGAGAGAGAGAGAGAGAGAGAGAGAGAGAGAGAGAGAGAGAAATAATAAACCTAGAGAGTGATGGGTGTCCATTCAACAAAAAACTGTACAATCATTAGGCCTATATTAGAAATACAGCAACACTTCTCGCGTAGCGGTAGTTGGAGGCAAGCTCCTGCAGTGACCGCTAGAAAGTACTTGAAATGCAAAGTTTTGGAGAATTTGCTTGGTTTCAATTGAGCTATTTTGGACATAATATTAGGTATCTAAAATTACTTTTTGATAATGTTACATATCTCGTCACATACATTGTATTGTAAATACAATGGTGTATTTATGGTGTTTACACCATAAATAGTAGTAAGTATACTTGCAATTTGTGTGTTAATACTATGGTAGCCCTTTCGGTTCACGTAGAGGTTTTCCTGGTCTGCAATGGATGGCGGCACTATCGCAATGTGTGTGCCATCCACCGCACCAATCACGCCAGGAAAATGAGTCGCATCCATGAACCTCCCCTTTGCTGCTCTTTTCTCATTCTCCGTTCGAGGGAACCGAATCCAATGGGGCATTATGGCATTCATAGCTAGTGAAACTTCATTGATGGCTCGACTCATCATCGACTGGCTCATGGCATGCGAGAAGTCATTTCCAACACGACGCTGGTAGCTACCGCTAGCGTAGAAATTGAGTACAGATAAGACCTGTGGAAATATAACAAGTATACTGGTAATTTTCAATATGGAAGCCACTATATGCACATAGTGCATATATGCATGTGCCAGATAATAACCTACAATAAAATTGATATAAATCAAGCTAACAAACCAAATCGACGTAACCTAACCTCTCTGACCTCACCTTGATTTTTATAGGTCCATCAGTTTTTATTTTGTATCGACAACGAAACATGATACAAAATTGTTGTAAAACCTCCATTCTTGAAGGTTCAAGGCATAGGCCTATACCTAGTTACCGGTAGGCCTACCATTTATTTACTCAATGATATAACCAAAGTACTAGGCTATGTGTTCAGATTTGTAGAACATGTATTGTGAGCCAGGGCTAATCCCAGACTGTTTGAACAGTCATCTAGGCCTATGGCTGTGCTAGACTATATGCCTATGCCTACTAGGCCTAGTCAGCGAGTTTGTAGTTAACGTAGTTATTATAAAGTCAATGGCCTAGTCACGCTCGACTAGGCCTATGATCTAGGCCCTACGTAAGCCCAATGTTTCTTGATTTTAGAGCCTATATGCCTAACTGGGGCCTAGCCTAGGCTACTAATTGAGAGGTGAGTATAATATACTTACCTTCAATTCTATTGGTATGCCATGTCTCCTAGTAGGCTCATTCATATGTGGTCTCAAACTAGTAATGAGGTCTTGCACGCCCACTTTTGACAGTCTAAAAGTGCTTCTAAAACTAGTTTCGCTTACGTCAAATGGGTTAAAGTTATCTCTTAATGAGCGTCGTTGTACCCTTAATGCATTCCTTAACCTCCTTTCCTCGTCTTGCTCCATTTCAAGTAGTACAAAGTAGGCTGCCATTCTTCTGAAAAAAAAATTACATTACATTTTGTACTAACCTAACCTCCACAGTAGGCAGAGGCCTACTAGGCCTAGCATATCAGAATTTCTACATAACATAGCACAATATATACCGCTCTTTTTGTATACAATTGTTTGTCATAAATATTATCAATTTATGCAGATAAATATAAGATACATCCCAACTAGAAGTGTTCTGTATTTCGGGTGAAAATAAATAAATCAACTTCACGTACTTACGATTGGAAGGCTACAGTGATGATGACAGTAGTCGATTTGGTCGTAACGAGTGGGGTGTACCGATTCGTTAGCTATATCGATACGTATCGAAGTACATAACGAATTATAATCACAAATCAAATAACAGACAGAAAAGTTTCGAAAAGTCTCCGACTGGTTCACGCGACTTACCGGAACAGAAAAAACATACAGTGAAACCTCTATGCATCGTTACCGGATCCATCGTTTTCCTGGTTGTATAATTCATTTTTTCTCACCACACTACTACGTATATAATCAATACTAAATTTTCCTGGACGGATCGTTTTCCTGCATAGATGGTTTCATTTTCGTGGTCCCTTGAAAAACGATGGATAGCGGTATCACTGTACAACCGTATTACTATGAATCAAGCCTAAGTATGCCCTAATATTTGTTTTATCATTTTCATGCTTTGTTATACTGTACATACCTCATAGCAGGCCCTTGCTATCACACAATGGCCTTTTCAAACGTACCATTTTACTAATATCTGTGCAATTAAAATTAGCAGCTCTCATCATGCTACATTTTGAACTAAATTTGATTTTATAAATTTACAAGTAGGCCTATATTTGTAATTTTGTATATAATTGATTGTGTTGAAATACAACAGTGTTACTAATAATTTCCATTGTTTTTATTCTTGTATTCAAGCATACAGTGAACCCTAGTTCATTCAAATTTTGCTGTAATGCAAACAGTAGTTTTATCCTCGACCGCATGTCAAGTTTTTAACCATTTAGTTCAATGTAAAGCTAGGTTCCCATGGCGTTTTTTTCACGTCCCGTCCGTCAAAACTTCGGCCGACGTCAACGTTCAACCAATCACGCGCAAGAAAAAGCAACGGTGGGAGGCAACGATTTTTCCCCGTCCAAGTAGAGCCAACTCCAACTTTTGACGTCGGCCGGCACGGCACGGGACGATTTACGGAAGTCGTGTCCAGTACCAACAATCGAATGTAGGATCGCATCGTCGCATTTCCGTTTTATTTCGATATTACTGTTTTATAATCGCGCGCAAAATCACACGCTGTTTTGTATTTTGAGGTTAAACACAAGTATTCATTTTTAATGATGTTTTTCTATCCCGAAATGTTCGTCTAGGCAATTAGATAATTTGCGAGCCTAATATAGCGTCATGTTCGACCCTTTGATTTCGATGGTTGTTTTCAAAATGTTCTAGTTTTTTCCAATAGAACGCATTACCTTAGGGACGGGAAAAAAACGGTATGGATCCATGTTACACCAACGATGCCGTCCAATATTTTAACGGACGTCACGTGAAAAATTCGTCATGGGAACCTAGCTTTAGACATTTCGATAATTCAAAGATTTTTTATTCAGATGAGTATTTTTAGGTCCATAGAATTTGAATTATGGAGGGTTACTGCGTAGCTTGTACAATGGTCTTAAGCACTCCCGTGATCTATCTTTTGCTTACAGGACACACTTCCAGAAGTATAATGAAAGTTCTATAATTATTTGAATAATTGTGGAACAATCTGAATGGTTTATACATAAATTTGTCACAGATGTAAGAAAATAAGTCGTACACACGAATAAAAGACCGTGTTGTAAAAAGAAGGATGTTCTGAGTGCTACTCAGAAGTGAACGAGAACTTGCTTTGCTCATCTGTACTTTCTCAACACAACATATGAATACAATCTCACACTTTCAGTCATTTAAGATTTTGAATTTTTGACCCAACGTCTTGCCTATTATCTACATTAATTTATTGTTGCGTACAATGGATACATGAGCATTCAAAACAATTGTTGCTTCAAATTTTCTGTACTGATTATGAAAATTGTGACCTCATCCTATAGCTAATTATTGGTATGTAGTTCAAGTTACGCAACTTTGTTTCCCGAAATGTCGGGGCATAGCTTACGTTCGCCTCGTGTGACGTAGAAGACTAATTGGAAGCCAGATTAAATTGGCAGAGTCTGGATCTCGTCAAACTCTTCCCGCTGCACATCCAAGAAATGGTTGATCTCCATCACTTTAGACCTGTCTCTCTTGATCTCGTCCCTAGACAGCACAGAAGAAGAAAAGTGTTGATAAGAATGGAATGAATTCATCATAATTCAATTGAAAATTTGGTTATCGTACCTTACTGGTATTTGAATATAATACAGTACATAATACATATAATATCGGCTCACATTAATGTTGATAAATTAAAATAGAACATTAAAATAACTATAAAATTCTAATTTTCACTTTGTTGACATATTGTGAATGCTCTGAATGTGTTAACTTTATTCTTGAAAGTTTCTAGTTAAATTAGAAGGACAAAAATTGTGTGAAATCAAATAAACCAATGTTTCTATTAGATTGTCACCAAGACAATAAAATAAATATTGAAGGAAACAAAATGTGCCACAACAAAAACAAGAAACTTCCCATAGAACCAATGTCTGTGAGCTAACGAAAGACGAGACTGGTCTAATCCAGTGCGTGTACAGTGAAACCTCTATGCATCGTTCCTGGATCCATCGTTTTCCTGGTTGTATCATCATTGTCTCTCACCCCACTTCCATATAATCAATGTTAAATTTTCCTGGATTGATCGTTTTCTTGCATGAATGGTTTTATTTTCCTGGTCCCTTGAAAATCGATGCATAGAGGTTTCACTGTATAGGGCCAAATAGCTTAAGGGGGTTCATGCAAGATGGATAGAGGTTTCACTGTATTGATATTCCTACGTTTGGGGCGTACCTCACTAGGTTGGTGCACAACGTAGACGCCCACGTCCTGATGCGCGTCACGAGTCTGTCCTCTCTCAAGTCGATCACTTGCAGGTGCATGTCGTGCGACGTGGACAACGCGTTGCTCACAGACTCCTTGTCAATCATGATCTGAAAAACGACACGGTTGATGCGTGTGTGAAATGTGGTTTCAGTCGTTATTTTTTTATATTGGGTTTAACGACGCAATGATATGATAGCGCAGATCTAATGGTGTCGGATGGGTGATTAATAAGATGATGGGATGATGAGATGAAGGTTCTTGGGTAATGAGAAGGAAGCGGTCATGGCCGACTTATTATAGGAACCATCCCGGCATTAGCATGTACTACAGAGGATAACCACGAAAAAACCCCTGTAAAGATGGTCGGCGGCAGGGATCGAACTGAGTTTGAAATTCCCCTCGCCTCCCGGATCACTTGAAACAAGCGGGTTAACCACTGCGCTGCATGTGCTTGTCTTCGTGATCGTCTAACCCATTGATTTCTTGTATGATTTCTATATTTCTAATGCAGGCCCTACAATAATCATTTACTGGGGGAAAAAATATTTTGTCGTTCTTATCCAGACTTCTACGTTCATCTCACCACTACCAGACAGTTATTATAAATTTAAAATAACGTTGTCGTTGACCAGTCATACAGCAGAAAAGGACGCAGCTATGTAGTAAAAAAATACTCACAGGTTTGAGTTGCTCTGGAACGGGCATGTCCGAGTCCAGTGTTAGGTGAGTGAGGAAATGTCCGGCCACTTCGGTCAGCTGTTCGTTGTATTCCAGCTCCAGGTTACGACATTGCACAAACAGACCCTGGCAGAGATTGAGAGAGAGTGAGAGAGGGATATCTCCAGGAGAAAGTAAGAGAGATTGTCATACAGTGTGGCATTGGTTTAACCTTGGATTGCAACCATCACCAAATACAGTGAAACCTCTATCCATCATTTTTCAAGGGACCATGAAAATAAAACCATCCATGCAGGAAATCGATCCATCCAGGAAAATTTAACATTGATAATATGGGAGTGGGGTTAGAAAAAATGAATGATACAAGCAGGAAAATGACGGATTGGGGAACGATGCATAGAGGTTTCACTGTATACAAAATGCAAAATACATCTGTGACGTCACCCATGCTATAACAGATTTAGACTTCTCCTCCAGAGCTATGAACTATGACGGTGGATTGTTGGATATTTGTACCGCGGTAACAACACATTTTCAGTTTTGTAGTAGGGCCTATATAGCTGGTTGCATGGCTGTGGAATCTCTTGCCTATCGTCTGTACGTTGTACGTCTGTACGTCTATATTCCTGTACGTTGTGACTAGCATTGGTGGTCACTTGATCCAACTGTCGTGTCTTAGATCTCCTATAGCTTTTTACGAATACAGAGGAGTGTAAAATGTACACGTCGGTATTCAGTAGAGCGATTTCATTAAATATAGAATACAACCACTTGAATGTTACTCTCCTGTACATTAATAAATAGGAGATTTGAGATATGACGGTTAGGTTATTAAGTGATAACTTACAACAGTTACAACGTACATGAATGAGGCTCCAGTACGATATCCACTTTCCAACGTGGGGAGACGTCCATAAATTACGTCACAGCTTAGAAGGGGAGGGGGAGTTAAGATTTGTGACAAGGTGTTACAAGGGGGGAGGCAACTTTGTGACGTACTATATTTTTGTTCTATGTATTTGGTGCCATTCTTATAGATTCTTAAATTTATACGCACCCTAAAACCTTAAAACTAGTTGATATGTGTCGTATGTGGACCTTGAGTTAGAGCCAGACTCAACTGTATCAAGGTCGTACAACCCAAGAGACCGTGATACGACATACGACAATATGGAAACTTATTATCATTACCTATGCATAATTGCATAACACGCATAATTTCAATAAAAGCAAACATAAAGAAATTAATATTTTCATTCTATAAGTTCATTGTACCTTTGCCGCCTGTTAATTTCAATTTTTTGTCATAAGGGGGATATGATTATTTGTGACGTATTTAAAGGGGGGAAGGTAATAGGTTTTGTGACCAACTGTGACACGGGAGGGTTCAAAGTGGCCTAAAAAAGTATGACATAATTTACGGACGTCCCCTAGGGATTTACCTGCGCAGCTTCGACGAACACGTTGACCACGTCCGTGAGGTTCCTCTCGAAGTTCCCGTTGGTTTCCTCGAGCTGCTCGTACAGCGTAAGCTCCTTATTCATCAGGTGTCCCCACGTAGACTGGCAGAGGTGGTGGAAGTCGTCAGTCAGTCGCTGCATCCGCTCCACGGTCTGATCTAGCTCGTCGTCTGGCGAGTCGTGCATCGTGTCCAGCAGTTTGCGGATCTCTCCGAAGATCTTCGTCTTCTTCTCCAGGAACTTCTCCGTCCACCTGGAACAAAGTACGGGTCTTCCAGTGTCTCGCCAGTCGAACGGGAAGCTCTACGTTATTCTCGAGCGTCTAGTCACTATTTACTGGTGACATTTATTAGTGGAGATGATACCGATTGTCAGTGGTTTCTACTGAAGTTGAAAATGAAGGAATAAACAGAGAATACTTATTTC
The DNA here is from genome assembly GCA_907164805.1 of Brachyptera putata. Taxonomy (NCBI): domain Eukaryota; kingdom Metazoa; phylum Arthropoda; class Insecta; order Plecoptera; family Taeniopterygidae; genus Brachyptera; species Brachyptera putata. Next base: position 5,559,061 of record OU015470.1, on the reverse strand, counting down.
AGACCAGTAAAGGGGCTGTCCATAAATGACGTCCACATTTCGAGGGGGGGGGGAGGGGGGTCATCAATCATGTGACAATGTGTGACAAGGGGGGAGGGGGGATATACACTAATGTGACATCCTCATTTACACTTCTTCATATTATTTGTTTCTTTCAATTTTCAGGGAAATAAGATGACGCCATATAATTTGAAAGAACTTATATTTTAATGCAGAATTTAGGTGGTTAGGTGGATTTTAGGGGATTTAGGGGACTAAAATATTGAGGAAAACTTTTTTCAATATCCCAATCCCAGTTTTTCCAAATTCGCATGAATAATTTTATGGGGTGGGGGGGGGGGTTTATAATTGTCTGGATTGTGACATCATTTAAGGGAGGGGGGGGTCATCATCTCTGTGACCAACTCGGACAAGGGGGGAGGGGGGTTCGATATACCCTAAAATTGTGTGACATCATTTATGGACAGCCCCTAAACTGAATTCTGATTTTACAGAAATGTGCAAATAAATAAAGTTATAAATTAACTGACTGACTTAAATAACTGTAGCCAAACTCAGTTCATTTTAGTTTGTACGGTAGGCCGATGTCATATACATACAACTGTTACATTTACCTCATGATCGTTATAACTAAAGTCAAATAAAATCACTGCTGACCTACCTCTTCTATGTTCTACATTAAACCCAAAACTAATTCTGAGTGCAGTTCCATTATACGCTTATTATAAATATTAAATAGTCGTACAGATGTTTTATTAAAAAACTCAATTTCTACACTTTAGGTAAAGATTTCTCTCCAAGAACGGTAACGTGTGTTAGTAATTTCATACTCATTTTATTATCTTATTGAACCTTACTTCTTTATTTGAATGCAGTGTCTATTCTTAGTTCAATGTTCCACCACTGCCACGCTTAGCGTTGCATGTAAGGGATACATATGAGAAGTGTTGTCAGTCAGGGCAGTGTCCAATCGGAATAGGTTGCACTCATCTCCTTGGTAACGACTTTTGCCGCCAATTTGTATTTGTTACTTTAAATTGGCCGTATAGTAAATGTCTTATTAGACGAGGATTCAATTTGACATACTAAAAAAAATTGGTGTTCGTTTTTATGTTTTTTTTTGTGGGGGGGGGGGGGTTATGTTTTTTTGTCGGTTCTCCACAGGTCAAACGGCTACATCTATCAACTTCAAACTTTTTTTCAATATGGTTCCTCATCTAACTTAGATCTGTATAGTTTTGTGGCATTATCGGGGATTAACTTTTTTTTATGAATTTAAGAAATTTCAAAAATTCTCATTAGAATCGTCAACATAGTGTTTTGTTGGATTCCTGGTCATGTGGGCATCCAGGGAAATGAGATCGCTGATAAAGCAGCTAAAGATGCTACTCTGAGAAATTTTGTCGACGAACCTCTCGTACCTTTCTTTGACTTGAAATCTCATTTCAAACTCTTATTCAAACATAAATGGCAATCAGAATGGGACAAAGAGATAAACAACAAGCTTCGTGAAATTAAACCTACAATCGACTTTTGGGATTCCTCTATCCGAAGTTCGAGAAGAGAAGAAGTGGTGTTGGCCCGTTTGCGAATAGGTCACACTCTCCTGACTCAAGCTTATCTATTTACAATAGAACAAATCAAACCGCGATGTGATATTTGCAATGATATTCTTACTGTTAAACATATTCTTATTGTTTGTCAAAAATACTCGACCATAAGACAACAGTTGTCCATGGATACTACTCTGGATAAAGTACTGTCAGATGACTCAAAACGTATTGATAAGATATTCAAATTTCTAAACTCAACCGATCTATTGGATAAAATATGAAAAACTGATTTTGTAGACAATTATATTACTCAAATATTAAAGAGAATAGAACAAAAGAAAGATAAAAACGGAAACAGGGTGATGAAATGACCATGCTGTCGGTGTCACCCAAAAAAAAAACATGGCGGAAAAAAAAAGAAAATATTTTTATTTTCCCAAAAAAATGAAATTTTGCGTGAAGTTGGATTACATTTTGATACACATTTCTAAAAAATTTCAGCTTGATCGGGTCAGCCATTTTGAAGAAAACAAATAAAATGTGCTAATTGGTACCACTCGAAGCAGTTCTTAACCATTACTACCCATACTATTACTATCAGCTCGTCTAACAACGCATATGGCGTTTTCCTAGTTTGAATAATAAGGAAAAAATCTATAGCGATCCTGATACCGCTACGAAATTATCGTGGAAGAAGAAGATATAACAGTTAACACGTGGGTCGACCCAAACTTGAACGATGCATTAAAGTATCTACCAGGTGGCACTTACACTTGGCTCTCCTCCTGGCTCTTGAGCTTGGCAGTGTTGACGCAGTCGTAGAACTGCCGCAGTTCCTCCTGCCGTACCTCGTGCTGCTGTTCTCCCAGCCGGAACAGTTCCGCCGTGAGCAACCGTGGGTCGACCCAAGCTTGAACGATGCATTAAACTATCTACCAGGTGACACTTACACTTGGCTCTCCTCCTGGCTCTTGAGCTTGGCAGTGTTGACGCAGTCGTAGAACTGCCGCAGTTCCTCCTGCCGAACCTCGTGCTGCTGTTCTCCCAGCCGGAACAGTTCCGCCGTGAGCAACCGTGGGTCGACCCAAACTTGAACGATGCATTAAACTATCTACCAGGTGGCACTTACACTTGGCTCTCCTCCTGGCTCTTGAGCTTGGCAGTGTTGACGCAGTCGTAGAACTGCCGCAGTTCCTCCTGCCGTACCTCGTGCTGCTGTTCTCCCAGCCAGAACAGTTCCGCCGTGAGCAACCGTGGGTTGACCCAAGCTTGAGCCATGCATTAAACTATCTACCAGGTGGCACTTACACTTGGCTCTCCTCCTGGCTCTTGAGCTTGGCAGTGTTGACGCAGTCGTAGAACTGCCGCAGTTCCTCCTGACGCACCTCGTGTTGCTGTTCTCCCAGCCAGAACAGTTCCGCCGTGAGCAACCGTGGGTCGACCCAAGCTTGAACGATGCATTAAACTATCTACCAGGTGGCACTTACACTTGGCTCTCCTCCTGGCTCTTGAGCTTGGCAGTGTTGACGCAGTCGTAGAACTGCCGCAGTTCCTCCTGCCGCACCTCGTGCTGCTGTTCTCCCAGCCGGAACAGTTCCGCCGTGAGCAACCGTGGGTCGACCCAAGCTTGAACGATGCATTAAACTATCTACCAGGTGGCACTTACACTTGGCTCTCCTCCTGGCTCTTGAGCTTGGCAGTGTTGACGCAGTCGTAGAACTGCCGCAGTTCCTCCTGCCGAACCTCGTGCTGCTGTTCTCCCAGCCGGAACAGTTCCGCCGTGAGCAACCGTGGGTCGACCCAAACTTGAATGATGCATTAAACTAACTTCCAGGTGGCACTTACACTTGGCTCTCCTCCTGGCTCTTGAGCTTGGCGGTGTTGACGCAGTCGTAGAACTGCCGCAGTTCCTCCTGCCGCACCTCGTGCTGCTGTTCTCCCAGCCGGAACAGTTCCGCCGTCAGCAACGCAAACTGAGCCTCGAACTCGCTGTATATCTCCGTAGCCTCGGTACCAAGCTGACAACAGTTAGACAAACACTGAAGTGGACCAGTGGCTAGCACGCTGAACCGTCATTGAGGAGATCGGTGTTCAATTCATAGAAATCCATAGAAACCATTCAAGCCAATGAAATTGTAATTCCATTCAAGCCATGGAATTTCTTCTAATTAGGCAAACGCAGGATGTGCGTTGTACGATGAGCGAGATGTCTATATAAAGTATAATCGAAAACTCTACAAACCTTGATCATTTGAAATGAACTTCATCCGATGTCAATGAATCTAGAAAGCCGTGACTTCGACAATGCAACATTTTTCAACTAATATTTCTATCTTTCCGATGAATAAAATACATTTATTATATTATTTTCTCCAAAACGGCTGGTCCGAAGATCAAACCAAATTTTCATTCATGTATATTATTCTTGTGTTCACATTTGTGGAAAATTTGAATCATATTGAAGAGATTTAATTTTTCAATTTTTTCCGCTCAGCCAAATCTTATGGGGTTTTTAGAAACTTCTAAATGATGTTTCTCAAAAATGGTCCAACCGATTAGACCTCAAAACTATACAGTTCTAAGTTGGATAAGTTTCATGTCGATCGGTCAAACCCTGCGACCTGTGAAGTGTTTACAAACAAACAAAAAAACAAGAAAAAAAAAAAAAAACGCACAGACAAAGTTCCGGAAGAGTTCAGTGAAAATCTTCGCTACGCTCTTCTAATAAACTATAATTTTCAAGGAATTTAAGTATACAAATGATGCATATTATACAGTATTATTATTCCAAAGTTTGCATGGATCAGATCAGCAGTTTTAAAGAAAAATATTATAGCCTAACGTAATATTTTCAGACCAATCTATGATAAAATATTATTAAAAAGATCAACAGGTAGAAAAAAAAACAATTAAGGTAAGCAACAGTTCCATCAATGAGTGCTTTATCATTAGAAAGCCATAACTCAATACAGTAACTTAAAATGCAAGGTGTGTTCCGGTATAGCTATATCTTTCGAGTAATTCATATAAATATCTCACTCATCGTACAACGCATATGCTGCATTTTTCTAATATTGAAAACATTAAAATTACTGATTAGTGATTATTAGACGAGCTTTAGCGAGGATTCAATTTTACATACTGAAAAAAATTGGTGTTCGTTATTATGTTGTTTTTTTTTTTTTTTTTTTTTTTCATATATTTTGTCGGTTCTCCACAGATCAAACGGCTACATCTATCAACTTCAAACTTTTTTTCAATATGGTTCCTCATCTAACTTAGATCTGTATAGTTTTGTGGCATTGTCGGGGAGTAACTTTTTTTTATGAATTTAAGAAATTTCAAAAATTCCCATTAGAATAACATGACGGAAAAAAAAAGAAAATATTTTCATTTTCCAAAAAAATGAAATTTTGCGTGAAGTTGAATTACATTTTGGTACATATTTCTAAAAAATGTCAGCTTGATCGGGTCAGCCATTTTGAAGAAAAAACATAAAATGTACTAAATTGGTACCACTCGAAGCAGTTTTTACCCTTTTTTACCCATACTATTACTATTCGCTCGTCCAACAACGCATATATGGCGTTTTCCTAGTTATTTTCATCTATGACTTAATGTGAGCCGTTCTATCCAACTGAATCCTATTACCGTGAGAAGAGCCTGCCCGTAGTCATCCTTGGCAAACAGCGACTGAAACAGCTGGTCCGAGTTGAGGTACTCGATGAACGCCACCGAGTAGAATTCCACCTCTGCCGCCTCTTTCTCCTCGGCCCTTTTCACCAAGTTCAGCTTGGACTCTTCGTGTTGCAGCTTCTCTAGCTCTTTCCTGCAACATTGACACTTGGTCAGCACTGCAGAATGTTTCTCTTTAAAGCTATGAAAACGCCATATATGCGTTGTTAGACGAGCGGATAGTAATAGTATGGGTAAAAACTGCTTCGAGTGGTACCAATTTAGCAGTCTTCTGTTTTTTTTTTCAAAATGGCTGACCCGATCTAGCTGAAAATTTCCAGAAAAGTGTATCAAAATGTAATTCAACTTCACGCAAAATTTCATTTTTTGAAAATAAAAATATTTTCTTTTTATCTGCTGCTATTTTAATGGGTATTTTTGAAATTTCTAAATTTCATAAAAAAAAAAAGTTACCACTTGATAATGCCACAAAACTATACAGTCTAAGTTGGACGAGGAACAATATTGAAAAAAAGTTTGAAGTTGATAGCTGTAGCCGTTTGAGCTGTGGAGAACCGACAAAAAAACATAAATACGAACACCAATTTTTTTCAGTAGGCCTATGTCAAATTGAATCCTCGCTAAAGCTCATCTAATTATTTATTCATGAATCAAAAATAATAATAATGAATATTAATAAATTACCTGTTGAGATAGCCAGCCACTCTCTAATTGTATTCTGTTTTTAGACTCTTCTTGGGCATTTAGTAAATGATTATATTTATATAATATAAAATGCTATTTTTTTAATTATTTCATATAAGAGCCGGTTTTACGAATCTTAGGTCCGGTATTACGAAGTTCAGTTAGCCTCTATCTGAGGGTTAGTGAGAATAAATAGCATGGATAACCATAGTGATAGCAACTTTAAACTGCTAGGTAGAGCTACTCCCCCATTGGTAATTCCGGCACATAGTGCTGGAGATAATCTTTTAACTATTAGTTAAGGTACGAAAATAACATGCGTAACCAACGGTGATAACAAGTAAATCCTCTAACTATTGCTTCATCCACTAACGATCAGTTGGTAATAGTGGACCTCGGTAAACAAAATTGGCATACCAAGGTACAATATAGTAATCTGTTACTATAGCTTTATCTTGTCAATATCTGTGTAGGCCTCTGTACGGTATATATATTATATATAACTATTTTTTGTTTTTTGGTTCCAGACATTAAAGCAAGCAGTCAGTCTACAGTTGTGTTAATTGCTTCTCATGACATCTAGTTGTTAAATGTGTCGAACTTACGCAAACATTTCACACGCATAATCCTTCTCGTCAATTGAGATCATCCTGTATTCGTTGTACACAAGCTGCGGCAGGAAAGCCTGGATGTATTCGCAGAAGTCGGGAATGTCGTAGCAAGGGTTGCCGCACAAATTGAGTGACCTCAAGTTCTCGAACTGTCGCAAGTAAAGCACCTGCCGCACATTCAAACATGACCAACTGCTCAATTTATTTACGTGAACCATAGGTACAGAATTGATTATTTGGAAGCCTGTGTACATTTTACTGCTTTTTGATAGATCAAGCAAAGCATGTTTAATAGATGATTATTGCGATTTGAAAAATTGCAAGGATTTTGATGTGTCACAGAATTAATATCATACGTTACATGTTTTTAAAACTTTTGTCGAGAATATTATCAAAATTGTTGTTGAAAATTTTTCCAACATTATTGTTGAAAGTATTTTTCAAATTCAGGTCAGAAATATTTTCAACATTTCTGTTGAAATCTGTTTTCAAGAATTTTGTTCAATTTTTTTAAATATTTGTGCTAAAAATATTACAAACAAATTGTGAAAGCTTTATGAAATAAGGACAATTTCACAACATTTTTGAAATGTTGGTAAAAATGTATTATCAATTATGGTATTGATTTTTATTCTCAATATAAAATTTTTCTATTGTTTCATACAAATACTTTCAAAATTATATAGGCCTACCTATAATTGAGAGCATTTTCCAATATATGTTCAAAAATATTTATAAATGATAAATTATAATCTATAATTTATAATTTATAATAATTTTTAAATATTCATAATTATAAGTTCATAATGTAATGGAGTCCTATACAGCTTCAAAAATATTGATTCAATCAGCGTTGATATTTATGGCCCCGATAAAATTTACCATAAATCTTCCCTCCCATTGGTTTAAAGATAATTATTGTTGGAGTCTTGTTTATTTAGTTTTCTTACATTTTCACAGTCTTCAATCTCGTTATTTCCAATGCTTAATATCTCCAGTTTAGTCAAAGTCTCTAAATTCTCCAGCTTGGTTACATGGTTGGCAAACATGGTCAAAACCTCGAGGTTGACTAACGACTCGATGTTCTCGATCACCGTTATATTGTTGAAAGATAAGTCTAGCTCTCGTAGGTTGGTGAGCATATGTAGGTTCTCTATTCGTTCTATGATATTGTTGCCGATCTGCAGTTTCACCAGCGAGGTCATCATCCATAGATGGTCTATCCTGAAAATATCTGCCACAGTACTTTTTCTAGGTAAACTGCTGGTTTCTACCCTTCACAATAGGACCTAAATTATAGCTTGTGCCTAATTTGTATATTATGGTAATTTTGAATTTTCCACAGCTATTGTAAAGGAGGCCAAGTAGGTGAACACAATACTTAAAAGTTGATTTGATAGAGGGGAGGGGGAACAAGAAAATATTTAAAAAGTAGGAATATGTTGATATAGGCCTACTTTTACCAAAAACAGCAGATCTCTCATGGTACCTCCATGCATAATCCAGCATATTCGAAGGAGTTTCAAACTGATGAATAATAACAATTCCTAACAAGTGGTAGCTTCATTCAATAGCGTTAACCACGGTTAGCTATTTGACGACGTGATTCCACCCTGAGTTTTCAATTTTATAATGTAAATTTCAAATGCATACTGAAATCAAGAAAACCATTTTTGGACATTTCTTGTCCGAAATGTGTCTAAAAATTAATTTGTGGCTCATGCAATATAGATCTAAAATGATTAGAAAACACAAATTTCAGGAAATTTCAAGGATTAAAAATAATGAGTTAGTTCGCAAGAGACTAGAAGCGTACAGTGTCTTGCAAATATATGACAAATTTACATTATTTATTTTATCACTGTTTAATTATTATATTAACTTCAAATTTCAAGCACGATATAAATGCTTACTCAAAAATTCGAGGCGAATATTTTCTATTTCATCCAGCCTAATTCCATCTGAGGCAAAAAATTTCCCAGCTTCACCTTTTGGGCCTTGCTCTAAAACAGAATTTTTTAACAAATCTAAATCTATGACACGGGGCTCGAGATCGTGATGAATAATGCTACTAAGCATTCTGCCGAAAAAATTACACTTAAAATTAAAATAGAAGTACAAAAAACTTGGATAAATTAAATGCAGAACCCGGAGAAAGAGTTAGGTTTTATTCTACGGTAAAAACTTTTGCCGCTTTATGTTTATGCGCCATATTTTTGGTTGCTATGACAAAACTTACGTCATTGCATTTCATGTTTCACGCGGATAACCTAGTTTCTACAACGTTTCTCTCAAGAATGAAGTCAATATGACACGGTGACAAAACTAGAGCCGAATGAAACTTCATTGCTTGCCATTACGTCCATATAACTAGATATGACACTACGTACCTATCGTAGTACACAACTCGAACGAATTGTAGAAACTAGGATCCCTTTTATTTTGCACGCGAAAACCAACGAGGAAACTAGAGAAACTTAGACAGAAGGCAGTGCTTTGAAACGGTAGACAATTGTGGTATTTCGACAAGCAGTCAGTTGTAACAAATATTATTTTAATTAAGCTTTGTGGATACAAAAAGTTTTAGAATGACATCCTTCTTTGGAGGAATCGGGAATCCGTTTGCGACACCCGTCGGACAACGAATAGGTACGTTTCTTTATCTAAAAAGTTAAATATGCATGTTTTGCGTCGGTCGTTGGAGTGAGTCAGCTGGTCAACAAGTAGGCACAAGCATTGGCACAAGCCTAGAAGGGCTTGGCTTATTATGGGCATATATCGATCCAATGCCAAGTTAATGCGTAGGTCTATCATTGTCATGGCTGTTTATAGAAGGAAACAATTATAGGAGACAATCTATAGCCGCTGAAATATAGAAATACTCATTTCTGGAGCTGTCATGCTCTGATTCCTGTTTTACTCGTTCATTTGACAGCTGGGCTGTGGCAACTCTCACCAATGTCACTGTCATGGCCGATAAAGCTGATAATTACACTACTGTCAAAATCCTATGCCTTTAACCACTACAAACTCAGTGCTGTAGCCATTCTATAGCCCTGATTGCGATTGACGTTATTCTAAACGTTCAACTTTTATCCTGGTATCACAAGTATTATGGTGATACCATAAGTCCATAGCCAATGCCTAGGAGTTGCAGAACAGGCATAATGACCTTAGAGGTTGATATAGATAGAGGTAGAGAGAAGAGTATGACCATAAATTACAGTGACTCTTTGTATCCTAGAGGTAACAGTTGCTGTTATGAAATATACATCTACCTTTTAATGCTCTTAGTAAATATTGTCAACAGTTTGCTAGTTGATTATATTATGAAGCGTCTAATGTAGGCCTACTGGCATTAAGTACCTATATACTTAACGGTACCGGTACCAGCTTTTTCGTATGGGTATACTTTCAGTGACTGTTTTTGTATATCTTCAATGGTTGTCTTAAGCTCATGTGGTGGGAGTTTTGGCAAATCTCTGTCTAATATCATAAAAATGTTGACTTTGGTGAAGTCTTTTTTTTTTTTTTTCAATGAGCAATGTTTTAAATGCGAGGGAGGTGAGAGAGGGAGAGGGATCGTTCATGAAAAGACAGCACGTAAGACCGTAAGACCAATTTTATATATAACATGAGGAAATGCAGCATAGGCCGATGCATTATAAGATAAGCGACATATTTGTAAGACATAGGTAGGCGGGCCTATATAATCAAAAGTACAATGCTCATAGTTGTGAACTTTTTCGTTATATGCCAACCTACTTATAAATGTGTACATTTTCTCCACCAGAACAAGCGACGGATGCTTCTCTTGCTTCCGAAAACTGGGCTTTGAATATTGAGATCTGCGACTTGATAAACGAAATGGAAGACGGTCCGAAGGACGCCATCAAAGCCATCAGGAAACGTCTTCAACAGAACGCTGGGAAGAATTACACAGTTGTTATGTACACATTGACAGTTCTCGAGACTTGCGTCAAGAACTGCGGACGAAGATTTCACGTGTTTGCTTGCAGCAAGGAGTTCATACAAGAGCTGGTGAAACTTATAGGTACGATACTTAACATTTAATAGCCAACCAAACAATTCAATACCATACCATAGATGACTTACTAGAACAATGTCATTGCGTGATTTATGGGTCTATATGTAATTGTGTTGATTTTTTTTTTAAATCTGAACTTTACATGAAATTAGACTGGCACAGATAGCTCAGTAGGCCTAGTAACGCACTCGCTCCATGTGACCGGGAGGTGAGGGTAGTCTGTGCCTCGGTTCAATCACCTTTACCGTCCATCTTTACAGAGGATTTTCATGGTTTCCTGCTGTAGCCTAGGAAATGACGGGGTGGTTCCTACAATAAAAGTCACAACTGCTTTCTTCCCACTATCCCTCCCATTAGGCCTACATAAGAAAAGTCCATCTCATCATCCCATCATTCATCCGACACCAACGGATCTTAGTTATCATTACAGTGTTTAGGTAAACATAATATAAATTGATGTAATGTTAAAAAATGGTAAATTAGTATACTTTTTAACTACTAGTGTAGCAATGTTGTTGATAATTGTGACTTTGAATTAGAAAACTAATGGGGCCTATAGTTGGATTTTTTTTTATAAATACCCCTTTTCTTAACCTATGCTCAAACCAAGTTCCCGAGTTGCAATAACCCCTAATGTGTCTTGCTGTAGGTCCCAAAAACGACCCTCCGACTGCGGTTCAAGAGAAGGTGCTGAGTCTGATTCAGAGCTGGGCTGATGCGTTCCGCCACCAGGCAGAGCTACTGGGCGTTGTGCAGGTGTACCACGACTTGAAACAGAAAGGCATCGAGTTTCCCATGACGGACTTGGACACCATGGCACCTATTCACACACCGCAAAGGGTGAGTGACCTATTCACACATTGTCTTGGAATATAGCTCAAAGCCGCCCCGGTGGCTAAGTCAATTATCGCTAGCGGTAGTAACTGCAGTCACCGTTGGGCGTGGGTTCGAGTCCCGCATAAGGCATGGGTTTTTGTGAACGTCCTTTCACGTATCATCACTTATTCGTTTCATTATCATCCGCTCATTCGTACCCCCGTATAACCTAGCTGTTGGTGGGGTCGTTGAGCAACATTGAAAAAAAAAATATATATAGCTCAAGATGTTGCAAAAATGTGCGTTATGTTTCAATCATCCAATGAATATGAATTTTACTTGAATATCATTAAATGAATCAGTGTTGCCAAAGAATAATTAATGTACGTTTAAACCAGTACGGTAAACTTGAACACTGGATATATTAAGGAGAAAACTGAATAAGTTGAATTTATTGAAATATGTCTTATGATGTTAATAAAATAGTAGACCGAGCACCGCAATATACGTTCCTGTTCGAACACGAGAAAGCTTCAGCAAAATAACAGACACAATTGAAATAGTAAGCCTTAGCATTTATTTGATGTGAATAAATAATTCTTGAAGAGTTGAACAGACCTTTATATTTAATCAAATTCTTAGGCTTATTTATACCCCAAAAAATGTTCAAATATTGAAAAATTCTCTACGGGACTGAAATGGTGGGTTGGCAGTTCGTTAAACGGTGCTAAGGACAGCCACTGATATATTAGTGTCTAGAGCACGATTATCATTAATACTCCTTTTAAAATGATCCTTAATGCAGTACTAGACATGGAGACAGCCGATCGGAATCGTCAACTCTATTAAATAGAAGTGCAGGAAATGTGAGTTGAGTGGAGCCTTCGTTATTACGACAGTCGTGATTTCAGTTTGTGACTTGTGTTTCAGAGCATCCCTGATGGAGAGGCAGCCGTAGGCCCGCCTTTGCTTGGCCCCGCCCCTCAGTTGCTGTCTGCCCCTCCCTCCCCAGCCGTGGTCCCGCCCGGCTCCCCCGCACCGCCCCAGGCTCCGACGGTTCTCACGTCTGACCAGGTCGGCAAGCTTCAGTCAGAGTTGGATGTTGTGCAGGTAAGCTGCTAATGACGCAAAAGATCATAACTCGTAGCTAGAAACAAACAAGCTTCGAGCTAAAATATTGTACAGTGAAACCTCTATCCATCGTTTTTCAAGGGACCAGGAAAATAAAACTATCCATGCATGAATACCATCCATCCAGGAAAATTTAACATTGATTATATGGGAGTGGGGTAGGAAAAAGTGAATGAAACAACCAGGAAAACGATGGATCCGGGAACGATTAATAGAGGTTTCACTGTACAATTTAGTTCATGGTGCCATACATTTTATTTGATAATGTACAGTATGCCAGTAAATAATAATAATACTATAGGCCTACTTGTAAAAAGAGATTCTTACTCTTACCTAGCTATCGATGAGGTCGCTACGAACCGACCATAAACAATTACAAAACCATTGAACCAGTATTAGAGCTAAAAATAAAAATAATAGAAATGTATAGAAGATTACAGCATGATGTCTTTGTAAATCGAAGGGTGTTGCCATTGCTGTTTTGAATTATAGATTTTGAATTGTTCAGATATCTATACATTGTGATGGTACCGGTACTTATGATTAAAGAGCTTAACTGAAGTTGGACCTTCAGAAATTAAACTTTGAATTATCCTTGTACGGGTAGACTTTAGACATAACTGGCTTACGTCACGAGACGAAAATACATTCTTTCATCATTCCTAGACCGTAAGACGTGTGAACATGCTTGTAGGGCAATATGTCGGTGTTGAGCGAAATGCTGAGCGAACTAACGCCCGGCAAAGAACACCCGAGCGACCGAGAACTGCTTGACCAGCTTCACGGCACCTGTCGAGCCATGCAGCAGCGATTGGTCGAGCTCATCGGTAAACTGGCCAATGATCAACTCACCGCAGAGCTGCTGCGTGTCAATGACGAACTCAACAATTTGTTCTTGAGGTGAGAGAAAATTAACCGTAATGTAATTGATCATTTAAAAAATTTGGATCGTATTACGCATAATTAACACACTCTATACAGTGAAACCTCTATGCATCATTTTTCAAGGAACCAGGAAAATAAAACCATCCATCCAGGAAATGAAACATTGACTATATGGGAGTGGGGTGAGAAAAAATGAATGATACAAGCAGGAAAATGATGTATCCGGGAACGATGCATCTATAGAGGTTTCACTGTACTTTGTTTGCCTACCAATGCAATGGCGTACGATATACCAAGTGGGTTTAATTGAGTTGCAATGCAGTGTACTTTAACTCTGTGTGTATGCAGGTAACAGTTTCTAGGTCATCTTTTATTTAGAAGGCACTAATTGTCAAAATGTGCGTAAAATTTTCTATTGTTAAAATACTGATGAAAATCTGTTCAAATTTCTGACAATTGTTTGTTTAAACAATCAATTGCCGCCAATAAATGATGAATCAAGCTTTTGTTCATCTGCAAATTGAAAGCTAAGTAATTCAAACAAATTAATTTTCATGCATTTCGTCTCTCCTATCATTTTATTCAAAAGTTTTAAAATAATAATCTTGACGTGAAAACAATCTAGTATTCATCTTTAGTTCTCTCCATTCCTTTGAATTTTACTAATAAAAAAGTGATCTGTGTTTCCACTATAAACTCTTTCACTTGATTATATTTTTCTAGGAGCTACTGAAATATCCATATACATATATCCATTCACATTTAACGTTGTGAAAGACGATTTTTCAGAACAGTTTCCTCTTAAACGCGTTATACCTGTCGTACTTGGAATTGTCTGATGAAATGAATGCGCAGGTACACGAGATTCGAGAACAACCGAGAGTCTCCGACGGGCCAGGCGGGATCGAGGCCAGCCGTGGACGTGGGTGCGGCGTCGCTGATTGATCTCAGTGATGACGCAGCTTCAGAGTCCGCTGGAGCTGCCGCTGTCGCCAACAAGTTGTCTGGCCTTGGTAAGTAGCTATAACCTGTTCAAGGGGGTGCGTGCACGGTGCTTACACAAATCGAGCAATTTATCTTTACTATTTTTTCCATTTTCAAAACATGGAAAAAATTAGTGCCGCCCCGGTGGCTAATGGCCCCTTTAGACGATCAAGATTATCTTTCTGGTATTGGCAAGATAGCTTGCCCATATTTTCTTGATCGTCTAAACGCTCCGGCAAGATTCTTTCCGATCATCATGCCGTCTATCATGCCGTCTAACGCAAGCGTCAGCCATTGGCTTGGTTTCGGGCAAGCTTGCCGAAAAGTAGAGCCTTGTCCAACTCCAGAAAAGATCTTGCCGCTGGTAGCAAGATCGAGGCAAGAATCTTGACGTCGTGTAAAGGCGTAATAGGAAATCTGTGTATTCTACTTTTTTCGGCAAGATCTTGCCAATAAATCTTGATCGTCTAAAGGGGCCATTAGTCAATTATCGCTAGCGGTAGTAACTGAAGTCACCGTTGGGCGTGGGTTCGAGTTTCGCATGAGGCATGGATTTTTGTAAACGTCTTTTCATCTATCATCTCTTCATCGTTTCATTATCATCCGCTCATTCGTACCCCCGTATAACCTAGCTGTTGGTGGGGTCGTTGAGCAACATTAAAAACAAAAAAAGTGAAGGTCAATTTCTCTATTTTTATTAGCACCGTGCATGAACCCACTTGATATGTTTTTCAGAGGACCAAATTTAAAAACTTACCCAAGTGAAAACTCACTAAATAAACTATTCAACGTAAACCAATGGGTGTGAATTTATGAAGTTGTAAATGTAGGCCTACTAAAGTCACACCAAATGGGTTCTAATATATTTCTTCATCATTTGGGGAGCCTATTTAAGATGTTAATTCTTATGTTTCTAATTTTTTATGTTCTATGAGCGTGTGATGCCCTTCTGAAGTTTTACTCTTGTTCGATGCATGAGAGTTATATAATATACCGGTGGCGCTAGTTAATGGGTTGGACCAAATTATTATTGATGTTATTATTATGAATTATAATATTCAAATCAATAAATTGAATTTGTTTCAATAGTATAGCTCATAATATTGAAAGAATCATAGAATCGAAATCAAACAGCAATTGATGTATCATCTCATCATCCTATCGTCTCGTTAATCACCCATCCGACGCCAATAGATATTATGATTTATCACTACAGTGCGTGCCTTGAACCCAAAATAAATGAAAATAATAACATTTTATAAAGTAGTCGTCTTACCTTCACATTACGTACATTGAAACTACATGCTCGATTCATTGCGTGAATGTGTTTCTGGTCACAGCTATTGCAGGAGTAACAGCCTCATCTCAGCTGGGTAAGATTAGCAGCGTGTCAGCGCAGAAAGGCTCAGCGGTCGAGAAAGAAGATTCCGAGTTTGACATGTTTGCTCAATCCAGGAACGTTACGTACGAGTCATCGAAAACAGGGTGAGCATTCAAAAAATTACGTTCAGTTTACTAGTCGTGGATCCAGTCGAAAATACTGGAAATAATTTAGATTGAAAAATGTCATAAAAGTTGAATCGTTGTATGGTTCGGCATTGAAATTGGACCGACATAATTGCTATCCACCATTGCCAGAGTATAGTGTACAGAACGTCTTGATTGACTTCTACGTAGCAACCGTACTTTTCTTGGGAATGTTGAGCCAACATCGACCATTGTTGGTGGTACTTGAGAACACAAGTTAAATAGTACAAGGATACGGGTTGAAATATCGTCCAAAGAAAAACGGCAAAAACTCTTCATCCTCAAATTAAAATTTCATGTTTGTTCTATAGTAGGCCTACCATTTTCACAATGTTGAACTGGCCTACAGTACATGATGAGTGGGGATTTTATACTTTCGTTTATTCCATCAATGGGATTATTGACGTTGTCCCCTTGTTAGGGCCTTTGCTTTGTTTTATTCATTTATCTCTGGTAGACCATTGTATGAAATTTCGTACGCAGTTCGATCCCCGCCGCCGACCATCTTTACAGGGGTTTTTCATGATTTCCCTCTGTAGTCTAGGCTGATGCCGGGATGGTTCCTACAATAAGTCGGCCATGACCGCTTCCTTCCCACTATCCTTCCCATTACCCAAGAAACCTTCATCCCATCATCCCATCTTCTCATTAATCATCCATCCGATGCCATTAGATCTCAGTTATCATAACAGTGCGTCATTAAGAGCCGATTGTACCAACTGATGATTAAATATTAATTAACTAATCATCACTTGGTACAACCAGCTCTAAACCCAATATAAAAAAAAATATATATATTATATGAAAAGAAACTGTTATTATGTTGTTATGACTGTGTTTAATTGTGCGCCAGGGGCAGCACTTACGAGGACAACCTGCCCGACCAGACGAGTGGCGCACTCGGTGCAGTGGCGCAGACAAGGTCCCAGCCGGCGCCAACGGTAAGTACCGCCTGACATACTCGTATGTTATTTCAGTGTGTGAGTGTTGAATTTGTTTCTTCGTTTAACTATTGCACCGTTTTGATTTGATCAGAAGTAAGCCCAACTTGGTTTTGCTGTTGAATTCTATGAAGCAGGAATGAATATCAACTATCCGACTGCTCATAACAGTTCTGAAATTTCTAAATTAACAATTTTAGTAGGCGCTAGCGTTACATGCGTAGAAGTAATAGGTACCATCTATACTAAGAATCAACTGTCCTTAAAATGTACTGTACTAAAAACTGACTGACCTAAAAACCAACTGACCTAAACGACTGCTTCTTGAGCAACCTGCTCAGAAATTGAAGTGGGAGGTATGACTCCTCTCCTCGAGAAATTTCTTTGGACACAAACCTTATCTATCCTAACCTCAACAGTCAGTAGAGCATGTAGAACATTTGATGGGTGGTAACAATTTGTGAAGGGGAGGAGCCAAAGCTCTCAGTTCAGCTTCTGTATAGGTTGCTCAAGAAATAGAAGTTTAGGTCAGTTGGTTTTTAGTGCAGTTGATCAATCCTGCCAGTCAGCATTTCAGTGCATTTAGTAAAAGTTTGCAGATAATACTAGGGCCTAGGTAACAAAATATTACGGGATTGTTTTCCCTGTCCACCGCTATTATAATTCAAAATGCCTTCAGCCAAAAACAAGACAATATTGCAGTAGTGACTCTGTCAGTTATTGCTTCGGTGTCGGTAGTGAAGTCAAACCGGTGAAGTCAAATTGATCGTGGATACAGTCTCCTATAATGTGAATGATTCATATGACCTTGGTGGGCTAATTGAAAGCCAAATGGAAAAAACGGTGATAGTAATTGACTTTCTCCTTCGCTCTCGACAATATTCCCTCATAGGCCTAAGAATCTATATTTTTTACGAGAAAGAGTCAATCTTGGTTTGGTCTATTGTTATCTGAAGCTGTTGGTGGCTGGTTCTGTCGGGATCTTATTGAGGGTACTTTTATCGAGGAAATTATCTGCCGTGGGCAAATAGTGGTTTATAATGGTATACGAATATTGAATAGTTGCACAGAATATTCTTGAATATCAAATTAAATATTGAATATTTGCACTAATGACTGAATTATTCTTTGAATCGAGGTACAAATTTCATCATGTCCAGATTGTGTTTCATATCTTGCTTGCTTGCAACTAAAAATATTTAAACAGGAGTGCCAACCGATATTTTGTCGTCATATTCAAATAAAGGGAATACTGTACTTCGAATAACCGAATAGTTGATGTTCCATTCGATTTCTGTATGGTAAAAAAACGTAGGCCTACATGCTATTCTGCAAACTACAGTATTCGACACATTTGCATATTTGCACACTTCCTGACTTCATCGTTGTTCCAGATGAAAGAATGAACTTGTACCGAAACAGAAGTCGGACAATTTATACACTAGTCTGATGTGGTGTTCAATATTGAACCATTTCAAATTATAATTCAATTACAAACATGGTAACAATAATTTGATCAGATTTTATAATGTCAACCTACTATAATAATATTACCGGTATTATCAACTATAAAAGTCAAGTAGCGACTATATATTTTTATATGTAGGCCTACGGTAGACATACTCAAATTATTTAAAATATAATAATATATATTTATAAAAAAGAAACAGTTGACCTATTCTGTTTTGCTCTCAACTGTGGCAGAAAATGCTTATTTCATACCCGTAGTTAAAAACGTTTCTAAAAAATAGACTGATTATGTGGGCGGCGTTGTTACCGTCCGATAGGCGTAACCATTTATTTCCTGAATATTCTATTCTGATTGCACTCTTCTGACACCTGCATGCTCTGTAGTGTTGTGTTGTCAATACTGTAGTCGGCTAGGTTTAGGTTCGATGCTTGTTGACGCAGGGTTGGCAAGTAACTCTGTACTCCAATGAAACCCAGTGGGCTTTAATGGGTACTAGGCCTCTATTATATTCACCTTGAAAATCCTTTTTATTTTATTTTTTTTAATTTCAACGTAATTTACAATAATTGTTTTAAGCTTAGTCGTTAGTTGGTTGTTCATTTATACCTACAAATTGTTATTATTTCCAAATATTACATCTTCGATTTACGTTAACTGTACTGATCTCGAAAACCTTTTTCTCATTCTATTAATCATTTTCTATCGGGCACGTGTGATTTTTTATTTGTACCGTGATTAAAGTTATGATTTTGTTCTTCTTCCATAGGCTATGCCAACTCAAGAAAAATTTCAATTGATATATTGCATTTTGTACAACTGTTTTTTTTCCGAGCATTTTTTTTTTAAACACATAGGGCCTAACCCGACTGATTAAAGAAGGGTTTTTGCCAACCCTGCTGTTGACCGGAGTGTGGGTATATGGTGATCGAAGGATGTCACCTGTTGAGAAGGCGTTGTAGACAGTAGCTAGTGTCAAATGTATTTTACTTGTAGATTAAGGCCTACAGTGAATCCTTGTATAATTGAAACTACAAAATGTAATAGTCACAGTTTTTTCTGATTCAAATAATGCAAATGCTGCCCTATCGTCAACACGCAATTAAATTTCGTGTCATGTCATTACTCATTATCATTATTATTATTGCTAAAACAAAATGTAGCATACATACAGGTTCACGGTCTAGTTCAATAACTTTGATTTGTAATTTGTATTTTCAATTATCAATGATTCTACTCGGCAATCTGCATTATCCATCTGTAAGCTAGGCTAAGCATAGACAAGCTAAGCCGATCCAAAGCTAACAGTTTTGTATCTGTGTGTGTAGGCTTGTTGATAATTGTGGTGGTTTGTGTTGTTGTTGTTGTTGTTGTTGTGTTGGACCCGCACGATTGGTTGATTGGTGTTTCTCTCCGATTGGTCGAGCAGACCGACGATGTGATGCGGGTAAGCCGATGTGTTTCTCTCTTTAGCACGGAGCATGACACTACAGATCAATTAACATTTTACATAACTGACGATATATTAATATTTACATGTATTTTTTAAGTAATAATAAATAATGTGTTGTCAAATTTGTTTGTTGACTGGATAATTTATCATAATAATAATAATAATAATAATTTATTCACAGAATACTTATTTACAAGTTATGTTTCGTAATAACGGTGCCATTAATTTATCGTAATCATAACGTTAAGTATGTAACTTGCTTTATGAGGAATGATATTATAATTTAGTAGTAAATATTTTTAGTATGTTACTCAGTGTCCATGAGTCTGTTTCTTCAAGGGGAGAGATAAATATATTTAAACGAGTTTCTTTCATCGAAACCTCACATTTAGGCCATTTTAGACACACTTTTCGTAATAATTTTTAATCCATTTAATTAATTTTCTGATGTAACTTTAAACTGTGGCTTACTGTCGCACGTATTGCTAGGGCGACTTGACACTGCTGTAGAAATTGAAGTCCAGCCGCAGTGGTTATTTCTGTCTCCTACTCGTTCCGTTGTCAAATAACCGATCTCTTCGCGATTCTTGTAAATCTGAGCTCGGGAGAAAAGTCTCAACTGCATCGGGAGGTTCACGACTTTCCCTGGTCAAACAGCAGAAAGCGATGTGAAATGCAGTGTTAGCCAAGTTGAACAGTAAAACAGCGTCCCATACTATGACATTTTCTATTTTTATCGTTCTGCCATTATCTTGAATTCCTCGGTAAAGTACGAAGAGTTTTACTGCAAATTTTACTGATGAGTGTCGAGAAGTATAGTCAAATCTTTCCCCTAGAATGAGCTGACCTAAGCACTTTACGAACAGTTTTATTATTTTTAATTTATTAATTCATTAATTCATTACAGTTTCATTTTTTTTTAATGATAGGCCTACTGATATTAGATGTTTTCTTGGATTATAGTCTAGCAATAATCCAAGATCTAATAGGCTAATTTGTAATAGAATACGAGTTTTGGTCAACATTTATGCATGTAATTGCTTTTCATAATCATAATGGTGGATTTTCTAATTTTGTTTCTGCCCGTGATTATTTATATTTTAATTTATGATAAATATGGCATATATTTGGTCAACTTTTAATTTATTAGATATAGTGATTTGTTATGTGTAATTGGAAGTGTTACCCATTAGGACGATGAGGTACGGTATTCATTTATTATTGTAAGAAATAGTTTTTTAAGAAATCTAATTTTTTACCAAAGGTTGCATCTAGTTTCAGGTTGCATCTAATTAAATCATTTTTTATATGACAGTTACTTACGTGCACTCTCAGCATACTAGGAAATCACTGCACAGTTGAATAATTTTAATATCTTGAATACATCTTCCCATTCAGAATTCCATACAGATTTTGATTATATGTCACAGAATTATATTCTATGATTCATTATATTTTGCCTATATCGTTTATCTTGCAACACATATGCTACGTCTTCCTAGTTGATCTATTACAAAATCGGTCCGTAGAAGTATATGTAATGGATTGAACATATAATATTGATTTAGAGTAAAATTAGTAAATTACAGTTAGATGAGTGTAAAATGTAGGCCCATGTGTTATGAGTTTAGTGGTTGGTCATGAATATATTAAAATAGTCCAAGTTGTACGTTGATATACAGTAGCGTAGCAGATTGTGCCGAGTCGTACGGGAACCTAGTGGGTTACGCTGCATGACTGCCTGATTGTTGTTGTACTATTGGTTTTCTGTTTTGTTTCAAGATGCATAAGGAGAGTGATTTTGATGAAATGGCTGCCTGGTTGGAAGACGCGGTACGTTTTTATTGTATTATTTTATAACATGCCGCTTGCCTTGTTAACGTTTGAGTAAGCGGAGTTTTGATATGTACTTGTATTTTATAGATTTTCCCTAGCTATCAGGAAGGCATGTAATTGTGAACGTAGTCGTTTCATAAAATATGTTCACCGACTATAACCTTGGATTATAGCCATCGTCAGGGACGTCGTTAGGGGGTCCAAGGTGGGGCGCGCGCCCCCCCAATCGATATTTGCGCCCCACCAATAATTTATCCTTCTTCAAAAATATATAGGCCTATAACTTATGTATGTTGACCTACGAATAAACACACAATGAAATATTTTACTGGGAGATATCATGAAAATAACTTGAAATGTCCATAATGATTAACAAATTGAAAATAACTTCGAAATGTCCATAATAGTTCCATTTTTAGACTCCAAAACTGCTTGTAGATCGCAATCATCACTTCAAAAAATACCATATATCAAACAATTCCCTGCGGGGCTTTGGGGGGGGGGGGGGGGGGTGAATCTAAAAATAACTTCAAAAATCTCCATGACCAAATTATTGAAAATAACTTCGAAAATGCCCACAAGTATTCAATTATTAGACTCCAAAATTGCTTGTGAATCTCAAAAATCATTTGAAAAATGGTACAAAAAATTCACTGTGGGGCTCCAGACCCCATTTTATCCAACCTGCGCCCCCCCAATACACAAATCCTAACGACGTCACTGGCCATCTTACTATTGGATACACAACTCATAAATGTAAACTCTCCAGAGCTAACAGGAGGAGGAATTGTTGGATCTTTCAGTTTTACGTGGTGATTGATGTTGAGCTTGGCTCCATTCAGAATTCACTGTAATAGAATGAAAGAGGAAACCGTTGAATTTTGTGTAGTCTTGTGACAAGAATGCATACGGTAACAGCTTGTTTTATTTTACTATTTCATTTTTAATTTTACGAGAAATCACTTCACAAGCTGTTTATGAACCCCCCCCTTCCCCCGAGGTAATTTCAACCATCCAGATGCTTTACGAATAAATAAACCCCGCTATTCTGTGTCGTGGTCTGTGATTGGTCAATGTGTTTGTTCTCAGCCGCCCGCGGTGGTCGGAGGCGAAGAGTCTCTGACCAGCAGCGAGTTCGAGCGATTCCTGGCTGAGCGAGCTGCCGCAGCCGACGCACTGCCTTCCGTACCTACCACACAGCCTGCTAGGTCACACCATCACCGCCAGCTCAATAAGGAACCTGAGGCCGAAGCCTCCATGTTTGCCTTGTAGGCCTGTCAGACTTAACCTAACTTTAACTGACTGCCGGTGGGAACAGCTGCGAAACACGGGACGTAAAATTTATATTTTGAAAGAAAAAATCATGAACTTCGAAAACTTGACAAAGTCGTTGTTTCCCAATTAAGGCGGAGGATCGTTTTGTTGTCAAATAGTCTATAGCACAATAATAGTCCCTACCACTCTGTGTTGATCTCGCGTACATCCAAGTTTATATTAATCTTTATAAAGCTCGTTCAAATTCTCGTTAATTATATTCGCTGTAACATCTACTTCCTGAACTACAATCGATATTTCATCCCATTTCAGCAAAAATCATTATTATGTGTTTAGTGTTGAAATTGTACTGTGGGGATCTCCACAATAGTACATTTCCATTGAACAAAAAATTAATTATTCATCAAATACTCTTGATTGATATGAAGTTGACAACTGTTTTTGGATGCTATTATCAGAAGATGGTAGTATTACGCTTAAGGCTTTTCAGTTACGTAGATCAGCACCAGATCTCCACCAATTAGAGTCATCACACAATTAGTACACATTCAAGTGCAAGTAGAAGTACGAGTACTAGTATCTGCGGCTGAATCTTACTCGATTCATTTGCGCCGTCCCGCTTCGTCACTGTTTCCACCGACGGTTCCTGTAAAATATTTAGATATTCTATGAGTACAGCGGTATATATCGTAACTCTATCTTAACTAACCACCGGACGTGTATCTCTTATACTCGAGCGTTAATTTCCCGTGGCTTTGTAAGATGGGAGCTAATGTGTATACCTATACATATTATGTGAATTATGTTCTAGATAGGGTTTCTGTATATTGTGGGATTCTTAGTGTAAATTCATAGACCATGTAGCTTTATTTTAGGGAGAAAGAGGACCAGGAGAATATCTAGTTAACACTCTGGTTAGGTTAGCTCTCAATGACGTACCTATTGGTTGGGTCACTAAGCAAACTGTGGTCATTATCCATAGAAAAAGTCGTGTTCTATAAATGTGTCTAATACAAATAGAGTGTGAACTAGGTAATCTGTAGGTTCTTTTCATAGTGTGTATTAATTTGTAGTATTTTTACGTTGTTATCGTGTTTGTGATTCTATTATGCATGTTTCGGTTAACGGGGCATTAGGACGGAGGGTAAGTCTGAATCCTGTGGTTTTATTTTTCGATAATTTCCGTTATTCTTAAAAGACATCGGTTTAGAATGTTATGAAACGCAGTATGTAGTCAACTGCGGAACAGATGCACAGATGTTAACCAAACAATATCTGTGTCTTTTAATTCATTCATATTGGACTAGTTCGGTAAATAATTTTGTAGCAAGTTTTTAGTAATTTTGTAGTAAGTTAAATTTGTAGCAACTTGATTATTAATTTATTATATTGGCATTTTATTTAACATAAAAGACGAAACGTGAATGAATTCGCAACGCTTGATTCATTCTTACATGAATGTTTGTATTTCTTATTGGGCCTAGTACATTCTACGATAATACGTTGAATCTTGAATGAGTTCTTTGTCGTGTGGATTGTTGGATGCTGATAAAACGGATGTTCAACTTCTGATTATTGAAGTCAAAAGTCAAATACTCAGCCCATTTAATTGATATACTTTCCACTTTTGAAAAATCTGATGATTGGCGACATTTAATCTGATCCGAATTATTTTTATAATTCGTGTTTGGTGAATATAAGCATTTGAGTTTTACATGCAAGCCTCCAGCCAAAAGAAAGTTTGTGAAATATGTACAAGTGAGCGTCACCACTAAATCAGCTTCCATTCACTCACTAATACGTAGAAAACAGTGAAACAACCCGAGTGATAATTTGATTGAGTTTGTTAGGTTGTGATAGGTCATCCTAGGTGTGAATTTGTATTCCCTCCCACCTATATTTGAAACGATTACCATTATTTAAATTTAAAACTCGTTAGGAAATTGAATTCAGTAATTCAATCTAAATGTATTTTTTTTTTACGTTGTAATGAATACGTCTTGTTAAAGGAGTACTGATCAAGTGAATAAGTGTAGACGTGATTGTATCGATCTCGTGTATCGACTATCGTGATGTGTTTCCAACATCTGTGAATAGTGAATACCGATCTGTCAGGCCAAAGAATCGTTAGTCTTGATTATTGAACACATAGGTTAGTTGGACTGGATTTTCCAAGTGGTTCCCATTCCTCAAACGAAATGAGTTTTTTTAACTGCTGGTAAATAAGTACTGGTGTTAATATAATATGCTTGTTTCCACATGTCGGTTGTTTACGATTAAGGCCCTGAAGTCATCGTGTGCAGTAATCTTACAGTGTTCTCTTGGAGTCGGCTATAAATATCTCGGTAATGCGTCGAACATGAGCTACATAATATGTTTGTGTTTTAGAATTTTGTTAATTCAAGACATTAAAAGCTGAATCAGTGCAAATATATTCCATTTCATTAGAGCCTACAGTAGTTGATCAATTTTGAAAATTTGAAATCCAAATGTTTCTTCAATTCAAAATTTTAGAATTCATAAAAATATTGTGGTATCCAAACATTTCAATCAAGTAGAGTAATATACATTATTCTGAATTATTGGAGAAGATTTACGGTAATTGTGTACTATTAGAATACAAAAATCATAATAAGCATCAAGTGTGCATGCACTTCCTTAATGGGCCAAATGAGACATTTAGATACAATAATTAAAAATGTCTCAAAACTTACCATTCTTGTTAGCACCAACTTCTCACAAGATTTGTAATCTATCACTATGGCTCAACAAATATGTTTCAATAAAAAATTATAAAATAAAATTTAACTAAAACTCTGGAATTTCCGTTATATTTGGACTTGGAGTACGATAGAGAAGAACGCTGTACGAATACTGCTTCGATAATGTTTTGTTAATGACGTATCATTTCAACAACGTCACCTGTATGCTATTGCTGTAATAATTATTAATTACCATGTGCTTACCTGTTTCTTCCCTTGTTACTTTGTTTCTTCCCCGGCTGAGGTATAGGCAGTACGGGGATTGCAGATATCGTATTGCACGGTACCGGGATATCTTACATTCAGAGAAAAATTGGGTTGACTGGTTAGATTTCTACAGAAGTGTTAATTGAAATAATCTGCTTACTGGTTATGTATGCTTTTATTCAAAGTATAATAAATAAAATGTAATTTTATCCTGAACTCTTGTTTGTTTTTATTGTCTTGTTCTACCCTATCCTATAGACCATGCATGAGTTGAGGTAAAGTTAATACAGTGAAACCTCTATCCATCATTTTTCAAGGGACCAGAAAAATAAAACCATCCATCCAGGAAAATTCAACATTGGTTATATAGGAGTGGGGTGAGAAAAAATGAATGATACAAGCAGGAAAACGATGCATAGAGGTTTCACTGTACGTAGTTTATAAAAGTCGAGGTAAAGGTAATATGTACATTCTCATAGGATACCTTATACAAAGTGTTTTATAACTAAAACAAGGACGGAATTGAAATGCATTTTACTATATTGAACATTTGGAATAATCAACAAACATAAAAGTTGATTAATTCCAAAAAGAATGTATGCACTGTAATAAAATAGCATAAGATCTTACGGCAGCTTCATCCTCTGGTAGCTGCTATACGGCGTGCTATTTTTTACTTCTCAACATTTCCGCTCATTGGTTCTCGACTTCGTAAAACGGTTATTCCTGTGGTGACGTGTCAATCATTTGGAGTGTTTATTTTTTGAAAACAAAAGAAATAAAAGAAATGTTTGAGTAATATTTTCAATTCTAGTGACAAATCAAATGCAGACATGATATATTTTCAAAGCCTCTGATAGGATGTTTTCAAGTCAAACAGTTTCATTAATTTAATTTATTTTTTCATTCAAACGCCTGTTTACAATTTATGTATCAGTATATGATTAGTCAAAATCATAATAGAAAGTAAATACACTTGATGCTACTGTAAAAAACATTGTCTGATTTCTACTAATGCCATAATATAAACATTTTCATTTCATATGTGTATATATTTTAATATTCACATTCAATTGTCTTTATTTTTCCAAAAAAATGTCGATATTAAGATTTTAGCATCGCTAAAATATTCTGCTCTTCCATATAACCAATACTATTTTTATACTATTATATATAGTATATATATATATATATATATATATATATATATATATATATATATATATATATATATATATATATATATATATAAATATGAATAGTCAATATAATAAAAGTATATCTATTATCTAACTTTGGAATCATCCACATCGAAGCGCACTTCAATGCTACGATCTCTTCTTGCTCACTCACTCCATCACACCACCAGTTATGGTGGTCGGCTGTATTGAGTAGCCAGCACATTACGGCCAGTCAGTCACTGCCATGTGCTCAGCACGAGTACACCTCTGAATGTTCGCTCTCCGTCTACGATCTTTATTATTGTAACCAAGTCATTAGAGACGTGAGTGAGTGAGTGAGCAAGATATAAGTGGGGGTGTGTGAGTGCCAAAACTGGACAGGATTATTAACAATAAATAAAGGTAAGAGAATTGATGAGTAACTGTCAAATTATGTTACCGTATTTCATAAATAATGTCATTATTTATGTGTCTTTGATGTTCTCGCCATTAGGCCTGCAAGGGCAGGGCTACTATATAATTAGGTGACGTAAATTACTTTTAGTTTGCGCCTGTAAATGAATAAGGTAACGTATTTGAAGGTTGGGATTTGAGATCATCGTTGGAAATGACACGATCCGGACGCAACCCAGATTACCTACAACGTGCGCATCCTACTATGACTAGAATTTACTAAACCGTCTACTAAACTATACTAAACTTACTTAATAACTTACTTAATTTACTAAACTTTAAGGTGCTGTAGATAGAACAAAAAATGATGATGCATACATCTACCGATAGAAGAATATAATTATTTCTGATGCAATTTCTATCCAAAAATATACTCATTCAATTCATCTCAATTTTTCATTTATGAAATTATTTTACTGCTAACTAAACGATTGAAAGAATTCAATTTCATTCTCATTAGCTCATCCATCGATGCGGAAAAACATTACGCGTTTTTCCTAGTTAAAACATCGAAACTCGATTCAAAACAATTGTACCAAAGTAGGGTTAAGGATGAAAATTAGGGTAGTTTGGATGGGGCAGCACAAGGGCAATATTACCACCCCAAAGAATAGTGGATAGGTCTAATAATATAACTCGTTTAACAAACAATAAATATTGATGTATTAATTTTAGGGATTGTGAAGAAACATAGGCATTGGTGAGAAAAAATAGTTCAATAGTAACTGTTTATAATTAATATTTGACAATTTAGCACCATTCTATGATTTATAGTCTGTTATAATATTGTCTAGGTTGAGTGTGTACGAAAACTTCTCCTGACTCTTCCTCCTCTTTTTTCTATTATTCTATTACTGTATAATATATGGTCCCATTTTCTGTCAAAAATTCAATGTTTCCAACTAACGTAACGTAATAGGTATATAAGATGACTGTAATTATTATATGTTTTAATACAATCCAAGTTGAGAGGGGGTTTATTTTTAAAAATAATACATAAAAATCCTGTCAAGAATGCATTTTAAAAATATACAATTCGTACGGTATCATTTTTTTTAATTTTGTACTATAATTGGCTATACATAGGATTTTTAGAGAAATGAATATATATGTTCCTATATATGGGTTCCAATTTTAAAAAATCACACTAAATGTAATTGTCTTGGAGCCAGTTTTACGAATCTAACAATCAGTTTGACAAGTACTAATCCGGTTAAAATAACGTATATCTAACCAAGGGTGATAAAAAGGTAATTCCGGGTAATCCTAAGACTACAGCTTAGTCCACTAACTATCAATTCGTAAAACTGAGCCTTGATAATTAAATTGATCAATTGTTTTGTTTTATCCGTATACGTCATGAATATGATATTATATTGTTTTATAAAATTTACAATACTTGGATTGTCGACTACACCCACGAAATTTGACCGTTGATCACATGCTAGGACGATAGCTATCCATTGTATACGTGTAAGATAATGTATATCGTAACTAATATAGGTATAAATAGCTATCGCAGATGGAGATATCTATCGTATATATACTTCGATATATCTATCGTCTACAGCTGTCTATGACATGACTAATGACATTTATCATTGTTGCATCTGCATTTCTGCATAGGCGAAATGTCTCGAAAGATACAAAGTCCGATTTTATAAAAGCAATATAATTTTATGGCGTTTGTGTTAGTGTTACATAATATATTCACCCAGTGAGAGCCAGCGATAATTATTATAAACCATCAGTCGAGAATCGAGATAGATATATCGCTCCAAGTGATCGAAAAAGGTTCGAGTTGTCGATACAGTAACAGAAATCAATTTGGACGTTAATTATAAATCTTATTCGTCACCGTGCTGCAGTTATTGATATTATTGGTATACAGTATACATTTTAAAGTCGTGCCGGCATTATACAGACGTTTTTATGGATTATATTTATTTATTATGTCTTATTTACATACCGGTAGGCGAAGTAATTGTTTTGGTCTATATAGCAGGCAGACATTACTATGGTTGGTCATTTAAGACAAAAATCTCAATTTCAATTACCTTGCGTATGCATATAGCAATATATACATACCGGTACATATATTTACATATATATATATATATATATATATATATATATATATATATATATATATATATATATATATATATATATATATATATACATATATAAAATCATGGTTTTAGGATTGTTCTTGTGTGTAAAATATTGAATTATCAATTAAACGACGTTTCAAACGAATTGCATCGTTCATGCTCAATATATATATTATATATATATATATATATATATATATATATATATATATATATATATATATATATATATATATATATATAGACATACGGTACATAATGCTATACATATAGGCATATACATACATACATACATGTATACACCTATACATATCCTTATATGTAAATAACAATACACTTTATAGGTTAACGTATTATGTACTTCAATAATATATAAGTACAATAGGCCCAAAGTCATCGAAAAAGGTTCGAGTTGTCGATAACAGAAGTTAATATGGACGTTAATTATAAATCTTATTCGTCACCGTGCTGCAGTTATTGATATTATTGGCATTGGTATAAAGTATCAATTTTAAAGTCGTGCCGGCATTATACAGACGTTTTTATTGTATAATTGTTTTGGTCTATATAGCAGGCAGACATTACTAGGCCTATAGTTGGTGATTTGATACACAAATCTCAATTTCAATTACCTTGCGTATGCATATAGCAATAAATACATACATATATTTATATAAATATATCTATCTATAGGCCTATATAAATATCCATCTATATATCTACCTATATACATATCCTAATTTGTATATAACCATGCACTTTATAGGTTAACGTATTATGTACTTCAATAATATATAAGTACAATGGGATACGAAATTATTGAAACTCTCGAAAATGTACGCCTTTTTTACTTCAGAATTTCAAATAACACAATATCTTAGCTGTGCCCACCAACCTGGAGTTTTCTTCAAATCTGGTGATCTGCTGACAATTCGGATTTCACTAACAGTAGGTCTAATCATTAATTAATTTGATTAAAAATAAGAAATGTATTTTACTGTCTATTTGCTTGGATGCAAGTTGCAACTCATTACACGTAGACCTATAAGCTACGACTTTTAATTTCCATGTACCGATACTTCTAATTATTTCATTTAGGTTCAGTAGCAATAAGTATAACTACTTCATTATAACACCAAGAAATCTAACGATTTAATCTAGGATTAAATCTCGGTATATTAACTAGTAACTATAATCCTAGATTTAATAGACCACAATTATTTATTGATAATAGCATTTCTTGATTTCACGTCGGTTAATATATATCCTGAATTCTCATAAGTTGGCAATTAAGAGCACTCAAACTGTAGTTATTAACAATTATGTCTCAATTCAGAGAAACCGGGTTCGAGCCCCAGTTATTGTATCTGCCACAATTACAAATCATTAGCTGTAAACTTCAGTACACTGATTTTGTTCAAGTCAGGATGCTCTAACGGCGGGGTATTATTGAAACCAGACTGAAATGCATCAAACAGTCGCTGTTAATGTTGTTGCTTAACGACCCCACCAACAGCTAGGTTATACGGGATATATACGGGATAGTCGCTGTTTCAATCCACACTTTCTTGCCATTTTCACGTCGACTTAAGCGCACTTATTCACTTCTGACAATGTGGGCCTATGCAAAGAAAACCGTATATTTTCCTCTGAAGAATATACAAATTATAAATAATCTTAAATCAACGTGGACAAACCCAATGCATTTTAACCTAACTACATCCATTTACTAAAGACATACCGTACTCGACTGTTTATTATTTTATAATTACAAATAATCGACGGTATATTATTTTGTGATATCTCATAATATAGGCCTATCGATGAAAAACAGTACATTTCCTATGAGAAGATGGATGGTCAAAACTTTCCTTTGGGGGATGGCATCTCGACACTATTTATTGTTTCGATAAGATCGAGTCTTCGAGCTTCGATTTCGATAAGATTTTGTTTTTTCATCAACATTGGAATTTAATACAAAATCGTTGTTCCCCAATAAAAGCTGTGGATGAAAGAAAGGTAGGATCGTTTGGAAGGGGCACCGAAAGGGAGATCTTACCACCCCGAGAATAATTATATATATGACTGATTCAACAAACAATGAATTTTGACGTTATAATTTCAGGGATAGTTAACAGTTCAAACATTTATATTGGGGAGAACAAATCTACTAATAATAATGATAATAAAAACTGAAAAGATGTATATTTATTATTTAGTATATATAGGCCTATATATACTTAATAAGGTATATTTTAATAAGATAAGCTATAGTTCCCGTAAAAAAACTAAAAAGGATTACTTCCTGCCCCAAAATTATTATTATACTGACCTCTTTGAACGGACTTACACTTTTTGTAATTTTTTCCATTTTAATAACCGGACAATACTAAATATTACGTTTCTTACGTAATAGTTGAATAATTTCAAATACACAATTAGTTCTGTTTTTTGTTCTTTTGACATTTCCCACGCTCATCTATCATTGTGACTGACAAACTCAAACTAGATGCCTGTAAGCTTTAGGTCATATACTCTAGTAGAATGCAATCAATTTTGTGTCAAGGAAACAAAGTATTGTAAGCAAATGCCCTCTTTAAAGCAGTATATAAAAATATTTATATGTGTGTGTGTATATATATATATATATATATATATATATATATATATATATATATATATATATATATATATATATATATATATATATATATATATATATAATATCCAATTAATAAAGAAGGATCATGGTAATTAGTGATAGACTACTTATAATGCAGTATTGTAGTGACTGAGTAATAGAGTGATTAGTAATTAGTAATGCCTAATGATAGAAGCACTAGTACATAAATAATAATTGCCCGAGACCTAAAAAATATTCATATATATCATAAACGTGCACCCATGAAAGATGAATGAGCGAACCACCCGTGCACTAGTGTTGATAGATACGGGGACGGTCGATCGAAACCTTCATATTTCGTACATACAACTGTAGGGAGTTTAGATATAGACATATATAGATAGATATCGGATTATAGTTACAGACTTATAGAGATTGGTAATAGATTATGAGGAAAAATATAAAGAAAGAGGGCGAGAGAGAGAGAGAGAGAGAATTTGGATGTTTTATGTAGGATTTTTTTTTCATTTTGAATACAACGACGATGATAACAATGGTGAAGGTTTCTTAGGTAATGGGACGGTTAGTGGGAAGGAAGCGGTCGTGGCCTATATCGTAAGAGTCATCTCGGCATTGTCTAGGTTAGAGAGGAAAACCACGAACAACGTCTATATATATATATATAGACGAATAGACTAATATATATATATATATATATATATATATATATATATATATATATATATATATATATATATATATATATATATATATACATATATATACATACATACATAATATATACCGGCACATGCAGCCTGGTGGTTAACGCGTTCGCTTCATGTGATCCGGGAGGCTAGGGGTTTGATCCCCGCCACCGTTCATCTTTAGAGGGTTTTTCCGAGGTTTCCCTCTGTAGTCTAGGCTAATGCTGGGATGGTTCCTACAATATAGAACAGGCCACGACCGCTTCCTTCCCACTATCCTTCCCATTACCCAAGAAACCTTCATCTCATCATCCCATCATCTTATTAATCATGCATCCGACGCCATTAGATAGTGCGTCGTTGAACCCAATACATACAAATTATATATATATATATATATATATATATATATATATATATATATATATATATATATATATATATATATATATATATATATAGCCCTATATATATATTGTTTAATCTTAGGTTTTCGCGGACATAAGTAATGTTGTCGTTGGTTGTCGACGAGAACTCAACACCGAGTTCTCGTCGGGTTCGGACGTGTCTTTCGAGCCCGGATCATTTTTCACTTTATTTCTGAAGATGGGTGGTGTAATCCACCCGAAACGTCAAGTGAGTTGGACAACGTGGAGAGTTGGGTCTCCACGGCTTTGTTTTAATCATAAGCGGCATTATCCGGAAACCAACGACAACATATATATATATATATATATATATATATATATATATATATATATATATATATATATATATATATATATATATATATATATATATATATATATATATATATATATATATTATAACATAATTATTTATTCGAACTGCACACATTTTTGTATTTCTAGAGATACGGTGGAGAAAGAGTAAGATGGACAGTTTTGTGCGAGTCAACTTGACAGATCAGTCAAGCGGTATGTGTGCCACTGCATTAACACGGTGCGGTGTCAAGTTTAGTCTAACCGGACTTGACAAGACCCCTGCACCCCTGGTCGTCAGTGCTGCGAGATAGGCCGAGACGGGCAATCGTCTAGCGGCGAATTCATTGAATGTCACGCATCAACGCTTTATTAGTTGTTGTTTTCGGGGTACAGTCTGGTTCAAAAGTGTTTTCAAGTTATGTGAGCGTGTCGTTATAGTTCGATAGAATAGAGGTGCACAAACTTCTTGGCTTCGTAAATGTGATATAAATAAAGTTATTTTACTGTTCCATTATTCAATTTTTATAATTTGTTTTATAATTTTCTTCAGAACTTGAAATTTTGTACTGATTTGTTTCAAATAAGTAATAGTGGACCAGGATGTAGAGGGTGCGTGCGCACGTTGCTTACACAAATCGAGAAATTTATCTTTACAATTTTTTCCATTTTCAAAAATCAATGTAATTGAATGATAAGTTCATATCTCCAAGGTGATTTTATGCTCTTTAATTATTATGACATTTTATTTCTGTGAATTCAATCAGTTTTGAGATAATACGTCAATGAATTTTTTCATATTATTTTTATTCATTGACGTATTATCTTAAAAGTGATTGACTTCACTGAAATAGAATGTCGTCTTAATTAAGGAGCATAAAATTATCTTGGAGATGTGAACTTTTCATTCAATTACACTGGTTTTTGAACACAGACAAAAATTAGTGAAGGTGAATTTCTCTATTTTTATAACCATCGTGCATTAACTCCATTAAATTTTATTGTTACCATGTGTAGGTATACATCAGTAACACGTAACATTTCCAAATCATACTTTTTTCAACTATTCTATTGAGTTTTCGGAGTCTGGGTACATACCGTATATTTTTCTTATTTCGAATTTTCACAAATATTATAACGAAACGATGAAACGGTGAGGCTCATATTTTATGATCTTCACTGAATATTATGCAGATGGGGATTGTGATTCTGTATAACACACATATACGACAACTTTTTAAGACATGATCGGTCGGTATATTTGTGAATACACAAATCAACTTGATATCTAGACATAAAATCAATTGCGATAATAAAAATGATACATCTCTTACATATGGTAGGATGCATCTTACATGGCTTGTGTAATTTTTGTTTTTGAGGGGGGGATCGCCCAAGCGACTATTTTTCTTTGGAGGGATGGCAATACCCCGCACCCCTCCAATTCTCCCTCCCCCCATGGGATAGTTCCTCAAGAAAGACCACAACCGACTCCCACTATCCAAAATCAAATAATAAAAAAACTTTCATCCCATATCTCATTCAACATTCACCGACGCCAATAGATCTTAACCATCAGTACAGTACGTTGTTGAACCCCATATAAATGAATAAATTAACTGTATTAAATATGCACCTGCGTATGAATATGTAATGAAACTGAGTAGAATATGCTTTCTGGATTATCAACCTTTGTTTTAAAACAAATTATTCATCCCATGTCCATGAGAGAGAATGGTCGAGAGATCATAAAGGTATAAAAATGGTTTTCTTTTAGTGAGATACAAGATCTTTATTTGTATACATAATAAAACTCTCCTTCGGTTCCAAGTCGCCACCTTAATCTCAAACCGACAAGGCGGCGCCGTTCTTTTACAATGTATACCATATCTCCGTTCTCATTGGTGCGCTCCACGTTCAAGATGTGCGCTCCACGTTCAAGATGTTCGTGAAACTGAGGTAACCACAGATCATGACCCAACATATGATACTCGTTGTTTGCTAATGACCCCACCAACAGCTAGGTTATACGGGGGTACGAATGAGCAGGTGATAATGGAACTATAAAAAAGTGATGGTATAAGTGAAAAGACGTTTACAAAAATCCATGCCTTATGCGGGACTCGAACCGCATATATATATATATATATATATATATATATATATATATATATATATATATATATATATATATACTGAGACGAGTGGTCGAGTGGCTAGCACACTGAACCGTCATTCAGGATGATTTCGACGTGGATCTTATTCACAATGAGTAATTCTATTATTATTGATACTATACATTTTGAATTACTAATTATAGGCCTCATATCATAATATGTATAATAATACTATAATATTTGAAAAGATGTTTCAAACGAAGAAGAAGGTCAAGAAGTATTTTACGTATTCTCAACCCACTTGACGAAGAAATAGTTTAATCTTTCATTCCTAGTTCGCCAACGGGAACACAATTATATATACTAGGCAAACGCCATATATGCGTTGTTAGACGAGAGAATAGTAATAGTATGGGAACAAATGGGTAAAAACTGCTTCGAGTGGTACCAATTTAGCACATTTTATGTTTTTTCTTTAAAATGGCTGACCCGATCAAGCTGAAATTTTTTAGAAATGTGTACCAAAATGTAATTCAACTTCACGCGAAATTTCATTTTTTTGGAAAATATATATTTTTTTTTCCGTCATGTTATTCTAATGGGAATTTTTGAAATTTCTTAAATTCATAAAAAAAAAGTTACTTCCCGATAATGCCACAAAACAATACAGATCTAAGTTAGATGAGGAACCATATTGAAAAAAAGTTTGAAGTTGATAGATGTAGCCGTTTGACCTGTGGAGAACCGACAAAAAAAACATAAAAAATAAAAATAAAATAAAAACGAACACCAATTTTTTTCAGAATGTCAAATTGAATCCTCGCTAAAGCTCGTCTAACTATTTTCCGACTTGAAATAGCATTAAAAAAGTTCAACTTGTTTCTTCTCATCTATAGGTGTAATATTTAGTATAATATACTTGATCCAGGCATGTATTAAATTAAAGTATTAAACATTTTACACGATAATCAGCCATGTTTTTATAGGTTAATATATCACTAAACAGTAAACACGCACAGCATCCTGTCTGGGATGAAAACTTCTGATCTATAAAACGGAATTTTATTGCCTTTCATTCTCGTAATTTCGATCATCGCGCGCAGCTTCCTGTAGTCACGTGATACCATTGCAAGAAATACAACTGTAATCGTACTTTTCTGACTTGGCATTTGCAAAACGTGAGTAGATTTGAATAAATATGTCAAACATGGTTTCTTGGCATCTGTTGCTAATACTGCACTATTATAAAAACATGGAGTCTGTATGAGATGGGTGGATCGCTAGCTAGCGCGCTGAATAATGTTTCAGGAGACCTGGGTTCGATTCCCGTCTTGGTCGACCATCCCATTCAGTAATCAGTATCACATTCAGTATAAATTTGAGAGCTTTTGAAAAAAAAATCCCAAGTATTTCTGCCCTGGCCTATTCTTATGGGGAATTTCCAAACTTTCCAATTTTTTTCCGGAAAAACCGTTTGACCGATTTTTCTGAAAAACAATCCCAACCTATTCTGGTATGATACCAATTTGAAAAAAAAGTTTCGAGTTGATTGAAACTTTTTCCTGATCTGTATGCCGCGTACAAAATTACACAAAGAAAAAAAAAAAAAAAAAAAGACCAAAATTTTTCGGTATATGGAATGAAAATCTTCGCTACGCTCATCTAATGAATATGTCAAACATGGTTTCTTGGCATCTGTTTCTAATACTGCACTATTATAAAAACATGGAGTCTGTATGAGATGGGTGGATCGCTAGCTAGCGCGCTGAATAGTGTTTCAGGAGACCCGGGTTCGATTCCCGTCATGGTCGACCATCCTGAGAGATGATGATGGTTTCCCTTTGGGCCTCGGCACTAAAAGGGAGTCGATTTAGCGGAATATCAGTGTTTTGGTGATAACTTCTGAACGGCATGAGATATCGAAATTATAAAAACGTGGAAACACAGATATTTTCAATACCTTCAAGATGGTATAAGTAATAACTATTTATCTCAAATCGCCTATACGCTTAAAAATACACATTTTTTAAGCGTGTACGCCTGACGAGTAGGCGATTTGAGATAAGTAGTTATTACTTATACCATCTTGGAGGTATTAAAAATATCTGTGTTTCCTCGTTTTCAGAATTTCGATATCTCATGCCGTTCAAAAGTTATCACCAAAAAACTGATATTCCGCTAAATCGACTCCCACGGACTTATTAGGCCTATGTCACGACCATTTCTTTTCCGCTGTACTAAACACAATAAAAAGAGTTCATTTTATCTTCCCAGCATCTCATTCAGCTGTGCCAATGGATCTTTGGATGAGCATATGCGAAGACTCAATTTTAGTGTTTACTTAAAAACGATTTTTTTTTCTGCTTCGGGCCAACAGGTTAAACCGATACTGACATTTTAATCAAACTTGGCATGCACATAATTATGTGCTGTTTATAAACGTTATACTGTAGTTTTGAGGCGCAATCGGTTGAACCACTTCTCAGAAAAAACATTTCACAATTTTGAGAAACCTTATAATAACCCAGAGGTAATTTGTTTAAAAATGTATTCTTGGAATAAATTCAAATTTCCTGCAATTTAAGCATTTTAAGCACAATCACAATTTAAGCACAAGAATTATAGGTCTGTGACACATTATTCCAACGACTTAAATAAATCGTACCGGCCATTGTATGAAGAAAAAATCTATCGTAATTGTCTTAGAATTAGATCAATACAACCTATTATGAAGATATCAATAAGAAAATCTAATTGGACCACTTACCAATTAAAATAATCAACAGGTCATTGACTTGATAGTTTCATTGTCAAGGTGTGTATATGACTACATTCCATACAAACATCTTACATCGCATATACAGCGGATACATACATTCACATAATAGTTATCATCAAATGAAGTTTACTTTTCATTTGGCATCTTTAGAAAGTTCGAGCTATTTGATTCTGGCATATGTAGAAATAACCATCAACCGTTACCATAGCAACACAGCGAAGTGGTGATAACAATCAATTGTTATGATTGGTTAACACTAATTGGTGGATATTGTTGTATATCTTTTTCAACAATGCGTGACGTCATTTGACAGAAGTCTATAAGCAAATCATATAGGCGTCTTACAACTCATGTCACTCATTGTTGCTTGACATCGTCAAAGAAGGCCGTGATATACAGTATAACTTTATTTTAAAGGACACCAAACTAGATTTCAATTAATGATTACGGTATTAAGAGCCGATTGTACCAACTGATGATTAAATATTGATTAGTTAATCATCACTTGAGGTACAAAAATAGCATACGTATCCAAGGGTAATAACAAGTTAATTTGCTAATTCTGGCTTAATTCACTAATCATCACTTGGTACAACGGGATTTTATTTATCTAGTTTAAGAGAAAAATAGAAATGATCATCTTAATTCCAGAAATTGAATTTTTTGGTCCTCCAGAGACGTAGAACTAGAGTCGAGTACGTCACGACTCCGAAAAAGGGTCCTGGAAGACAAATAAATTAATTAGAATTTCTGAAATTGAGATGACGATTTCTAGTTTTCTCTAAAATTGAGAAAATAATTATTGTCATTATTCGTTTATATCTAGTTTCAGGATTATGACATGTCCTTTTGAAAAATATGAGAAATATGTAGCAACACTTTGAATTAAATGAGTCTTGGATATTTTTGATAATGACTTTTCTCGTTGGATAAAACGTTCCTTGAAAGAGAATTGAGTATTTGGCACATGCAGCGCAGTGGTTAACGCGCTCGCTTCAAGTGAACAGGGAGGCGAAGGGAATTTCGAACCCGGTTCAATCCCCGCCGCCGACCATCTTTACAGAGTTTTTTTAATGGTTTCCCTCTGTAGTCTAGGCTAATGCGGAGATGGTTCCTACAATAACTCGGCTATGACCGCTTTCTTTCCACTATCCTTCCCATCACCCAAGAACCTTCATCTCATCATCCCATCATATCATTAACCATCCATCCGACGAGTCCATTAGATCTTCGCTATCATAACAGTGCATCGTTAAACTCAATATTGACTTGGATTATACAGGGCCTCGACATCAAGCTTATTTTGCGCCGAATGATTGAAATGTCGCCCGGTTCTATTTATGTTAGAGGAAAATATCTTTTAAATATTGACCGAAAAATGTTTCGTGATGTGGATATGTACGCTTGATAGACTTTCAAAGTAATTTCATCCGAGATTAGAAGAGATACCTCGTGCTCAAGTCTACACCCCCGATCGTTGGAAGACCTGAAGAGTGTCGCCTTTGAATGTTATAAATGTATTCACGAAATACGAAGACTCGAACCACCCGCGCGCTAATGATGTCGGATAAGAAGGACGGTCGATCGGAAGCTGGATATAAGTGTGTATGAAGTTAGAACTAAGCTTTTGTTCACTTGTTAAATGACCTCCGGCTGTCCCGTAAAGCTATTGTTATCAACTTCACTTCAATCAGCCGGAATCATGTGATTAAAATAGGTGCTCAACATAAACATCCGTTCGTCTACAGTCTTGTGTGTTCTCGTCTCCGGTAATAATATTGCATCAAACACCTGAAGTGTGGTGCATGCACTGGGCTTATGAAAAAATAGCGATACTATTTTTTTTCTTCATCACGAACAAGTGTATTTGAATGAAAATAATATCAAACCCAAGATAGTTTTATGCTCTTTAATTAATATGACATTCTATTTCTTGGAATTCAATCAGTTTTAAGATGATACGTCAATAAATTTTATCACGTTCTTGATATTTATTGACGCATTATCTTAAAACTGGTTGAATTAAAAAATAGAATGTCATGATAATTGAAGACCATAAAATTATCTTGGGTTTGATAAACTTTTTATTCAAATACACTTGATCGCGATGAAGAAAAAAAATAGTAAAGACGAATTTCTCTATTTTTATAAGCACCGTGCATGCACCCTCTTAAGTGTGTTGCATGTTATACTTGAATTCACGAAAGATTGAGACTCGAATAACCCGTTCGCTATGGTGAGGGATAGGGAAGACGGTCTATCGGAACCTTCATTAATTTTCTCGAGGATACAAGTAGAACATACTGGTTCATTTATTTAATCATTTGTTTATTGATCAGCAGATTATAGCACATTATACGAATATAGGAAATATCAAAACTTGAACTGGAAATAAAAATATATTTTCTGATCTCCTGAATGGCGGTTCAGCGCGCTAGCCACTGGTCTATCGTCTAAGTCTCATCCTTACCTCTGCTCCAGATTCTAACGTGTAACTCATTCTTGCGAGATTATACATTTTTTTTTAAATAATATCAAAACTTAGTACAAAATCATTGTTACCCAGTTATGGATGAAAATATAGGATTGTTTGGACGGGGCACCAAAAGGGCGATCTTACCACCCCATTTTGATTATTTTAAATTTTGTTAAAAAAGAACTTGGACACCAGGACTGACTGAACAAATTGTTTTAGATATGTTTATATGATTTCCGTTTTAATTTTCAGTTGAAGATGCATTAAAATACATATTTTTAAATACAAACTCTCATTTTACTCTCGAGCTCTCTCTATACTCCCGATCACGACGCCACTGGCATAGGTATGCACGAAATAGTTTTGTTAAATAGATTTAACATAGATTTTGTTGAAATGCAGGCGTCTTTTCAACCTTTTGCAATTTATACAAAAATAAAACCCAATATTAGCGAATATCCTTTTTCAATAATATCAAATCGAAACTCTGACTCAAAGTTTTTGGTCCACAATTAAGGGCATAGATGTCGAAGTAGGCCTCACAATGAAGATTTTCAAAATGAGCGAGTATTATGAATGAGTTTAGAGCTTTTCAACCTATTTGAATTTTTATAAAACTATAAATTAATCGTTGTCAGCGTTTCCTTTATCAATCAGATAATCAATTATTGTACATTTTCATAAAATGGCTCGAGTATAACTCGTTGGTAATAGCTTGATGAAGTCTATCTGAAAACGAGATACGCGATACAAGAACAACATTTTAATGTCATTATAATGATATAATCGTACAGTTGTCATATTTTTTCACGTTGTAGTTGTTTTCATAGTTGTGTTAGTTTTATTTTGAATGTTATTTCTAATTAATTCAGAAAAAAATGTTATTTTTACAATCTTTCAAAAAACCAGTACCGTATATATCTATTTGTCCGACAAAAAAGTAAATACAGATTTTAATTTTGAACCTATTCCAAGTATTTATAAATAAATGTCTTATACAATATAAATATAGTA
The DNA here is from genome assembly GCA_907164805.1 of Brachyptera putata. Lineage (NCBI taxonomy): Eukaryota > Metazoa > Arthropoda > Insecta > Plecoptera > Taeniopterygidae > Brachyptera > Brachyptera putata. Next base: position 5,516,998 of record OU015470.1, on the reverse strand, counting down.
AGCATTTGTTTTATTTTGAATTATTTGTAATTATATTACGGTATCGTACAGTCGTCATATTTTTTCACGTTGTAGTTGTTTTGATAGTTGTTTCAGTTTATTTGAATATTATTTCTAATTAATTTAGAAAAAAAATGTTATTTTTACAAACTTTCAGAAAACCAGTATATCTATTTGTCCGACAAAAAAGTAAATACAGATTTTAATTCTGAACCTATTTCAAGTTTTATAAATAAATCTCTTATAAAATATAAATATAGTAAGCGTTTGTTTTATTTTGAATTATTTGTGAGCATACATACATTATCGTACAGTCGTCATATTTTTTCACGTTGTAGTTGTTTTGATAGTTGTTAAATTATTTCTAATTAATTCAGAAAAAATGTCATTTTTACAAACTTTCAAAAAACCAGTATATCTATTTGTCCGACAAAAAAGGAACTACAGATTTTAATTTTGTACCTATTTCAAGTTTTTATAAATAAATGTGTTATAAAATTTAAATAGTATCAATTTGTTTTATTTTGAATTATTTGTGAGCATACATACATACATTGGCTAGAAAGTGAACACAAGTGCTGGCAAGTGCTGTACGGAGAACTTTTCTGTACCATCGATCAACCGTCGCTGTTCCCAACAAACAGTAGTGTCTCCTAGCCAACTTCAACACGTTTATCTGAATACAGGGATTAGCAGAGGTCATAAACTGTTATTATTCAACTGTGCATGTTATTACTGTCTCGCTTTAATAGTTCCTAGACAACTATAACTACAACAAAACACAGTAATTGTGTTTGTTTATCAATTGTTATGTTTATTTTTGTTTCTTGTCTAGTTTATTTTTGTTATAAATTGGTATAGACGCGTTCCACAGATCTCCAACATATAAACCTATTAAATATTGACAGATTATTATATATTTTTATTGAATATTCTAACAGTGCAAAGAATTTATAGAATAACTTGACAGAGCAACGTACTTGAGTTAGAAAATGACAAGACATTATTGGAGAAATATCTATTGAATAGAGAATTATCTATTGGCTAGGAAAACGCCGCATAAGCGTTTTAAGATGAGCGAGATATTATATGTAATGTAATTGAAAGCTATATATATAAATCTTTATTTTAGACTATGTCATGTTATACATGATTGCCGTCAGACACATAATAACAATCAAATTAAAAATTAATGAAGTAAAGAAAAACTGAAAAACACACAATAATAATAAATCACTCATGAATGATTGATTAAAAAAATGATTGGTTGTAGAAAATAATGAGAGAATATTAAACAATAATGAAAAAGTATTAGTGTGAACAGTAATATGAAAATAATACAAAAATGACGAATAATTAAGCTATAAATGAGAGTATAAATGGTTTCTCAGAATGGCGATAGATCCTTTTAAGGCTAAAATCCCTATCGAATTTATAAAATTACTGTTCAGATTGAACTTTCTACAAAATTCTAAAAAAAATATGGGATAGTGCCCCTAGCGCCTATACACTGTATAGACATCTTGATTTTAAAACTGTCGAGTATTTACCATATATAAAAGATATACTATAATAAGACAGCTCACCTGTGTAGCTAAAGAAGAATAAATTTTGGTGCACACCTCCATTTTCCTCGCCTACGTCTGCAATTAGTACTTATGCTTGCCACTGAAGGAACGGGCCTGGTGACTGCTCAGTAGCAGCACAATCCAGCATGCCTGTAACGCTTTCTAGTTGTCTGCATAGACAACTATACAGTACAGGTATCACAGGTGAGGGTAGTGGAATTTAGAGTGGGGGAGTGGGAGGGGGGTAGAGGGGTTAGAAGGTAGTGATGATAAAAAAGGTGGGGGTGAAAGTGGGAGTAAGTTTTATTTAAACATTGCGTGACATGTCTTGGTAGGATATATTTCATCTATTAGTTTAGTGACCGTCTTCATTAAATAGTCAACTTGTTTACCACCCTTGATATATATTTTTAAAATCTTAATTTTTTTCATTTTGACAACATTATTTTTTTTTTCTTCACTTATTTTCGTGAATCGCGAAACCGAATTCCTTTGATATTGGTAGAAAAATGCATTGTAAAAGGCAATGTCATTATAGTCGTAAAAATTGAAAATTTTGAAATTTCACACAATACTAAATAAATTTTGATAAGGATATTCAAACTTTTAATATCATTAAATATCATTGACGTGCCACATATTTTATGATGACCAGTTTATGGAATGTGAAAATCAACTTGGCAAATAAAGCATTGAAATTGAAATACTCTGAAAAAATTCTCGAACCGATTAGTTATACTCAAAAACCATCTCATATATTTTTTTCTATTTTGATATAACACCATTGTCGAGAGAAACTTTCAAGTTGATTGGTTACTTTGTCTGACGAGCTTGCCTTTTGTGTGCCGTTTACAAAAAAAACACTACTGTCCCATTTTTTCATAAGCCTATACATAATGAAAATAGAACCGTCGCTACGCTCATCTAAAAATCTTTTATGTTTAACAACTCTTGACTTTTGATTTGTCGAAGTATCAGGTTTTTGGCGATAACTTTGATACGGAACGGTATATAGGTATCAAAATTCTCACACCATCAGAATCATATATAGCTTTAATACCTTCAAGATGATATACGTAAGAACTAAACTGTTTAACGTATGTAAATTTTCACATATATATATATACATCTTTAAAATATTAAATATTTGTCACTTATACACCTGCTAACAAATATTATAGGATCTGAGGGTAATAATTTTATACGTTTATAAGTGACTTAAATTGAAAGTTATTATTCGCCATTTTGAGGATACATTCTTTATTTTCATCTCATTTAATATCCTCATCCAATAGGAGTTATCTGTTATGTAACTACTAACAGTAAAGTATTTTTTTTCTATAGATGACCATATTAGATTAATTAAATAATAGATAAATAAATATATATATATATATATATATATATATATATATATATATATATATATATATATAATGTATTTTTCAATAAATGTCCGATGACATGAATATGCATACTGGTTCTACAGCTTCCACCTGACTGGGTGATGAGTGAGTGACATTGACTATAGATAACACTAGAGATAGTAATAATACTAGCTAGTATTATATAGTTGCATATCTTTCTTGTATGGTAATGACCACAACCACATGGGAAGCATGCTGTAAATATGATGTTGAGGCTTTAATTTGTATTGCATATGTAGTTATTGTATTTCAAAGTACTCTCAAAAGTCAAGCATACACTATTTATATTGATTTAAAGATTGTCTTTATTGTTCTGCTGAAATTATGTTGTGTGTTTTTTATATTGTAAATGAAAATCATAATTAAAAATAATTTTGAAATACTAGCTATCCACGAGGGAAAAGGTCGTAAACTAGATAAATAATTATTGTGAAAATATTGGTATTTGTAGCGAAACTAGTTACAGTTTTTTGGAAACCTTACACTTTGGAAGATTTCCTGTTGCGGTCACATAAAGTAGTCGATCAAACTACATTGAAATGCATTCTGAAGTCAATAATATCAATATATATAATATAATAATAAGTCAATAATATCAATATATATAATATAATAATAAGTCAATAATATTATACTGATATTATACGCACCAAACCTAGAAGACAATGCGTGTACGCACTCCACAGATAGTCTATGAAAAAACTAGCGGTTAAAAGTTCGTAGATATTATTTTTATTTCAATTTTAATTTCGAATCAAACCATTTTATCTGACTGCAAGTGTACTGGGAATGTATTTCTGAATGAAATTCCCGCTCTGAAAAAAATTATTGTCCAAATTATTTCAAATATTTATACAAGTAAAACGATAATATTTATGTTTTGAAATGTTGAAATGTCAAAACAAGGTTTCTCAAATTACAATAGCTTGTATTGCGTTTCCCTTTTGAGCACCATTTTTTGTCGTTATTTAATGAACAGTTTGCATTATAAAAAAACGCTATGAATTCTTGCTTATAATCCCCCGCAGCAGTTTCTCTATTGTTGTGCCGCGACATTCGGGACACCCGGACGCAAACAGCTCGACACGTCTGATCGTCGCATGATTACAACGACTTGGAACATGCGTGATTGGAATCGACCAATCACGGGGAAGTAAAGATTTTGATATATTTTTTCATCTCATAATCTATCATAAAATTCGTAATCATTGCAATTCTGATTAGAGAAATAATATGGGATTCAAATTTAAATCGTTCATTTTTATGTTCATTTATAATTTATAATATTGCAATAATACAAAAAATGAACAAAATAAAATACTTACATACTGAAAACTAAGAAAAAAGAAGGTAAGTGATTTTACAAGTCATTAAAAGAAATAAGAAGCCCGCATATAAGAGAGAATTCTTGTGTGCGGCAACATAGATTAAAGTTTTTCCATTATGTTAGCAATGGAGCAAAATTATTAAAACCAATAAAATAAATGCATAGAATTTTCAGTTCATGAGAAACAAATATCATGTTTAGAACAAAATATAAAAACATGAACATTTCAACAATACAATAATTGAATGAGCGAAGCGAAGGCTCAATTTATGAAGAGCGATCAAAACAAGGCCTCCTGTATTATCAAAGAAATTATTGAGAGTGAATATAAAAGGAGGGCAATGACATGATTGTTTGGATCTTAATATGTATATGTATACAGCTGTCATTACGTTCCATATAATAGTCTAATATTAGGCCTTCATATAATACATAGGCTTAGAGGAAGAAGGCTTCAGGAATGTTAAGCTGTAACCTGTAGTGTTTTGTAACTTAATTATGAATTTGTAAATTGTAATTTAACAATAAGTTGTTGTTGTTGTTGTTGCTGTTGCCTGCTCCTTATCGTTCGATCACTTTCAGTCCGTATTTCTCAATTCATGTTTTAATGTGTTTCAGTTTTCTTTAAATTTGTTTCAAAGATATAAATTGTGTAGGAAGTATTTTTCTTTAGTTTAATTATGCGTGTGAAGTTTGTCTACCCTTCTGGTAAAAGGTTGAAAATGTAAAACTGTATTACCGGTATGTTGGTATGTCGATCGTAAAGCTTATCAGTACAACGAATTGCACTCACTGACTCCATCGCTGCCAACATGTGGAACCATCTGGACTTAAGAGTGCATAGGAGGCGGTTCACTGGAATAAACTGGAATACACTGGAATACCACGGATTTCTTCGAGGATCTTTACAAATTTTAAGACATCATCTTTACAGCCTTCAGCATTGATTTTTTTCTTGTCATTTCATTTTTTTTCTTTGTTGTTTATTTAAATATTGTTAGCCGTATTCATTCACTTTTTTCATTTTTGCTAGCCGTATTTATTCACTTTTTTCTTTTTTTCAAGTTATCATTATTAATTTTCCATTATTTATTATAACTATTCCTAGATTTAATTAACTTATGTTTTGTTACTCATCCAATTTTTATTTTATTACTCTTTCAAATATTTTATTATGGTTATTTTTGATATTTTAATTAATTGATTTTTATTCTGTGTTTTTTAAACAATCTTATGTGTATAAGACAGACTTTTTTCAATAAAGATATATATATAGAACGCAGCATATGCCAGATATTCGGATGAGCATAAGTAAGACTCAATTTTACCGTTCTCGAGAGAATGAATGATTTCTTGGTTAATTAGAGTTTAAAGGCGCGTCGACAGTGAGGTCATTTTGCGCCTATTTGCTATAGTAGTCAACGTTTGTGGATGTTTTAACCACATGGAGGAAGCGAAATAGATATAGAGCTAGAATAAAATAAAATGAAAGACTATCATAGATGAGGAGAAAAGTGACAAGAAAAATAAATAAAATTGAAAATCATTGGCAAGGTTCAGTACTCCCTCCCATGTACTCCGGTCACCAAAAGGAGAGTCGGTCGACCGGAAACTCGATAGTGACTTTTTTGGGGCGCCTGAAGAGCATATATCGGAATAAAGTCGACTCGGTCGTGTGATATGGGTTTGGGTGTCCAATCTTCCATGAACACGGTTAACCACATTTTACAACCATCCATTCATAAGTGCCTCCTAGCCCATGTCACACGACCTCGTCGACTTTATTCCGGTATATGCTCTTCAGCGTTCCCGTTTTTTGTGTTTGTTCGCGCTCATAGTTCAAACGAAAACGCAAATGTTGATGAAACTTGGCATGCACAAATGACATCATCAAACTCGATACTGTATTGAATCCATAGACTATTGGTTGAATCACCTTTGAGAAGAGAATATTTCGAAATATTGAAAGCTCCCGTAAGAATAACCCAGAGGAGAAAATTTTGAGAAATATTCGCTCCGAATAAATTCAAATTTTCAAGGAATTTGAACACACGAATGATGTAGGCCTACACTATTCCAAAATTTTATGTGAATCGGTTCAGCCGTTTTGAAGACAAATACCAAGTGATCGTTTTATATCAAATGAACATTAAAGGACATCATACCCTGAAATTAGATATTAATTAATGATGATGATAAATTGTATATCTGTGATAATTCTAACATATCGAATTCTATACGTCATCATAAGACATAAGCTCTGCCAAATCTTATGGGGCGCTACAGACGTTATCAATCAAGAATAAATGTTTTATTCAGATTATAGGATTTTGCACGATTTGCGTATTTTAAATTGAATATTTTGAAACATTTTTGGCTGACATATTATTGAATCTGTTTGAAATATGAATCGTTGAAACTAGTTCTAAAATGCATGCATTGCCTATTGTAATTATTATTCTGTGTTTGCTTTCTAAGAGAATAAGATATCTACGTTTTAGTTAGGCGAAACACGTACAAAACATTATCCATAACTATTAAACTCACTTATACTATATTTGTCATAGATGATTGATGATGATTATTGTTTGCTGAACGGTCTCATCATAACCAGGTCATTTGGGGGTTAGAATGAGTAGGTGATGGATGAACTGTGTTCACAAAAACGCACGCCTTATGCGGGAATCGAACCCACGCCCGGTTTGACTCAAGTTTCCAGGGCAGACCTAGTTTATAGATGAACAGCAAAAAAATTTATGACTGTTTTAATTATTTCACCATTTTTAAATAAAAGAAACTTCCGAGGAACACAATTTTATCCAGTAAATCAAATTTTATTTTGATCAATCTTGGTTATTGTAATTTTTCCCACGTGAATTGGAGCCCATGAATTTAAAATGATTCAAATACATTCTATATTTTATGAAGTGTTGATCGTGTTTTAGGTTCTGTAAAAAGGTACGTATTTTAGTGAATTTCAAATTTCTATATTTCATACCGTCCCATATGTATAATCTCAGGAAAACTAATATTTTGTTCATTCAACTTCAATGCCCTCTTAAGACATAACTAATTGTGTGGGAGTCTTCACTGTACTTATCATTATTTACATACACTTTAAAACAGAAAAACTAATAAAATTTCCCAACAATAGGAATTTTAATAATCAAATAAAAGAAATCTTCACTACAGGAGCGCTAAGAGTTTTGAATATACATGCATTTAAGAGCAATTATGATATTATATATATCTTAACTGTCGAATTAGCGGGTAAAAACGGTTTATTATAATGTAGTGAGCATTAGGCGTTACAATAGATGCGATCGAAGCGCCTGATACCAGTGCTGGAGGACCGACACACTCGACCGATAGGGTTATTTGATGGGCGGGACGGACGATCGTGAGATGCCGATTAATACTGGGAAACTTTGAGGAAGTCAAATAGAAGAATAATTTAAATAATGGCAATTAAGGACTATTTGCAGCCAGATCTTGATGTTAGTTTTTTTTTTGAGCAACCTAAATCAACTCAATACCAATTAATTAATATATTTAATATCCATATAAATAGTTTGAATGATGATGAGCAGGGCGATTGCGTAAGGGCACTTATGCATTATTTATTTATTATTTATTTCATGGTTTGTCAACATGAGAAAATATATGCATAAACCAACCAACAGGTCAAGAGATAAAAAAATCAGAAAAAATCACATAATTGTATATAAAAACAAAAAAAGCCGCCCCGGTGGCTAAGTCAACTATCGCTAGCGGTAGTAACTGAAGTCACCGTTGGGCGTGGGTTCGAGTCCCGCATGAGGCATGGGTTTTTTCTAATCGTCCTTTCACCTATCATCACTCAATCTTTTCATCATCACCCGCTCAGTCGTACCCCCGTATAACCTAGCTGTTGGTGGGGTCGTTAAGCAGCATTAAAAAAAAAGAAGAAAAAAAAAACATGATATCATAGAAAGAATTCTTCCAAACTGTAGAAAGAGTTCTCCAATAAATATACTTTTAACGTCCTTTTGAATTTCTCCTTCTTCAAACACTGCATGCCACGTGGCAGATGGTTGAAGAGTCTCCTCCCGGCTTGGATTACTCCATTTGCCTTTAGCCGGCAATACTCGTTGCCAAATTACTAGCTCCTCTAGTATACTATGTTTGTGATGACTACTATCTTTGAAGAGGTCAGGGTTTACTTTAGTGAACATGCAGACTGCCTGGATGTATATAGGCATGGCAAAGGGAGAAAATTCAGGTCCTTGAATCCTTATAGGCAGGGAAATAATATATCACCTGAACCGTGGGGTTTACAACTCGAAAATTTGGTCTACACAGTACACCTGATTTCAAGATTTCAGGTGATTTCAGGGATTTCAAGTGATTTCAGGGATTTCAAGAGTTTTCATACGGATTTCAAGGGGATTTCAGAGATTTCAAGTGATTTCAGGTGATTTCAGGTGATTTCAGGTGATTTCAGGGATTTCAGGGGATTTCAGGTGATTTCAGGTGATTTCAGGTGATTTCAGGTGATTTCAGGTGATTTCAGGTGATTTCAGGTGATTTCAGGTGATTTCAGGTGATTTCAGGTGATTTCAGGTGATTTCAGGGATTTCAGGTGATTTCAGGGATTTCAGGCGGATTTCAGGCAAGTGTACACCTGATTTCAGGAGTTGTTAACCCCTCGACCTTAACATTCAAACCAACATAAGAATTAATATTAATTTAAAAACAATTGTGTACAATCGTAGCCTATTTAGTATCAGAGATTATGTAGAGAATTGTAAATTTGACGAAGAATTATTTTAGGTTCAACATTAGGCTCTAATTGAAAAATGTACCACTTATTTTGTGTTGATTTGTATTCATTTTATGAGTTACACAATTGAATCTTTTCAACTGTTCCTCAGCGAAAGTACCAATCGACAATATTAATGAATAGAAATAACAGGGAAAGAGACGGCAGTCGTTTATGACTCTTATTCTGCCACTACTATATGTATTATGTATCTGTAATGATTGTGTATGTATTTGTTTACAATTGTCATAGACTTTAGTTCCGGCTGAAATTCCTGTTGAAAAAGTCAATTTCTGTGGATCAGTGTTTAGAATCTATTGAAACTAACGTGAAACTAACATGAAACCAATAGTTAGACCATTTGATAGTGAAGAATAATAATGCCAGTGTATACTGTTATGGATGTAAATCTACTTCGACAAACTATAGGTGAAAAAAAATTAGTGGTGTCATCAAAATGTCTCAATTATGAAAAACCGTTCACATAGTTTATTTAAAAAGTAAACATATTTTGTTTAAGACCGCCAATCTGATATCATCGTCATGAATTAGTCTGCTTGTCACTATTTTGGTAATTTTTTTCGAGTTTCGAAAAGTTGTTTATACCAAATTCATTGATAATTCTGTAGTTTATCCAAGTAGGCCTATACTATAGCCTATAGGCAGTTGAATATTATGCCCAATTTTTCATTAGAGTAACCTATTGTTGATTTTTATCAGTCCCATTGATAAACAGATCTTTCTGCTTCAGTATCTTGATCTTGTTTTAAAATATTTCTACACGATTTCTTAACATTACTGGAATCCACTCGTCCCTAAGAAATACATTATAACAATAATTATATTTATCTATCAAATTGTATAATTAACTTGTTTACATTTCATTTCTTCTGATTCTGAACTCCATTCACCTCACATCTTCGTTTTAGGTGAATCAAGTTATTTGGTTGACCGTCAGGCCTTGTTAAGACTGTGGTTTTTAAGACGTGGTTTGAAGTTTAAAGTGACTGGGAGGAGCTTAGTGTTTACATTGTCTTTCAAAGCACGTCGAATTAACATCGGAAAGTCCTCGTGATTTACATTTAGCCGATAATCCCGGCCTAGCGACCTGTCCTTAGCTCCTGCCTTGTTGGGGACGCGATCATGGGCGGCTAATGACTGAAATGACTTCTTCAATCATTCACTATTATAAAAATGCATTCATTCAATCATTTGTTGGTTATTCACGCAACAATTCATTACTTATTCGAGCATTCGTTCATTGTTTCAATCATTCGTTCATTCATTCATTCATTCATTCATTCATTCATTCAATCATTTGTTGGTTGATTCACGCATCAATTCATTACTTATTCGAGCATTCGTTCATTGTTTCAATAATTGTTTCATTCATTCATTCATTCATTCATTCATTCATTCATTTGTTGGTTGGTTGATTCACGCATCAATTCATTACTCCTTCGAGCATTCATTCATTGTTTCAATCATTCGTTCATTCATTCATTCATTCATTCAGTTGTTGGTTGATTCATCACGCACAAATCATTACTCCTTCGAGCATTCATTCATTGTTTCAATCATTCGTTCATTCATTCATTCATTCATTCATTCAATCATTCATTCAATCATTTGTTGGTTGATTCACGCATCAATTAATTACTCATTCAAGCATTCATTCATTGTTTCAATCATTCGTTCATTCATTCATTCATTCATTCAATCATTTGTTGGTTGATTCACGCATCAATTCATTACTCATTCAAGCATTCATTCATTGTTTCAATAATTCGTTCATTCATTCATTCGATCATTCATTCATTCAATCATTTGTTGGTTGATTCACGCATCAATTCATTACTCATTCAAGCATTCATTCATTGTTTCAATCATTCGTTCATTCATTCAAGCATTCATCAGTTTTTTGCTGACTAATTATTTGTTGATTTGTTTGTTGATGTATTATGTTAATGCCACAGACAAGCTCAGATAGGCTCTAGCGTGGAATGCATGTACCTTTCCCATAAGAAATGTCAATAAAAACAATAGCAACATTCATTATTTTCATTTTGATACACATTGATTGATCATTGATCAATCATTGATATGATCGATTGATTGATTGATTCAATTCATCTATACACCAGCTTATCAATATATTCATTCCTTCGTTTTATTCCTTCAGTATTTTTTAAACTGGATAATTAAATCATTCATTAAATAATTCTCGCAAGTAGATACGGTAGCCTTATGTGTAGAATGGAGTGCGAAAGACACTCCCTTCGAGATGAAATCTTCCCGTAATTAATGATGTCGTATAACTCTCATGTTGCAGGTAAAATAACATCAACAAGGGGAGGAGCTAAAATGCTGTGACGTGTGTAATGTGACGTCAGTGATCAGTGACAAGATAGCGTAGAGAAGAAGTGAGGTTATGTGCCCAATTGTACTTGTCCCATATTCAGAACAAGTGAAGTACACGGCCGTCTTTGGTGTTAACACATTAGAATCAGGACAATCTGTGACTTAATCCTGCGCAGTAGTGCGCTGTTTGACGTGCGCAATGAGTGGGTGACGTCACCACCGTCGTGCGATGACACGGATGTGCAGGATGCTGTTGCCGGACGAGACGTATGAACAATCCGCGCGCAACACTCAGGACCTCCTCCACGTGTTGCAGCTTTATGACGACTTCCTGTGTCGTCATCACATCCGGCCGGACTTCTTTTGTCGCCACCAGGAGCGGGTAGAGCTGCAGCGCTCGTTAGCTCCGCACATTGGGGCCACGCCTACTCGGCTACCACAAAAGCTCAGCAGCGACAACTCTGGTAAGTCACTCAAACGACTGCCATTGCCCTTCGTTCAGTAATTCAGTGATTATTTTAGTAATTGTTTCAAACAACCCTGTGAGAGTTATCACCAATTGAGTTATCACCATATCCATTCTGTGCGCAAGTCTATGCCCATTAAACTTTCAAGTGCTGCCTTGACCCCCTAACGACGTCCCTGCATTCCGGTATATACCTCCGAAAACGCGTTCAGTTCGCGCAGTCACATACACCGATCGGTGAACTATAAACGAGATGACGTCACAGCGGTAAATAGTCGTGATTAGACCCGCATTGGAATATCCTGCAAATACCTTATTCTTCACCTGTAATCCCTGACTTACCCTGTGAGCAAGTCTATGCGCACAAGGCATTTTACAAGGCAGTGCCACAGTGGTAATGTGTGAGCCATCCACAATCATCGCAAACACTACACTTCGATCTTTTTCGTGCATTTTGAGCTAAATTTTTAATGTTATACAGCCTGCAATTTCGTCACATCCGAGAAGTCCGAATCGTTTTTTTTTTTCATTGGGGTGGTAACATCGCCCTTGTGGTGCCCCGTTCAAACGATCCGAAACATTCATCATTCTTTGCCTTTATTCGATGAGCGTTAGCGAAGAGTTTCCATGCAACTCTTACGGAGCTTTGTCTGTGTTTGTTTGTTTGTGCGCACTGCACAGGTCGCAGGGTTTGACCGATTGTCATGAAACTTGTTTTTTATACGCAAACTCATCCAACTTAGAACTGTATAGTTTTGGGGTCAAATCGGTTTGACCATTTTTGAGAAACATCATTTCAAAGTTTCTAAAAACCCCATGAGATTAGGCTGGGCGTAAAAAATTGAAAAATAAAGTCTCTCCAATTTAATCCAATTTTTCCTCAAATGTGAACACAGAAATAATACACATTGATAAAAATTGATGTGTAATTCGGATCAGCCGTTTCGGAGAAAATAATTCAATACGTGTGTCTTATTAATAGAAAAGATAGAAATATTAGTGGAAAAATATTGCATTGTTAAATTCACGGCTTCCCAGATCATTGGCATCGGATAAAGTTCATTTTATATGATCAAGGTGTGTAGAGTTTCGCTCATCTTACAACGCACATTCCGCGTTTGCCTAGTAGATAAAAAAATTAAAAATTTTAATATTTTGGTGTAGGCCTAATAGTTATTTCTCACTTCTCATTTTCAGATCGTTGTCATTTAATTTTTGGACAAACATACATAAAAAAAGTTGTAACAAAAACTGTGAACTCTCTCACAACGCTTTCATCTAACCTTTTGTCGTGACTGAAAATTAAAATATTCGAATAATACTGATTTGGTCAAATGAAATCCTCTCGCTATTTTTATTTCATTTTTTCGGTACTCTTTCTTCCATGATTATTTTGTTCTCTTTCTAAACTTCCAATGCATTACATTTATATCCTATTATGGAAGTCCTGAATCACGTAAAAACTATTTATATTCATTGTTAATACCTAGAATAATTACCTTGTCTCACGAATATTGAAAATTACTATTATTCTGTCGAATTTCTGAACAAGTTTGCTGAGAATTTGTTCTGTGTGTAAACTACATGAGATGATGTGTGAGTCCGGCAGTGAACGTCATGCGAGGCGTGTTAAACGTTTAACGTTTACATCGTGTACTCAGTAAACGTCTCTAATGTTTTCCCACTCCATACGTGATCGACAATACGTGCGGCAAGTTTAATCGGCTAATCTGTTTCTGAGGATAACTTTCATAAGTTTCATACTTCATGCTATCTATATAATCTATTCTGTTTTATCTAGTACTAGGAAAACGCCATATATGCGTTGTTAGACGAGCGAATAGTAATAGTATGGGTAAAAATGGGTAAAAACTGCTTCGAGTGGTAACAATTTAGCACATTTTAAGGTTTTTCTTCAAAATGGCCGACCCGATCAAGCTGAATTTTTTTAGAAATGTGTATCAAAATGTATTTCAACTTCACGCAAAATTTCATTTTTTTGGAAAATGAAAATATTTTCTTTCTTTTCCGCCATGTTATTCTAATGAGTATTTTTGAAATTTCTAAAATTCATAAAATAAAAGTTACCGCCCGATAATGCCACAAAACTATACAGATCTAAGGTAGATGAGGAACTATATTGAAAAAAAGTTCGAAGTTGATAGCTGTAGCCGTTTGACCTGTGAAGAACCGACAAAAAAACATGAAAAAAATAAAATAAAAAAAATAAAAACGAACACCAATTTTTTTCAGTATGTCAAATTGATTCCTCGCTAAAACTCGTCTATAAACTCTCATTTCAGAATTTATTTATGTATCAAAGCTAATTATTTGTATATTATAGTTCTAGATATATTGTAAGCTGGTTTTAAAGACAAAGACGGGAATGTGACTATCATACTTATAGATCATTCCATTTGTAGTGTTTACCTAAACCATATGTGAAAAACATATTTACATAGATGCATTACACATAGATACGTTACATAAATAACTTTCATACTTTCATAAAATTTCGAGTATAGTACAAGAAACGATGAAGTGATGATGGATGAAAGGACATTTACAAAATCCCACGCCTTAGGAGGGACTCGAACTCACTTACGACCTGACTTCAGTTTCTACCGCTAGCGATAGTTGACTGAGCCACGGGGGCGGCTACCATCGTATGAAAAAATGGTAAAAAATGAATCTCCGTGTTAAGTAAAGAGAAAAATGTATAATGGAAATACCTTCCAACTATGAAAATATAAGAAATAAATTGGGTTATTTTGAAATTGAAAAAAGTCAGACGTTTGAATTAATGTTTATGCCTACATTTTGAACTTCTAGGCCTAACTAAACCAAATTCAATTAAGTTTTGCGTAGATTCAGAGTATTTATGTGCACGATAGGATGTACTTTATACATACGACAGCTCACAATGTATCAGTCACACATATTGACTTTGGAAATTGATGTATTTTAAAGATAGATTTTTGAAAAATTATCAAAATAATCAGATAATAAATTAATGAACGTAATTATTGTTCACATATCAAACTAATTCTGATTTCGAAAATTCCTCAACGAAGTGAAAACTCTGAGCATTTGGTTTGGACATATTTAAAATATTTGCTGTATTCCGTAATCCTTGTTTTAATGGAAGAAACGATTCATTAGAAGACGGCTGTATAAAATGATAATTATTGAATTAGAAATAATTAGCGAATTAACTCGTTGATTCTTAATTTTGAGTTGTTACAACCGGCTCTAAGAAATGTCATGTCTACACGGAAGTCGGACACTTGTTTTAAATTTCAGTCTTAATTCATTGATACCTCAATTATCCATAGACATTGCAATTATCATTATACCTAGACACGGAATCATGCGCGCGCATCATTACACCTTTTTTTGTAAGAAAGATGTTCTGCTAAGGTACCGGTGTGAATAGAGAAGAAGATTATTTACACTGCCGCCCAAACGGTTGCCAGTTGGACGTGTTGTGTAAAGAGAAACAATTAACTTATAAAACAATAAATTAACGGGAAAAAAAATTATTAATATTACAAGAAACGTATATATAGGGCCATACCGACGCCCATAGGTGATCTTAGTTATCATTACAGTGCATCGTTATACCCGATGTATATATATAAATATATATAAATTTATATATAAATAACATATATCTACCCCTCAACCTCCATCTGTACCATTACACACACATTAATATCATTGAAAGATACGCACCTCGTTAGCTCAGAAGGAAAGAGCATATGTGTATCAAGCATAAGGTCTGGGGTTCGTTTCCCCGACGAGGAGGTATTTTTCATAGATAATAATACCCGTCCTATCAACATCACGTGCTGTACGTTTCAACAGAAAGCCATGTACTTACTCATATATATATATATATATATATATATATATATATATATATATATATTATATAACGAAATATTTTTCTATGCTGCTTAACGACCCCACCAACAACTACGTTATACAGGGGTACGAAATAGCGGGTGATAATGGAACGATGAAGTGATGATAGGTGAAAGGATGTTTACAAAAACCCATTCTCTTATGCGGGACTCGAACCCACGCCCAACGGTGACCAGTTTCTACCGCTAGCGATAATTGACTAGGCCACCGGGGCGGCTAACAACATATTATATACGTATGTTATGTATATAGGCCTAAGTACTAAATGATGACATATAGGCCATATAGAGGGAAAGCAAGAACATCCAACATTATAACGTAGATGTTTGTATCAATTGACAATTACATATTTGCATAAACGTAATACATATTTGCACAAACATATTACATAATTGCATATTGAATGTTTGCATATTTGCATATTTGTAACTTATATAAGAATATTAAAAAAATGAATTTAGGGAATAACACCACTTGTGATCATCAAGAGAAAAAATTATATAGATATAAATAGTTGATAAGATAATATTTGTATTTTTCTGAAAAGTGTCCACAAGAATGTTTGTAAGATACTATAATTTATTGGAAATACGGTACTTATATTATTATATTCTGAATGAGCGAAGCGAAGACTCAATTAGACCTTACTCGAAAAAGAAATGTTTTTTTTTCGGGCTCAACAGCTGTCAAACAGAAGCACAGATTTTGTTGAAACTAGGAGTACACACATGTCATCATCTAATTCGATACTGTTTAGTTTTTTGAGACGCAATCGGTTGCATCAATTTTGAGAGAACTCACTTCAAAAAAATAAAACCTCATAAGAATAACCCAGAGGAGAAAATTTGGAAATTATATTTCAATTTCAAATGTAAATATGTATTTTTTTTCTCAAAATAAGTTAAAATATCACTGAATTTGATTTTTATTATAATACACATTCCGAAGATTTAGACAAATCGGATCAGCCGTTTTGTAGGAAATGTATTTTTTCAGATCAATCAAAAAGCTATTAAACAGGTCAAAAGGTAAAACCGATTGAATCATTAAAGGCTTGAAAATAATCAACAAATATAACAGAAAGGCGGAATTAACGTGTTTTTATAGCTTTCACATTTACATATTAAGCCTATATCGCTCATCGTACAACACATTCGCAACGTTATCAGACGAGCTTTAGCGAGGATTCAATTTGACATACTGAAAAAAATTGGTGTTCGTTTTTATGTTTTTTTTTTTTTTTTTTTTTTTTTCGGTTCTCCACAGGTCAAACGGCTACAGCTATCAACTTCAAACGTTTTTTCAATATGGTTCCTCATCTAACTTAGATCTGTATAGTTTTGTGGCATTATTGGGCGGTAACTTTTTTTTTATGAATTTTAGAAATTTCAAAAATAGGCCTACTCATTAGAATAACATAGCGGGAAAAAAAGAAAATATTTTTATTTTTCAAAAAATTGAAATTTTGCGTGAAGTTGAATTACATTTTGATACACATTTCTAAAAAATTTCAGCTTGATCGGGTCAGCCATTTTGAAGAAAAAACATAAAATGTGCTGAATTGGTACCACTCGAAGCAGTTTTTACCCATTTTTACCCATACTAATACTATTCGCTCGTCTAACAACGCACATATGGCGTTTTCCTAGTTCTAATAAAAATACTAGAAATTTAATAAACATTCTTCTGTGCGCAAGATTACAAGTAAATACAATACTTTCACTGCCCATTTAATGCCTTGTTTTGTGTTCATTGTTTTTTATTCGCTCCACTTTTATGTGTCACGCGCTTATCTATAGACAAAAGGGTGGTATAAAAAGCAAGTATTATTAGATGCCCATAGCTGTGGACTTTTTCATAAAGACTTCGAAACCGGTATTGTAGATAATAATACTTGAAAAAAACGACTGGTATACACATTACATGTAAACAATAACAAAGTATGTAGTTGAACTAGGTATATTCATTTTTTGATGATACCGACAGATAAAAAGTCATGCTATAAAAGGAATAAGAGCGTTAAGAGCACATAGGACTCGATCCAACGAAATATCAATTTTTTGAGATATCTTTAAAATAATATATCAAATCAAAATTGGTATGAACTAGGAAAACGCCATATGCGTTGTTAGACGAGCGGATAGTAATAGTATGGGTAGTAATGGTCAAGAACTGCTTCGAGTGGTACCAATTTAGCATTTTTTTTTTCTTCAAAATGGCTGACCCGATCAAGCTGAAATTTTTTCAAGCTTTTTTCAAACTGAAATGTGTATCAAAATGTAATTCAACTTCACGCAAAATTTCATTTTTTGGGGAAAATGAAAATATTTTTTTTCCGCCATGTTATTCTAATGGGTATTTTTTAAATTTCTAAAATTCATGAAAAAAAATTACCCCCCGATAATGCCACAAAACTATACAGATAAGTTAGATGAGGAACTATATTGAAAAAAAGTTTGAAGTTGATAGCTGTAGCCGTTTGACCTGTGGAGAACCGACAAAAAAACATGGAAAAAAAAAAACATAAAAACGAAGACCAATTTTTTTCAGTATGTCAAATTGAATCCTCGCTAAAGCTCGTCCAATAGTTAGAAAAAATTCTTCGTAATTCTACCTTATTTTATCTGATTCTATGATTCTATAGTAAATTTAGTAATCTGCTTACTTCATAGTGTGGTTTTCTTTCTCGTGACCTGGTTTAGAAATATTATTGATTGAATAAAAATACAAATACAATAATAATAATATTCGTATACAATAGATATCTATAATATAAAGTCTATAATCGATTAAATTCTAGGCTTTCTTCAAAACCTTCCTTAAAATTCTTCAATTCCATTTTCACTAAAAGTTTCTCTGCATATTCACTCACAAAGGTAATCATAAATAGATGAAAAGGTGTCATTATCCAACTCGTATGGTTTTTCTCGTGCTGCTGTTTTTGTGCGCATCACTGTACTCGTCATGAATGGAATTTTGTCCTATCTGTTTGAGGCAACAGGAGATTAAATTGAAAAACCCTTGAAATGGAATGAACTTCATTATGCTCGTAGCTACCGTGTAAAAAAGACAGCGAGCGAAAGAAGCTGCAAGCCCGCTTGTTTGGTAATGGCAACACAGTGGTGGAGTCAGCGAGGCGTTTAGCTAGATGAGGATGTCGAGCACACCGTCGGTGAATTTTGGTGGGTGGGTGGGAGGGGGAGGGGGAGCATTTTTGTGCTAGTCGGTTAAATGGGACTAGAAGTGACCAATTGGAACCCCACGATTTGTGAAACTAATCATTACCTACCCGTGCTATGATATGATAAAGTAGCGTTGGGGAATGATATGTCTGTGTGGTGCTACTGGTAGCATAGTTGCCTCACGTTTTGAGGGTCCACGCTTCGTCTCCCGACGCTATTATTTTTTTTTAAAGCAAAATGACTATCAAATGTTGAGTCGAGCCCAGGGTTATGGCATAGATTAAGGACGTTCATTACTCTATGGTTATGGTTTAGGTTGATTTTTTTTCTGTTTGATCACAGAAACAAAAATATCTACACAAATGTTGTGATTTTTAAATATTGTTTTTAGTATCATTTAAAAACCGACTTGCAGAAAAATTCTCGCGGGGGGAAGGGGGGAAGGGAGAAGGGGTATGTCCCAAAAATATATTCCCGCTTACCATTCCCAAAACGGAAATATTCCGTAAGTTTCCCCAGTGAGTTTTTTCAAATACATAATTTGTGTTTCCACGAAATACTATAGGCCTATCTGTAACTATTTTCTTATGAAAAATTGTTTGATTTCTGTTTTTATTAGAATATTAATTCAGGACCATTCCTAACATACTGTCGTTCTACTAGTGTTCTTTATTCTATACATAATCATAGTGCGGATCAGCGTAAGTTTCAGTACTATATTAGCGCACTAAGTGAATTAACTTGGAAATACGATGAATTTTGATTCTTCCCCCATCCCACTAGTTGTATTTGTATCTCCTTTTGTGACTCGAGTGACCCCCCTCCCCCCCTCTCGATGATACATTTTCGAAAAATCATATATTCACATATTCGATATTCAAATCATTTTGTTTTCTATCATTTTCAAAATTACAAACATATATTCACAAGTGATATAGATTCAGATTATACTTGCTGGACAATCCCCCTTGACAGCCAGGTTATTTGGGGATATGAATGAGCGGCTGGTTCATGACTGGTGTACACAGAAACCCATGCCTTGCGCGGGACTCGAACCAACGCCCGTGCTCGACTTGAAGTACTATAGTTTCTAATCCAGCGCCTTTACTGGGAGATGGGAGAGGTGACAATTGGCATAGATCACAAATTTCATAGATATGACAAAGGCCCAGTATTACCATGTCCAGATAGCCATAATCTGAGAGTCAATGAAAACAAATTTCATGGGTAACCATGGTGATATCATAGACGAAAGATATATGATTATATAAACACTTAACTTTCAGTTAACGCTACTCCGACGTTGGTAATTCCGTCAAATGAAAACATTCTTAAAATTGAAAATCATTTATAGGCCTATAAGTCATGATAAGCGCTTCCTCAGTGCTTTCAGAAATATTGTGCGACTGTATTTTGACGTCATCCCATAAGTGTGTATCGGAACCGTGGATGTATGCAACTGGTAACCTGCTCATGCGCACAACGCTTCATATCAAGCACATCACTACCTTATGTCCCAGCGGATGACAGTTATAGCATATAGCCATGTGTGCATTCAGATCTGATTCTGTGGTGGTTAGCGAAACAAACCTGTTGATTGGAAACCTGAGAATAAGAAACAATTGACACTTTAATTAGTTCACATCTTGCACTCATGAGAATCGGGGGAGATAAACGTCCCAGATCTCATTCTCAGGAGTCACGCTCACGTCCTTACTGCAATTCAGGGGACAAAAGAGTCCTGATTCAAGTCTTCGCGTGTACACCACTGTCTGATGTGACTGATGTCTATTTTATAATTCTATATTTTATTCTAATTTAATTTAATTTAATTTTTAATTATATTTTATATTATTTTTTATTTTACATAACTGACCCCCCCCCCCCCCTACACCATCCACCACGCCCTCAACATTTCAAATGGTATTATGAATAGGCAGCAATAATCCTGATCTAGGTCACTTTGCGGAGATCAGTGTCCACGTTATAATATATGAATATTAAGGGGATAAAGGCCCACATCGACCCCCCCCCCTCCCTGTTATCATCACTTCTAAGATTATATTATGGATATAAAGGTGGTTACAGTCCCGATCCAAGTCCCTTTGCGAACAGTACTGTCCACCACTCTCCAAGGTATGCACATTAACAGGGGAAAAGCCCTGATTGAAGCCCCCCTACGCCTACACCACTGTGCACGTGAAATCAGAATGCACGAGGATTGGGGGGTCGCGAGGTTGGCGACAGTGAATGATGGCCCGGCCTACTTGACAATGCAGTAGCGAAGACTTGTCCACTGAATTAAGATGGAGGACCGAAAACCAGACGGCACTTTTTATAAGCATGCAAGTCAGCTGCATGAAAACATGATAGTCGGTGTTTAGTGTTGAGGCATGAGCGAGAACTGCTCGTAAGCAACTTTGATTTATCAAATCAAAGTTTCTGAATTAATTTGTTGAGAGAAAGGTATTAGTCTGGATTTTCCTCCCAGAACAATGTTTGAATTGTTATTCATTCCGTAACATATCACCTCAATTCTTAAAATGTTAGATGAACTATATTATATATCGACACTTTTTTTACGATGGTGAAATCGCCCTTCTGGTGACCTGTTCAAACGATCTCAAAATGTCATCCTTCGCCCTAATAGGGAAACATGCAGATACTTCATGTCAAGTTTTCGATGTTGACAGTAAATAACAAAGTCTAGGGCGCAGTACACCCTAGTGTATATGGGATCCGGGAAGAGTTCCACCCCCTAGGAGGATCGGATCTACTATAGGTCCTATAGCCGCCAAAGTCGTCATTTTTTTAGTACGTTCCTTCTTCTTGAGCTTGCTCAAAAGCATATTGAACGTAAATTATCGTTTGTACTCAGAGGAACATATTTCACTTGTATTTCAACAAAAAATATCAATTTGTTATCAATCCAAGTCTATATGGTGTATTGTAACAGTCAATCTTAAATTATTCCTGCTTAGTATCGTTCATGATTTAACGAAACCTTTGCAGAGAAATTTAGATAGAATCGATCCCGGACTGAGGATGTGCGGTCATGGGATACAGAGTCATTTTTATATCTAGGAATCTTTCACAAAGAACACGATAATGGCATATTGTAAGTATATATAGAACCACTGCTGTTTTACTCATCACCTTTTTACTTATAAATAATTATATACATTTCAAATAGTTGCAAGTCTGTTTATACATTTTGTTTAACGTTAAGCGTGTAGGGCCTATATGGTACTTTGTATAAGCTCGTATCTCGATGTCATGTCCTGCTCCAGATATATTATGATATTATATAATAAGATGTATCTTAGATCACAGATCAAAAATGGAAAATGTGAATAATTTTGTTCAAAAACGTACAGAGGACGTTTGGCCCAGTTATGCTACTAATCATAATTTATTGCATTTAATTCATTTATGGTAACTGATATTTACGTAATCATCACTTGGTACAACCGGCTCTTGAATGAATACATTGAAACAAACTCAAGACGCTAAACTCCAAACCTAATATAGCATAAATCACAAATGCTAGTATGGCGTGCGACGAATTACAATAAAATGTAAGTTTCTATTTCACTTTAGTAGAGGGATTTCTCTCCGCATATACGTCCAACAATATAAACCATTCGTCAGTAACAGTTGCAACAACAGTTGCATATTCTTTCCTAACAATCATGCTCAATGGATTGTAACTGGAGATAAACGTTCTACTAATACCCTCGCGCGCTCTTTCAACAATGACACATTTCATTTAAATATTCAAATGCTCCATTGTTACCGTCTTTACCTTCACAAATTGTCCATCGTGACTTTCACAGCGCAATCTGTTGTTAACGTTCACAAGTAATAACGACCTTCAATGGGGCTTTCGATTTCATCATTTTATTATTCATTTTCTATACTTTTTGCCCGAGATTTGTTACGTGCATTAGGCTGCTCGCGGATGAATGCAGTCGCCGGCTATTTGTTCGATCACCATCACATGTACAACCGGGTCGAACTAGCTCTAGCATGCGGTCACGATCCATGGCTTAATGAACGAGACACGCCCACTTAACATCATGGGGGTCAACCGGGTCACGGCAGCATAATTGTAGGGGTGCTTGATACGGTACACTCGTAACTCCATCTTTGGCCAACGTGAGAAAGTGAGAAAGGGTGGAAAGAAAGGAAAGGTGACAGACTGGAAGTGATGGCCGGGTAGTAATGGTAAGAGGTTGGAAGAGAAGAAATATGGACGTGGGTGGAGTGGACATTGAAGTGGTCAAGTGCGTGAAGAGATTCTGGAAGAGAGATGTCGAAAGTATACTAAAGTGGTTGTAAGAGAAGAAGTGAGATCAAGGGAAGAAGTGAGATCAAGGGAAGAGGAAAAAGGAGAGACAGAGAGATAATTCGATCGGATGGATGGTATCGAGAATGAGAAGTAAAGAGGAACCGCGAAATACAAAAAAAGTTTAACAAGTACAGAAATTGTAAAAAAAGAGAAAGCTACAATGGGAGGGGGTGTAATAGAAGAATGGTGCGAATGAGGTATGTCTGGAAGAGAGATTGTCGAAAGTAGGCCTATAATGAAGTGGTTGGTTAGATTATGAAGAACGAATAGAGGAAAATTTCAAGGGGGAAGGAGAAAGAAAAAGATGAAAACAGGAGGCCCAGAAATCAAGGAATGATTGAGGAGATCAAGGATCCAAAATGAAACGAGGAACATTGTTTATTAAATAGGAAGGGAAGAAGTATGGACAGAAGGAAGTTGAATAAATAAAAGTGTGTAAGGAATCGTTATTAATGAGAGTAAGGGTAAAAGTAGATAAGGTTTTAAAGACAGCCGGAGGCCCAATGCGCTAGGGCTTAGGGGTGTCTTGGGGTCTTAGGTCTTAGGTCTTAGGTCTTAGGTCTTAGGGGGAGGTGGTCGTCGTAAGGTCCCTCACAGTGTAAACCGAGAGTACGATAGGTTGGCCGGCCGGTCGAATAGGTAAAGGCGAAGAGGGATCAAGATTATGACTGATGCAGGATTTCGACTATAATTATACGTTATTCACCAAAGTGTGTTTTATTATTCTTGTAAACATACTCCCACGCGCATGCTCCGTAGCTGCTGGCCTACCTGGGCCTCTCACCTGTAGACCACTTGTAGAACTGGGGTCAGCTGAGATCTACCGAGAAAACACTACACGTGCGTTCTTGGTTGAGTGAGCACAAATAGCGAATGTCATCGTAGATATGGGATAGATTTATGACTTGGACTTATCAGAATGTGTATGATTGCGTTTTTAGTTGAATCATTTTCAATATTTAAATATAAATTTACAAAATCTCATGAAATTGAGAAGCCATATTTATAAAAATAATTGAATATAGTTTTTGTATTCCGTAGATTTCGATTAAAGTAAATTAAATTAAGTTTCGATTGAATATCAGGAAATCTGGGGGCGCCTGAAGAGCATATACCGGAATAAAGTTGACTCGCTTGTGTGACAAGGGTTTGGGTGTCCAACCTTACCTGAGCCCTAACCACATTTTACAGCTATCCATTGAGAAGTACCTCAAGCCCATGTACAAAGACCGAGTCGACTTTATTTCGGTCGTCCTAGAAATTTGATCTTCAAACTTTATCCCTGGAATGTAAGATTTAAAAAATCTATATATTTTTTATACCTTACATAGGAAGCCTGAATATTCTTACAAACAAAATCAAACACCTTTATAATAAGGTAATGATTTTGTAAAAAAAATTGGAAATAAAGCAATTATTATTATTATTATTAATATAATTAAATAATGTCATTCATGTATTAAAATAATTATTGAATATATTTATACTGTTCAACCATGATTTTAGTTTGTCATTGTTTGCTCTCACCTTCTTCCAATCTTGACTCTTCACAACATGTTTTAACGATCGGAACCATGAGACAATAATCATTGTTATAGGCTTTTCAATGATATAACAGAAATAATAAACCGGGGACCTCAAACTGAAAGTCACGGACTCTGATGTTTGTTGTTATGCCTACTACAGGCCACATAATAAATATACAATGTCGATAAAATGTCCATAAACGTAAACATGATAACCACACAAACATGCAATTTCATAATACTTCAAAGCTTCAAAAAAGTTAAATAAGTTGATAAGTCGCGTTTATCCAACAATTACAGTGATTATTATAACATTTGTTTAACGAATTATTGACTTAACGACGTACTGTCAAGCTTTCGACCACAATGATTACATATGGCCAAGGTTTTACCCACTTGACTGATTCCGCATTGTTGACTGCGCACTACTCACTGCGCACGATGACTAGCAACAATCGCTGGCATTGTTGTGGCAACAATCAACTCTGGCATTATTCACGAGTTAAAATATATATTATTTTAGTGGATGACTCGGCAAGTATTTAGTTGTGTAGAAGTTATTGTATGCGTTAAATGACAGCCAAATTAACCACATTTCATGATTTGGACGGATATTTGACGGTAGATGTCGCCAGTGGTGTTGAAATAATAATGAGGGGCGCTGGAGAGCGTATACCGGAATAAAGTCGACTTGGTCGTGTGACATGGGCTTCGGGATACTTTTCAATGGAATGTGGACCAATACCATGGTATATGGAGTTTCATGTTTATTTTTTTCAAAGATTTGTACATGATACAAATATAGAAAATATCAAAACTAGAAATGAAAAGAGTAAACATAAAAAAAAGTAAAAAAGTAAAGGTTGGACAAAAATCCGTACCTAGCCTTGACTTGAAAATCTTATTTCGATCCAGCCAATGAATAATGGTCAATTACTGCCAAATTCCTCTTTCTTGAAATAATATTAAGGAAGGAAAAGGCGATAGTTGAACGAGGTCAAAATAATACAATTTTGAATTGATTGTAGAGACAGATATCATTTTTTGTTATTGTTCCTGAGTTATTGTTCCAAAAAAATATATTAAAGAAATCCAATTACATTTCATTTTTGAAGTAGATATTTTCAACATTTCAAAAACTAATATGATTGATATTGTGATACAGTACAATATATATTCAGGCAGCACGATTCAATTAATGTATATTTTTCACTATTATTTCAGATATAATTTCGAATATGTTTGAATAGACCTGGTAGACTCATTATTTTGATTGTTCCTAAACTAAATTTGATGTTCAGTTTAAAATTTTTAACTTCAATATACCACAAGTTAATTAGTGATGGGTTTAAAGGCGCGTCAACAGCGAGGTCACTTTGCGCCCAAGTATACCACTAGAAATATGATACATCAATACCGGTATACTGATAAAAAATATGTAATATTAAGATATATTTTTGAGCTAATGTTGTGTCTAGACTGCTATATATTTCATTTCATTTCATTTCATTGTAGTCTGTTGACTTGTGAAGGGCCAATCTGTTGAGTAAATAGACCTCTTTAGTCTATTGAAATAATAGGTAGGTGACGGCCGTGGCCTGATGTTTGAAGAATCATAAGACTATTTACTTCAACGACTGAGGGAAACCTCTAAAAACCTGAATCAGTATGGTCGACTGTGGCGGGAATCCCTCTCAGGTACAGCGTGATCCACTGCACATTCTTAGCCCATCAAGACATTTTACTTGTAGGTAGGCAACTTATTACACTCACATGTAGCGCGGGTTGCATCAAATGATGATCGTGGGTTCCGAAGTAGAGGTAATAAAATATTGATTAAAATTTCATTTTTCGGTCAGAATAAGCAGATAATGGATTCTATGAATTCTGTTACTAGCCCTACAAAATTCTCACTGCTTTACAAAAATAAAAATTATTTTCATTGCGGTCCACGATTTGTCGTGGTTACGAAAACCGCAAAAGTAAATTTGATAAATTGAGTTCGAACTATTTCCTCCTAGTTTTACGAATGAGTTAGTATTGTTATGTAAATAAAGGTGTCAGCACTGGTGCTGAACTCTTGGGTATTGTCGGTCGAGTAGCACAGGTAAAGTGGTCAGGTCGGTCGAATAGGTAAATGGCCAGATATACAGGTATTGGCTATCCAGGGATCTTGAAGGATTTGTTTTTCAGAAGAGTAAACAGCTGGTTCGTAGGAGGAAGGTATTTTCTCAATTTTCTACAAAGTCAGCAAGACACTTTACTATTTTGTCTTGATATTTGGTGTAAATAAAAAGGAAAATTTATTTTCGAGACGAATTGTATTCAAAATTATTTTGCACATTTTATTTGTACACCTTCTTTATATTACGATAAAATATGTTGATACATCGTTCTAGAACTGAATTAAAACTTTATAATACGAAAAATCACTGTGACTAGAAGAGATTTTGTAATATTATTGATCCAATTTGTTTTCATTTATAACAATATGTCCTTCTCCTGTTTCCTTTTTACTGAAAATTTTGCGTAGTTTTCTTCAAAATGCTTCCACTAATTTTGTGAAAATCTGTACAAATCGAAAAAGATGAGAACTATACTGATAATTGTAAAGTTATTCAACAAAAAACACCCAGGAAATATATATATAATATAATATATATAATATAAAATATAATATAATATATATATATATATATATATATATATATATTGGGTTTCACGACGCACTGTTATGATAACTGAGATCTAATGGCGTCGGATGGATGATTAATGAGATGATGGGATGATGAGATGAAGGTTCTTGGGTAATGGGAAGGATAGTGGGAAGGAAGCGGTCATGGCCGACTTATTGTGGGAACCATCCCGGCCTTAGCCTAGACTACAGAGGGAAACCATGAAAAACCTCTGTTAAGTTGGTCGGCGGCGGGGATCGAACTGGGTTCGGAATTCCCCTCACCTCCCGGATCACTTGAAGCGATCGTGCTAACCACTGCGCTGCATGTGCCGGTCGTATAGGAACATTTGAACCTTTGAGAACGCGAAACGAAGTACAGAATAAACTGAGATGCATTTGTTTTTCTGTAACCAATGATTGCAATAAGCATGTAATTAATACTGTATATGTATACTTGATTCTCATTAACGAGAAGTATTAAGAAAATAGTTCTAATCAGCAGTAATTAGAGTAGTGATTGATAAAGTAATTTAAAGTAATTAAAGTATAGAAATAGTAAGTAGTAGGCCTAGTGAAGTAAAATAGTACCGTAATTGAGTACGGAAATGTAACGAGTTCGATTTCAATTAAAATGAAAATTTTAAATTCTACTCAGACCAGATTTCAAGAAAACATTTAGTAGATTTTTAAATATAAAATGTTTTTCTAGAGAATTGTGTCAGTATTTTTGCTAAAACCATTTTCCATTCGTTTTGGAGATTTTTCAAACAATTTCCAAGAGTTTTCTCAAAATTATCGTTGAAAATGTTTTCACAATTTTAGATAAAATTATTTCACAGCAATGGGTGAAAATTTAGTCAAATTTTGGCAGGTCCAATTATTCTTTTTGAAATGTGCATATATAAAGTTTCAAAATTTCTGTTCAAATAATTTTCAAATAATTGGTTCATTTTTTTTTTTAATTCTTGTTACAAATAATTTA
Source organism: Brachyptera putata (assembly GCA_907164805.1). Classification (NCBI taxonomy): domain Eukaryota; kingdom Metazoa; phylum Arthropoda; class Insecta; order Plecoptera; family Taeniopterygidae; genus Brachyptera; species Brachyptera putata. The sequence continues at coordinate 5,488,403 of OU015470.1, read as the reverse complement.
ACCCAAAAACAATTTGAAAAGAATTGTGTTCAAATAAAATACAAATTTTATAATCTGTGTTCTAACAAAAATTCAAACGTTTGGTTCAAATAAATTTAACAATATTTTTATTCAAACAATTTTCAACACTTTTGTTGATGGATTTTTAATAAGATTTCGATATGTTTAATAAAAATTAGAAATGAAATAGCCGCCCCGGTGGCTAAGTCAACCATCGCAAGCGGTAGAAACTGAAGCCACTGTTGGGCGTGGGTTCGAGTCCAGCATAAGGCATGGGTTTTTGTAATCGTCCTTTCACCTATCATCACTTCATCGTTTCATAATCACCCGCTCATTCGTACCCCCGTATAACCTAGCTGTAGGTGGGGTCGTTAAGCATCATTAAAAAATAAAAATAAATAATGATATTTAAAAAACACATAAAAAACAACACTACTCATCCCCTTTCGTTCCCTCTCCTATTTCCCTCTTCACAGCATTCATCATCTTATCCAAACATTTCTCACTGTTCCTTTTCCGAATTTCCTACATTTCACTATTTTTCCATTCTGTCTCCCGTTTTTCTCCCTCTCCCACCTCTACCCTCCCTCTTTCTCCTCCCCTCTTGCTCCCTGTCGGCCACCAGACGTCCCGAGGTCATTGTCCGCGTGTGATCTGGAAGAGCCACGTCACGAACCATCAGCCTGGAGTGACAGCTACCCGGACCCTCGGTCGCCCACTCGGGACAGCCGTCCGGTCGCTTGTTGCGTAGTTCCACCACAAGCCGCTAGCGGTGCAACAATCGCTCAGAGTTGGAATAATTATTATTAGTTTTTATTCAAAGGAATATTATAAGTTGAGTTATGGAACGTTATAATAATTATTAATGTTGTAGCATATATGTTAATATATACAGCATTAACTTGAGTTATGCTTGAATAGTAATTTAAAGAGAAAAAAATTGATAACTTGAATTTGTCATTTGTCATTTTCAGTTCGTTTTGTCACATGTTCATATCACTGTTGAAAAGAGCCACGATGGACACATGTATATTTTTTAAAATTATTGAATGATTGGTTATTCAAAATTTCTAACCCTCCCTTCTGGTTGAGAATTTTAATGGAAACCATCCTCAAGTAGGGCATGGGTTCGATTCCCGCATAAGGCATAGGTTTTAGTACACTTCATTCATATATATATATAAATTATATCTATCTATATCTATCTATATCTATATCTATATATACATCTATATATCTATATATCTATATCTATATCTATATCTATATATCTCTCTCTCTCTCTCTCTCTCTATATATATATATATATATATATATATATATATATATATATATATATATATAGGCCTATATATATATATATATATATATATATATATATATATATATATATATATATATATATATATATATATATATAATCCGATAAATATGTATTTCGCAATAACCCAGCTGTTGCTGGTGTGGTTGACTATAAATCCGATATAAATTTTTGAATTACGATTCTTACAAATATACCAAATTGTTCACCCAAGATGGAGAGCAAGTATAGCGTTTCCTCAGTTTTAATCGTGTGTTCTGACTACGCCTACTGCATGTGTTAAAGTAGATGAGACGGACGCTGGCTTCTTGTTTAGCTGAGGGGCTAATTGTTTAATAGCTGACAAAAACTAGCTTCTTATACTGTACACATATATCATTACACACACGCAAACTAGGGCGGTTTCAGACTGGGTTTGACGACGTATTTGGTCGTTAAACAAGTTGACCAACGTGGATAAGGTAAACGCGAGGTTTCCCTCAGCTCAGATTATTGAATATGGTTAAATCTGACTTTATCTTTTTGTTATAAACCAATTATCATCTTATTTGTGTTTAACGACGCACTGTAATACCAAAGATTTGTTTGCGAAGGATGAATGATGATTACTATCTTTCTACTATCGGTCCTCTCTCCTCTTGCAGGATTAATGGTGGGGTAATGAGTTGAAGGTTTCTCAAGCAATGAGAATGCTAGAAGATATAGGAAGCACTCGTGGGTTTTATTGTAGAAACCATCCCGGTATTAAACCAGAACTCTAAACTAGAGGAAAACCACCAAGAACTTCTGTAAAAATGGAAGGTGACGGGGATCGAACCTGGGCCCGAACTGTACCCCGGTCAGGTAGAGCAATCGCATTACCGCTGTGGGTTACCATTGCTGATATCCCATCCGCTGTAAAACCATTCATCACATTTTCTCATCTTAATATGCTCTTTACCTCTCTTTCTCCTTCGTTCACTATACTCTTCCCTTTTCCCCTCCAATTACCATCCTCTAATCGTCTATTACTCCTCTTGCTTCTTTCAAATCTCTCTTTACAACATTTTCTCCCAATACAACGCCGTTATACTGACTATAATCCTCTCTCTTGTGTCCAACCACAGGTCCTACTTGAACTAATGTCAACGATACGTATAAGCACACAGCATATACGTTAACCATGATCTAAGTTTATAAATGGTTATTGGCAAACAGACCTGTAGTATATATATATACTATACAAGCTGACTCGGCAAACGTTGTTCTACCATCTAAGTGATTTGTAGTGAATGTTGGTTGTTAATGTAAAAATAAGGTGCCGGAAGACGGATTAGGCGCTATCTAGCGTGTACTGTCGCAAATGTTGGCGAGCGCGGCTGACATTGAGTAAGGCCGTCAATGTCATTGAACAACGCCATTACTGGTGTTGTCCTTGAAGTGCCAATTTTTTGGATATTGCTCATAGGAGAAAGCTTGGCGGGAATTCTCGTATACTTTAGGACCTTCTACCACCCCTATCGAATGTGCGTGAGGAATTTCACGACACTCGGTCGAGCCGTTTCGGAGGAGTTCATCCTCTAACATGTGACACAAGCTTTTGATATATAAGATAATATCGAATAATTATACCTACTATTAGTTTTAGGTTGGATCAAATTAGTTAGAGGTTAAATTAGGCTAGGTTGGGTAATTATAGGCTATATGCTAATTTGATTAGTTGGTTTAGGTTAAATTAGGTTGCGCACAACAACGGCAATAACAACAACGCTTGCACGTGTTGAAATATACGCATAAAACCAAACTGCAAATTGGGCTTGCATAATAAAATACCATCGAACAATTAAGGTGACCCATCACTTATGAATCACTGATGAACTCCAGTTATTTCAAGAGCTGATAACTTGTATTGTATTGTATTGTATTTATTAGCATCCCGTAGACTAGTACATAATACAAGTATGGGTATCGTCAGAGTAAGATTTACATAGTATATACATTGTAATATTAATATAAAATGAAAAATAAAAATATGACATGGAAGAATAAGAATACATAGTCATTAGCAGATAACAGTGTCATGATCATTTAGGTTAGGTTTAGATATGTAATAATAGCACTTAAGGTGTGAGAAGGTAAGATTTAAGTTTAAAGTAAGGTTTCATGAGGAAACCCATTAAGTAAGGTTTAAAAAGTAAGGTAAAGTAAGGTTTCCCCAAAGTAAGGTTTCATGAGGAAAAGTGATTTTACTTTTAGGTTATATTTTGACTATATGTATCAATTATGATTCAAGTCCAACTTGATAATTTGTTGAAACTAACGAAGAAGCAAATCATCACCCCAACACCCCAACACCCCAACACTCTCTCGATTCACATGTGATTTGCACATAAACCTTGTACTGATTCAATTGCGCTCATTGCAGGTAACACTGAGCCAAGTGGGCTGTAATGAGGTATAGGGTGGAGCCTGAATACCAGAGGCGCCTCAAACATGTTCTGGATGTTAACAAGCCTTAAGGGACGGCGAAGTTACATCGGATTTAAATACTATACTTCTTTTTCAGGATTAATTATCACAAAATGGATAATTGCATGTCAATACTATAGAATTAGACCAGTACATATTTTACATGGGGTTGTGAAGGGTGGTGCAGAGCGGGAGGGAGGGGGGGGGGGGTAGGGGAGGTAGGTTGAAAGGCGAAGAGGAGAGGGAAATTGTTAATAAAATATACTCTTCTATTTTGGTAATTATGTTCTCCCTACGGAAAGAGTTGATTGTAATTAAACAAAGGAGATCAATCTTAGTATACAAGCAACCTCTCCCTCAATCACCTCTCTTATACCTTCTCTCTCTCTCTCTCTCTCTCTCTCTCTCTCTCTCTCTCTCTCTCTCTCTCTCTCTCTCTCTCTCTCTCTCTCTCTCTCTCTCTCTCTCTCTCTCTCTCTCTCTCTCCTCTCTCTCTCCCTCTCTCTCTCTCACTCTCTTTCTCCTCTCTCTCTCTCTCTCTCTCTCTCTATCTCTCTCTCTCTCCTTCTCACACATATGGGCCTCACACGAAGGCACCAGTTGTATTGTGTAGACTGTAGTACAGTTGTTGTTCTTTGACCCCCCCCCCTCCTCTTACCCCGCCAGCCTCTTTCCTCTACCTTTCATCTCACAACAGCAATGGCTTACCTCGCCGACAATACGTTCTGGCGACTCGAAACCCCTGACGACCAGTAATTAGAGATAAAGGAGACGGTCGATCGGAACCGTACAACACTAGTACAACAATACATTGGCCTATCTCGAAGCGTTTGAACTAGAAGACCGTGGTTTGTCATCGTAGTCCATGTCGGTATAGAAGTTCGAGGGTCCGTCATGTCGATCCAGTAGTCTGTGGTTACGCAATTGACGGCGGTGCTGCGGTGTCTTGGAAGCAACGCTGCTGGAATGTCAGTGTGATTAACCGAGTTACGCTTCTAACCGGATCTAGCCGCCTTGGACCCTTCCCTCCCCCCCTCCCCCCTCCCCCACCAATTCCAACTACCAAGTCGGCCCGTGTACCTGTGATGCTGCGGGCTGGACCCGGCGACATCTTCGAGCAGACGCCACATTTGTGTGGATGATGACCACAAGATGTACAGAACACAATGCTTCTAGTTATTGGGAAGTACGCAGCTGATAGGTGAGAGAGGTGAATAGCACCTTGACCGGAATTCGAAGTCCCAGTACTCTTCCTGAATGAATACTTAATTTGAATAGCGACTTGAAGAAATGTATGTTTCGTGAGTGAATCGAATGAAGTTAGAGATCGGAAGCAGTTTGGTCTGTCGTTAGATCCGTAGGGTCGTTAAACGACTGAGGCAACCACGAATATCTCCAATTTCTTTCAGAAGGGTCTATATACGTGTCTGGAATCAAATCCTGGACTCTTGAAGATTGCACTCTTCAAATATGCGATCTGGTAGATCTAGTAGCAGGATAAACTCTTATCAGTAACAATGCATTTCGCACTGATAGTAGCACTGGCACTGATACTACTGCACTGGAGGTAGTGCACCTACCTACAGCACTGGTACTGTAGCACTGGCAGTAGCCGTCGGGAGTCTGGCTTCGAACCCCAGATAGTGCACCAAGTAGGCCGCGTTGTGCTGCAGAGCTAGTTGAAGCTAGCACCGACCTCCAAGTGACCGAAACCTCATCGAACGATGAAACCTTCGTAGCCCCCTGGGGGCAGTGCCCGGGATACTCGCTCGTCGACTCGAGACCCGCGCTCGTGACGGAACACACGGTCGCTAGATCGAGACCCCTGATCGTGTTTGTTTGCTCGTCCCAGGAACCTGTTTCCTAAAAGACCTGCCTCGGAGATGAGGCGGACCGGTACTGCAGTAACACTGCACTGCTGAATCGAGACACGTGACCCCGTCGGGCTGTGGCTCGTGTGGGGTCATCTCCAACCCCAACACACTTCAGCTTGTGTGGGATGTACATGCAATGAGTATATTTGTGATCTGATCTCAATACTCATTGAATAATTCAACATATAACCTATTTTCAATCAAATTATTACCGGTAATTCGTATTTCCTCCAAACGTGTCTAAATTGATTAATATAATAATAGGACATATATTAATACAATAAACTATAAAGTCGTATAGTTAGCAACGATTCAATTTCTCAGTATTAAAGTTAATGCAGGGCTTTGAGTAATCTACTGCTACATTTCACCGTGTTTACACAAATCGAGATATTTATCTTTAGTATTTATTTCCATTTTCAAAAACCAGTGTGTTTGAATGAAAAGTTCACATCTCAAAGATAATTTTATGCTCTTTCATTAATATGACATTTTACTTTTGTGAATTCAATCAGTTTTGAGATAATAGATCAATGAATGTCATCAAATTTTTTATTCATTGAGGTATTATCTTAAAACTGATTGAATTCACTGAAATAGAATGTCATATTAATTAAAGAGCATAAAATTATCTAGGAGATGTGAACTTTTCATTCAATTACACTGGTTTTTGAACATTGAAAAAAATTAATGAAAGTGAATTTCTCCATTTTTATAAGCACCGTGTATGAACCCCCTTAAATATATATATATATATATATATATATATATATATATATATATATATATATATATATATATATATATATATATATATATATATATATATATATATATATATATATATATGAAAACACTGTAATACCGGTGATAAATTCTCGTGACACGCTCTGGGGTTCAAACCTGCGTTAGAGTAGATCTACGTAGTTGTTACGATAAAGCCTTCAGGGGCGTCAGGTTATCAGTTAAACGTTCAAGCATCAGAAAGATGAATGAAATATATCCACATTCGAATACAACTTATTATAATTTGTGCAAAACATTAGATTTAAATATATTATACAATCTAATTAGGTGATGCAATGTGACATTATCGTCTGGTTGGAAGTCTTATGCATAAAACATTAATGTAAATGTGAATTGATGAGCTGCATTTTCTCATGTGGCGCTGTTTCTTCGAGCTGATACAAAGATGACACTTCAATTATTTGGTTTTATCATTTTTATCATCTTATTTGGTGTTATTTTTTTTATACTCTCTTAGAAAACACATAGAAAATGTATTACGGTACAAAGATTTTACTCGTTCATCAAATCTTTTTTCAAAGCTTCAACATTCTTTCGAAATTCAATTGGCTTGAAATCAAATTTATAGAACATTATTTTTTTAAGTATTTAAGTTGCACTATCAGTATTTGATTGTTCATATATAGAAACTGTGAGAATAAATAATGAATTATCACATAATCAATAAATGATTGATTAGATAAATGAACAAAATAATAATTAATAAAATAGTGAATGGATAAATAAATGAATAAATAAATATAGGGATATATAAAGAATAAAATTAATGAATGGACAAATGAATAATACATAAATATAGTAAATCAATGTTTGAACAATTCAATGAGTGAATCAATAAATAATAATTCAATTAATTACTATGAATAATGATAATATTTGTTTGCTCAACGACCCATCAACCAGTTCATTTGAGGGTACTAATGGGCAGGTGATAATGAATCTATGAAGTGATTATATGTGAAAAGACGTTTACACAGAGGTATGCCATGTGGGACTCGAACCCACGCTCAACGGTGACTAAAACCGTAATGAGGTGTCTTAATTGACTAACTACCAAGAATATATACATAGTACAGGCCTACAGAGTATACAGAGTATGTATAATAATATGTATATAATATATATATACAGAGAGATAGACTATTTATGTATAAAAGAATAAATCAATAAATAAAGTAGTCAAGTCATCATCTAGACTCTAGAGTGATAAACTGTATAATTTTCACTATCAAAAGGTGTGATATCATCTCGAGAAACATGATTGAGTTTCCAAAAGATCTACTGATTTATTTCTGTTACAGACTTTTTTCTGCCCAAGGTGTGAACTCTGAAAACAAACATTTATATCTTATTTTCATTTCCGATTCACAAAATGAATCTTCTCAGTTTCCACTATGTTCGTCTAATTTGTTCTGGTCCGGTTTTAAACTCGTTGATTAAGTAATAATTAGCGGTTTAACTTGTTGTTATAGTCTACTCTTCGTTGCCAATGATATTTTTGTAATAACCAGCTTAATTAAGAGAGTTAAGAGATTAAGAGATTTACACATTTTTATTTTTCGTGAAACGTATTCTTATAATTATTACTAAAAGCGTCAATGTTGTGGTATAGATTGCATAATCATTTTCAAGTAATATACACGCCTAAATTATCAGTTTGATTGACCAAAATCGCCGTCCCCTGACTCAATCCACTTAGTAATTAAGGCACTGCTTTAGAAACTAAGTCGTCAAGTCGTGCGAGGTTGCAAGCTCCACATATGGCATTGGCTTTTGTAAACACCATGTACCCATATAATCCGCCAAGCTCTGATTCGTATCCCCAAATAATGTAGTTAAGGTGGGAAACAGTAATCATCATTGATTAAAATCTCAAGGCACTCCATATCCAACAATAACACTCAGAAGTTTTTCACAATATCGTCTCATAGTCATCGTCTAGACCTTTCTCCAGCCTTCGAACCAACCTCTCACTCTCTCACCCGCTGACCATGACCTCTACATTGTTTCCCTTCGGTCGGGCGTCGCCAGTACGGGTGTTCGGTGACTGAGCCACCACGGTCGGCCAGGTAACATCTTACAGCCAGTGGAGTTGAGCCTAGCGAGCGCCTTCCTTACCTCCATCAGTAACCATCTAGCATTCATTCATGTCGTGTGCTTACAGTTGTATTTCGAGTAGTCAGTGATGTTTCGGACAGTGTGACAGTGTGACAAATATGTGACAGTGACAAGGTGTCAATATGGCGACGCTAGGATTGTCGAAAGTGTTCATTTTGGACAAATACTTCACGGAATTGCAGAAGTTTTGGGAGACGGAAAAGAAGCTGCAAGGTATAGCTTATAGCTAAGTAATAAGAGTAAAGTGTTTGAGACATGAGCAAGTGTGGATAATACCAATGAGCAGGGAATATTTCAGACCGCTTGTTTAGTTGTTGTGACGAGAGTTGGCGAATACGATCGATAGTTTCCCATACATAAGTATTGGTAATCAGGTGTGTCGATCTTTCGACGCTCATGGGCGGAAATATAGACCTAGGTCTCTGTGCTTCATTTCCAAATATCCGGTCTATCTTACACGATTAACTAATTCTTCAGTATTCACCTGTGTCAAAAGTGACAAAAAAAATCATGATCACCCTGTGTTCAAACTGAGAATTTCAGGAGATGATGAAAGGAATGTAATTATGGTATAAAACAGGACGAGAGATCGCGACATTAATAAGAATTGTATAGATATTTCTTGTGGTAAACCGCGGGATAGCAATAATAGTAATAGTAGATAGTAGATGGCCAACAGCGAGATTCGAACCAACGAATCCCGGATCTCAAGGCCAGCGTGCCACTTACTCTGACTTGTTACGTTTTACACATATCGGTGTATCAAGATTTGCTTTGTTGTTCTATTTCTCTGGTGTACGTTTAGTGTACGAGTGTTTGGTGTACGAGTACTATCGATTATGACCGACCTAAATCATTTTTTAGGTGGCCGACCTAAATGTGCTGATACCTATTTGATTATAAGTTGGGTTTACCTACAAACTGGATAATGATAACTATAAGATCTATTGGAGTAGGTGAACGATGTCTGAGATGATGAGAAGATCAGATGAAATGTTTTTTTTTTTGAAAAGTGAGAAGGAAGTGGTAATGGCTTGTCCATATGATGAATTATACCAGTATTCACTTTACGACTGAGGAAAACCACAACACATCTGTCATGATGGTCGATGATGGCGGGAATGGAACCCCGGTCTCCTGAATGACGGTTCAGTACATGACTATATACTACTCAATAACTGAGACTCAATAACACGGTTACATTTGAAAATTTCTGCTAGCGAAGATTTCAAAACATTTTTGAAATCACGACCAATATTTTGGAGACTGTTTCGACATCCATCTTCAGGGTTCAAGAACCTCGGATATATTCTTCTTCTTTTTAATTCCTCTTGGCAATTAATATTCTTCTCTGACTACAATCTCTTTCAATTATTGTATTCGGAAGACACCTATAAATCCTGATCCATTACAACTCATCTGACGTTTACTCACCCTTCTATATTCCACTACTGCATGGTCCAAAAGAGACAGATTCAACATTAAATGAACTATAATTTTGACTAAATTTAATCAGGGGTAGGACAATTGTGCACGTATTCTCATGTGAGATGGTAGTCGTCTTGAACTAAAACAACGAACTTAAAACAACGATGAACGAAAAAAATTCTTGTCTACCAACATAGAACACAAATATCAGCGTTTATTTGAATAGCTGTGGTATTTAGGGGATGGCCATTTATAGGGTATTATGCTTTTTCAAGGTATTATGGTTTTGCAGAACGAGGTTTAACTGATAAGAAACCAGCCTTTATCTTTCAAATGTGTTCAATCTTCAAGATCAGCAAGATTATCTAATTACCGAAGTGTAGTTTGTAGACGACATGTTTCTTTCGTGGATACAAGTATACACTTAGATCTTTAACTTGATTCTATTCTTGACACATTCTTATGTTAGCAATCTCGATGATCTTCATTATTAAGGCCCCTATCTTTACTATATATACATTATGATAAAAGTGTATGACAACAGTGACAAGTACCGCTATGTCGTAGTATTGCATTACTCTGCCGGTCTTAGGGACCTCGATGTGAACTTCGGTGACATTTAACAATGTCGTCGAATAAACATATGGCCTGTAGTACAAGTCAGGTCAGGTCACGAGAAACATTTGCATTATCCTGTGAGCTGGATTATAGTCTGCATCAGTAAAACATAGACGGGTTAGATGGACCCTCGCTCAGGAGCCTTATTCCTGAGATAAATCAGATGTGAGAATATGAAGTGAGAAAATTTTCTCATCTCACTTTTCATCAGATTTAGTATTCTTGATAATGAAATACGATGAAGATTGTGAGAAACCATCAGATCCATCAGAATAGGAAGTTAAATACAAATTGAGATATGAGAAAAAAGGGAGAAAAATTGATTCGGGAATAATAATTGGCCATTTCATGTGAGATAATCATTTTCTCACTCACTTTTATTTTTCTCACATCTCATTTATCTCAGGAATAGGGGTCCAGGAGATCGGGGTTCGATTCTTATTGTATATTGGGTTTTTAACGACGCACTGTTATGATAACTGAGATCTAATGGCGTCGGATGGATGATTAATGAGATGATGGGATGATGAGATGAAGGTTCCTGGGTAATGGGAAGGATAGTGGGAAGGAAGCGGTCATGGCCGACTTATTGTAGGAACCATCCCGACATTAGCCCAGACTACAGAGGGAAACCATGAAAAACCTCTGTAAAGATGGTCGGCGGCGGGGATCGAACCGGGTTCGGAATTCCCCTCGCCTACCGGATCACATGAAGCGAGCGCGCTAACCACTACGCTGCATGTGCCGGTTTCTTATTGTAATTGACCGTCCCGACAGAGAGGTTTTTCGTGGTTTCCCTCAGAAGGTGTAATCAGGATGGTTCCTCAGGAGCAGACCACGAGCACTTCCTTACCACACTGTCCAGAAACACATTAACTTATAATAAAAATAACCTTTCATCTCGTATCACCATCATCTCATTCATCTTTCACCGATACCAGTTTGAGTTAGCATTAGAGTGCGTCGTAAAACCCAGTGAATACAAACATACATTATGCATGCATTCGTTTCATAGTAACTTCTCAGTGCAGAGGTCACCTATAAGGAGTTTTACCTACTATAACTGTTAGATTACGTTAGTTTCAAGTTACGGGTCAGGTTAGATTATGCTAGTTTTAGATTGATTTGGTTAATCTTAGGTTGATTTACTTAATTTTACGTCGATTTGGTTAATTTTAGGTTAGATTGGGTTAGTTTTAGGTTAGTTTACAGGTAGATTAGATTAAGGTGATTAGGTCTAGTTACTAGTTATGGAGAAGTTTAATTTTAGTTTTGTTTGGGTTCGTTTTAGTATATATTAGAATAGGTTGTTTTGTTGGTTAGATTAGCTTGATTTAAAGTCTAGTCATTGATTAGTTTGATTTAAGCTAATATTAATTGTTCGCAACAATTGCAACAAGACTCACAAGGGCCACAACATCGGTATATAAACTCAGGTCTGGTTTTAAATAGTCCTTACTCTCTATAATAAGCGAACATAATTGTTAGAAAAAAGTGCTTGATTAATGATTCTCTCTTTGAAGCTTCGAACTCCCGCGCTGTAGCGGTGTATCATAGGGAGACACCCATGATCGAACCCGCATGTTAGCACGGGGAGTTGAATGCACGATTACGCGAGGAGTTTCAACACTGTTATGATAGGGGTGTTTTCTTATTTCTCACTGGCAGGGACTTTTGCGAAGTTATACTTGTATCGATGATTATTGTTTGCTTAACGACCCCACCAACAGCTAGGTTATACGGGGGTACGAATGAGCAGGTGATTATGAAACCAAGAAGTGATGATAAGTGAAAGAACGATTACAAAAACCCATGCCTTATGCAGGACTCGAACCCACAGTTTCTGAAGCTGTGCCTCAGCTGACTGAGCTACCTAGGGCGGATAGTTTGTATCCTTCAGATTTTGTTCGAATACGTGTATTTAGATGTGATTAGCGAAGACCTGCCGTTCTACTTTTGTGGTCCTTTCACCGTGTGTTGTTTTTTGTTTGTTTATATTTATGAATATGCGCTGCCCAGGTCCAACAATTCGATTGAACATCTCCAAAATTCTCCAAAAACATCTCCAAATATTCTAGCTGTTGATCAAACAATAATCACCATTTATCTTGTCGCATTGAGGGACCAATCGAACGTTGGCCTACATGTTTATTGTTTTGCTTGGAGATTTGAATGCACGAGGGCGGAAAGAGATTCAATATTGTTGGCATTAGACTTTATTTTCTGTGTTTCTTCTCATTGGTCTGAATTTTGGCGAAGTATTGGCTTATAGCTACTTGTATCACTTCAGCAGTTTTTTTGTGTATGGTGGGGTCTGATACATGCCTATATCCAATCGACCAATAAGCAAAAGCTTATTCTGTGACTAATTCAGAAACTATTCTGTGAGGTAAAAACAAGATGATCGTGCTCGAACACTAGTTCATTGATTTGAGGACGCTAAGCCACTCTAAAAATGACTGTCACTGTAGGCTGTAGTAGGATCACCAATTGTAGAAATGTCAACTTATTAAAATAAAATGATAAACTTTTATATATTATGTAAGTGGATATATGAAACTAGATTGGGAAGTGCAACAAATATTTATAGATCTATAGTGACAAAGTTTGGTTGATAATCTCGGTGACTATGGTGACAACCAGAAAACAACTAATGGTCACTAATCAGTATGAACTAAACTATTGTGAGCTTTTAAATTAGATATCAGAATGTATATGTGCGCGCTGCGGCTCCTAATAAAGAAAATGAAGAATTAAAAGAAACTAGACCTATACATATAAGACTGGGTATATCTAGAAAAGAAAAATCAGTCTTCATTATGTTTTGAGAATATTCACACAATTTCAACATATAGGCCTAAATTCTTTAAAGTTTAAAGTCAACCTAAGTGTTAGGAGACAGGCGTTAATTAAAGACGATAAATAGGAGTTTAGGCATACAAAAAAATTGTTAAATTTTAATTAGATAAAGTGGGTTAAATATCTTCATCTATTTTTTTCTTGACATTGTATAGATTTCTGCATACTTTGCATGTTTGAAATTAACCGAGAAGTTTTTTTCATATCAATATTTTTTTTGCCTCGCCCTTTTGAAAAGGTATAGAGGCTATCCTATTAGGGCATTTGATTGAATGTAACGGCCGTATTAGTGCCTTTAGGGCCAGTATCTGAGTAGGAATTTGCCTGTCGACCGCAACACGCAAATGATGGTGCAACTCGGTATACATGCAACCAATGTATAACCTCTCAAAAGTCTATAACACATCAAGTTATGCAGGATTGTGTTAATCATTTATACTACCTTGACCTAACCACCAAAACGTCCCTTTGTCCTGTCTTACCTGTCTTTTTGATCCATAAAGGGTGAGAATATCTATCTATAGGTAATAATGGGAACGAACTCGGAAGTTTGTATCGTATAATATATGAGTATAATATAATTATGATATATGTATAGGCCTATTTACAGAAGCGTTGAGGTTCCGATACACAGAAATTTTATAATATTTATAAAAAGGCATGTACCTCAATTGGAAATCGATCGAGTTACGGATTGTATATTTACTCTATACCGACTCAAACAATATTTCCTATAATTTTCATCATCTAAAATCTAAATATAGTCTACGAAGATTCAACTCGCCGAGATGTAGCCTCGTCGTAAAACCCAAAAATTCATTTAAATAAATTTGGTTCGCTCATTTTTAATACACATTGAGAACCTTTTTGCTTGTTACCCTTTGAGGTGTGGATTATAACTCCTCAAATGAATCCATTTAAAAAAAAACTGTATTCAATTTTCATATTGCATTCGGTTTCCAAAATTAAAAATGTATAATATTCATAATATTATTGCGTGTAAATAATAGGTTGTTAAAAACAGACATTTTACATAAACCTACGAACGAGAAGAAAGTGTAAAAATACCTCATAGCCTGGGATCAACCCTGAATACGTACTGAATCATGCGATCGCTATAATTCATGCATACCTATACCAAGTTACATCTTGCTTTATAGTCCATACTCTATACTTACTACTGTATGTATATGCTACGGCGGTCGTTTTAATTGCCGGTGTATAGTGGTATAGTACAACTCTGACCCGGTGTACGTAGCAATTAACCCCAGACGTTGTGTGGGAACGATCGCCACCATTCACGACAACCATTATCGAACCCGGCCAAATATGGGATGAAAGAGGAGGGACGAGAAGTCGAGAAAGAGTTTCACAATGATTTTCAGGAGATGTACAACTTTTAGAATCTTATAAGATACATTTTTTTTTTTTTTAATAACATCGAAACTTGATACAACATCATTGTTCCCCAATTAAGGCTATGGATGAAAGATGAGATCGTTTGAACGGGGCACCACAAGGGCGATCTCACCACCTCAATAACCTATTATAACCTATTATAAGATACCCATTATAAATAAGATACAAAACTTAAAGGACATCACAATCCTGAAACTAGATTATAACGAAAAATGAATAAATGTATTCATCCTATTTTCGAGAAAACTAGAAGTCATCATATCAATTTAAGAAATTATAAATTTATAATTGATTTATTTGTCCTCCAGGACCCGGCCCTGTTTCTGAGTTGTGACGTAGACATCACGTTATGTTTCTATACAGAATCGGTAATGCCTACGTCATGATTAATTGTTTCTGGAGGACCAAAACATTAATTATAATTTCTGAAATTGACATAATTATTTCTAGTTTTCTCTAAAATTGGGAGAATAAATATCGTCAATATTTATTAAGATCTTGTCTCAGGGTTGTAACGCAGGCGTCTGGTTCTCCTAAGCTTTCACGCTTTTGACTCTCACGACTGTACTTCTTGAAATATCAAATTGGTTTTTGATTCATTTTGTTACTAATGAGAACATCTAGGATTACGTCAGTATACAGAATGTTTATGAAATACACACATACTGAACCAGAAGCGGGATAGACTAGGCAAAAGGGTTGACGTACAAACTCACCTCATTCCGAACTCTACTTTTTCCAATCTCATCTCTTTCCAATCTCACCTCAATCCAAACTCACCTCAATCCAAACTCACCTCTTTCCGAACTCATCTCTTTCCGAACTGACCTGTTTCCAATCTCACCTATTTCCGAACTCACCTCTTCCCAAACTCACCTCTTTCCAAAGTCACCTTATTTGCTGCTTCACGTGCTTAACAATGCTTTTGATTTTCTCATTTCCCTGAATATACGTCTTATATTGGCGCATGTCTTTTCAGCGTTATTATTATATAAATGCTTATTTTCATCAAGTTTTAGTAACACTTAAGACCCATTCACGATTAAACTTAACCGTAAACTTAGGAACTTACAAATTGTTTGTCATACGGTATTTCTTGTTACTGTTCACGACAACATTAAACTTAGTACTTGACAGTAGCAGTAACGTAGAAGTTTGCAAACTCCAAACTTAGTTTCTTAAGTTTACGGAAAACGTAGGAATCGACCAATCAGCGCCTAGTTCAAACATACGGTCGACCGCCATTTTGGCAGGATGTGTTTAGCCTATTGTTTGTTGACAACTAATAACAACATTGAGAACAAGACTGAATGATGTGTAAATGAATTACGAATTGTAAATACTGAAATAATTCTATAATTTCTTATATTACATATCACAAACTGTGGGAAAATTATTAAAAGCTCCTACTAGACTTTGGGGACACAACTTTTAGGTTATGTTACGCTCAAGTGGCAGCTGATTGAAAGAGATGTTTTAACTGGTTGAAATTAGACGTAGGAATAGTGTCGTGAATGAGGTAACATTTAAGTAAGTTTACAGCCTCAAGTTAAAGGAATAAGTTTAAGTTTAAATTTAATCGTGAATGGGTCTTAACGATTTAAGGAGTGTAAAAACATGCCCTATAAATTACAAAATCTGCAGAATTTGTTTCTCATAAACAATTGGTAAATTAGTAAAGATTTTAATCGCATCAGTTTCCTGTGTCATGTTATGTAGATAACTTGTAGGCCTATATTAATAACATACACTCGGTGTAGTTTATGACCAGTTGTGCTTTGTTAAGCTTTATTTAATTCTAAGATGAGTGCAATTAGCCACTTTGTAGCAAGTAGTTTATTACCTGCTCGCAGGTTATAGGCAGCCACTCTTGTTGCGTGGTTTACATAAATAATTAATTACTGACTTATTACTTACTCAAAGTATAGAATACACTGCAGGGAAGGGGGAAGGGGAGAGGGGGAAGGAGGCAACCTGGATATTAGATCAAAATGGTAGAACATCATATTTATTGTAGATATATTACATTTTTTGAAAATGGGATTTCAGAAAAAATTTAAACTTCGATTAGCATAGCTTGAAAAACCCAGATGTTATGTTATTATAAGATGTTATAAATTTCAATTTTTCATCTGGCTCGGTGAAGGCACCGCTTTGAAATATAGAAAAATGCGGGATCAGGGACGTCGTTAGGATTTGTGTATTGGGGGGGAGGGGTGCAGGTTGGGCACTAGACGCGCGCTAAAATGGGGTCTGGAGCCCCACAGTGAATTTTTTGTACCATTCTTGAAGTGATTTTGTCGATTTACAAGCAATTTTGGAGGCAAATAATTGAATCGTTATGGATATTTTCGAAGTTATTTTCAATAATTGAATCATGCAGATTCTCTAGCTATTTTGCGATTTACTCCCCCACCACCACCACCACCAAAGCCCCGCAGGGAATTTCTTGAAACATGGTATTTTTAAGTGATTGTGGCGATCTACAAGCAGTTTTGGAGGGTAATAGTTGAACCATTATGGACATTTCCGAAGTTATTTTCAATCAATATGTTAGCATTCTGGACATTTTCGAAGTTATTCTCGTGATATCTCCCAGCAAAATATTTCATTGTGTGTTATTCGTAGGTCAACACGAGTCAACATACATAGGCCGCTATAGGCTATATTTTTTCGTATAATGATGAATTATTGGTGGGGTGCAAATGACGATTGGTGGGGCGCGCCCCCCACTTTGGACCCCCTAACGACGTCCCTGTGCGGGAGTGGGTTTGAGTCCCGCTAAACAGCCTAGTTGTTGACGGACGACATTTTGTCAGCTCGTTCGTTGGGAACCGGGAACGTCAACAAATAATCGCATCCAATAACAAATATAAAAGTGAATCCTAAAGTTTGGTTGATCGTATGGTGACAATGGTGCCCATCATAAAAATTGTAAAACAACTAATAGCGAACTTACCGTATCAACTAAAGTCTAAACTAAGCTTTTTAAGTAGCTATCAGATTACGCACTTGAGCGGTCAACCTAATCTTGTCAACCTTCTTGTTTTTATATATTGAAACAACTACAAGAAATATCAACTGCATAGTTTTCTTCATTACTATACTGTAGTGATTTGCAGCTCGAGGATATATTCAATTATAGCGTTTTCTTTACTGTCCCGTAGTCTTCCTCACAGTTCCATTTGTAGTTCGGAGAAGTGAACAATTACATCATTTTCTTCATCAACTACAAGACATATCAACTACAGTGTTTTCTTCATTACACTGTATATTGATTTGCAGCTCGAGAATATATATTCAATTATAGCGTTTTCTTTATTGTCCCGTTGTCTTCCTCACAGTTCCATTTGTAGTTCGGAGAAGTGAACAATTATATCATTTTCTTCATCAACTACAAGACATATCAACTACAGTATTTTCTTCATTACTACTCTAGTGTTATTTGCAGCTCGAGGATATATTCAATTATAGCGTTTTCTTTATTGTTCCGTTGTCTTCCTCACAGTTCCATTTGTAGTTCGGAGAAGTGAACAATTACATCATTTTCTTCATCATCCAATTGTGGTGTTTGTGACTGTACACAACTAGAGTGTTTTCTTGATTGTTCTGTGGTCGTCTCCCCGGTGAAGTTTGCAGCTCTCGGAATGGAATGCGATGTTGAGGTTTGCCCGAGGCTGTGTTGTAGAGAACTCGGGCTGTTGAGAAGCACACAATGAGAGACCGGCAGGTAGTTCCCCTCTTTCCCTTCTTCCCTCTTCTCGCCGGCGAGCTGGTGTTGTGTACACCTTGGCGCTCGGGCAAGGACACTTGTTGCTGGGGCCACCCCTCAACACTTGCCCACTACCCTTATTTCACTGGACCGTTATTGAGGAAGCCTGTCATCTGTTCCCCAACCCATTCATCCTAAGGTTCTGCACAGATATATAACATTGATAATTTCTGAAAAAAGTTTTTTTTTTTTTCTAAATTAAAATACAGAATTGAATGAATTCTTTTTACGGTACTAAAAAGGCCAGATATAACATTGTCATTGACTGGAAAAAGTACGTTTTTTAAATTGAAATACAGGATTAAATTAATTATTTTTGTGGAACTAAAACAATTCTGAACTTTTTATTAGAGTCATGTTCAGCTATGTCATATGGCTGTAGATTATAAATAGTAATTTTTAAAACGACATTAGGCTTCTGTCAAGTGACGTCACAAATTGTTAAGAAAATACGTGCAACAATGTCCACCAATTGATATTAACCAATCACAATATTTGATAGTTCACCAGTTCGTTGTATTGCTATTGTCAAGATTGAGATTGTCAGTCATTCATCACAAATTTCTTCCTTCCTTCAAAGTTCTTTTTGATATATTTTTTGGTATTTGATTAATATGTGTTCTTAATCATCATGTCATACCAATGAATAACTTGAACTTGAAATTAAGTTAATTCTTCGTGCAGGCTATGGGAAAGATATTGACATCTTGAAATTATGTAGATTTCTATTTCTTTAACCTTTAATTTAATGAATTGAAAACTGAAGTTTTAAATACCAAACCCTAATTCAGTATGAGGTGAAAAGATCTTCTTATTGTGATTGAAATTAAAATATCTCTGTCGTTCAAATTTTTTTATAAAAAGCGGATGTTTCATTTGCACTAAATCCATGCCTCTCCTCCGATAGCGTGACGTAACCATCGACATAATCTAGCACATCTAACACATGGTAAAAAAGAGGCATCTTTGATAGCAATTAGCAAATCTTCAAATCAACTATCACTAAAAATGCAATTAAAATATGTTCAGTATTTTTAATTACACTGCATCTACCAGATGCTATATTTGTAAGCCATTTACTGTGTAAGTACTCACTTGTTCATGTCAGCACGCATTCACCCCCGAGGTTGACAGAGAATCGGGTTTTCATTGAGGAGTTCGTGCACAGAATGATCTATTTGTGGACAATTACTAGCTGTTTTTGGTGTAAGAGTTGGCGCCCCCGAGGGTGCTGATCGAAAACACGCTAATATGATTGGTTCACGGACTGGTAAGAAGATTCTAGCTATGCGCAATGGAATGAACATCCAAGTTTCAACCACTATCCTAAACTAATACAAATTAATCATATTGTCACGAGAAAATGATGATTTGCATGTTATATTGTTATTGAAAATCTACGTTGTTAGATGAGCGTAGCGAAGATTTCCACTCAACTCTTACGGATCTTTGTCTGTGCGTTTTTTTGTTTTTTTTTGTAAGCACTGCACAGGTCGCAGGGTTTGACCGGTCGACATGAAACTTTTTTTTTATATGCAAACTTATCCAACTTAGAACTGTTTAGTTTTGAGGTCTAATCGGTTGGACCATTTTTGAGAAACATCATTTAGAAGTTTCTAAAAACCCCATAAGATTTGGCTGAGCGGAAAAAATTGAAAAATTAAATCTCTTCAATATGATTCAAATTTTCCACAAATGTGAACACAAGAATAATATACATGAATAAAAATTTGGTTTGATATTCGGACCAGCCGTTTTGGAGAAAATAATATAATAAATGTATTTTATTCATCGAAAAGATAGAAATATTAGTTGAAAATGTTGCATTGTCGAAGTCACGGCTTTCTAGATTCATTGACATCGGATGAAGTTCATTTCAAATGATCTAGGTTTGTAGAGTTTTCGATTATACTTTATATAGACATCTCGCTCATCGTACAACGCACATCCTGCGTTTGCCTAGTGTATTGTATACAGTGTGTTGTAATTAGTAGGATTTAATAAAATCTTCAGTGCTAAATCCGAAAAATTCTGCCCTCTTTCTGGGAGACAAGTTAGTACCCCAATAGTTACAGTTATTATACAAAATTATGAAATGCACAAACAAACGATTACAAATCGATTAAAATACGCGTGAAGCTAAATGTGATAACTTCTGATTCTAATCTAGAGCTAAAACAGATAAATTACATAACAATAGCTGATACTGCATGTTCTTAATCGAGAAGTGAAATGGAATATTAGATCCTCTTCACACTCAATTTATGATATTACATTTTACATTATTACCGCGATTATTACACATCGATAGTATTAATAAATGTATGCCATGTAGAATGTGTCCGTTGCTATTTTTGTTTTGTGAGTTTTGTATTTCACTTTTCTATTTGGTTTGTTAGTTTGTTTGTATGTTTTGTTTGTTTTGTTTGTTTATATATTTATCATGTTGACTGTTGTTTCGTGTTAGTTGTTTCTGTAATGTTATTCATTCGTCTGTTCATCATATTGCGTTTAACGACGCGTTGAAGTGATGGATAGTGGGAAGGAAACGGTTGGGTGCTAAGGGACTAACCCATGGACTAACCAATGAAGTACAACCTTCGTCCGGATGGTAGACCCTAGTGGGAATCGAACTCCGGTCTCCTTTATGAATGACAGCTAGTTCAGCGTGCTAGCTATATCAACCTCTCCTAAGTTGCTCAGTTCTCAGTTACAGTCAGTTGCAGTAGATAGCAATAGAGGAACTGAGAACTTGAGACTAACTAAGAAAGAAACCATTGACCTGAATGACAGAGGGAGTTCCACGAAAAAACGTTTCAGGATAGCCTAATCGGTTGTGTGACATGAGTTTGGGTGTCAGTTCCTAGTTAGTCTCAAGTTCTCAGTTTATCTATTGCCATCTATAGTATTTGGCGAGGGGTTAACAACTCCTGAAATCCGGTGTACACTTACCATGAAATCCCATTGAAATCACTTTGAAATCCCTGAAATCACTTGAAATCCGTATGAATTGCCTTGAAATCCCCTTGAAATCCGTATGAAATTTCTTGAAACCCCCTGAAATCACTTGAAAAATGTGAAATCACCTGAAATCAGGTGTACACCAAATTTTCGAGTTGTAAACCCCTCGGTATTTGGTTACTTTGCTTATTGGTTTGTTAGTAAATCAGTTTGATTGATTTAATTGTTCTGATTCGTAGTTTGTAGTTGCCTCTTTTCGTCTCCAAAAATACATTTCACAGATTAGTCCATCAATTTGATTCGTAGTTTGTAGTCGCCTCTATTTGTCTCCAACAACACAGGCCCCAACTCGTGAACACCTTAGCTGACATGCGTCTCTCGCCATCACAAGGTTAGCCTCGATCGTGTTATAGTTAGTACAACTGAGATGTTCTATTTGTCTATTCTGCTGCGTTGTGTTTTGGCTCCGGGGCTACCCTCAGTCGTCGGTCGGTCCAACCGTTACAACACACAAATACAATCAACGCACGGAGATTTCAGACCGTCATCTTCGAACACTCAAGTGCCTAGATTCACCTGCGATGCGGCGTGCCGAGATATGTGAACGACCTCCAAGGCTTGTGTCATTACTAAACACAACATGGATAGAGGAACACTTCTGATTTCGACACCAAAATACCTTCCTACTTAGAGATGTGATAATGAGAAATAATCCCGATGAAAAATGGATATTGTTTTGATTTAACTAATGCAGACTAATGCATAATTATAATTAGTTTATATTGAACGCACACAAAATTGTCCCCACTACTAAAATATGGATAGAAGAACACCTGATTTGGGGGCGCTGAAGAGCGAATACCGGAATAAAGATACTCGGTCGTGTGACATGGGCTTCGCGGTACTTGAATGGAATATGGTTAGGGTTCAGGTAAGGTTGGACACCCAAACCCATGTCACACAACGTTTTTTCGTGGAACTCCCTCTGTCATTCAGGTCAATACTGGGATGGTTCCTTTCCTTTCAAACAACAGGCCACGACCGACTCCTTCCTACTATCCAAAAACACCTAATGAAATGACCTTTCATCTCATCATCTCATATATATATCATTTACCGACGCCAATAGATCTTAGTAGGGCATACAGTGCGTTAAGCCCAATATATAAATAAATAAAAAAACTATCTTGAGGTCATAATACGGCAGACAATGTTACCCGGAAAATAAATCTCATTCCATCATGTCGAATCCCATCTTTTGACAATTTCTCTTTGGAGGAATAGCATCCCTCTCCCCTTTACCCCCTCTCGCCCAATTTGACCACTCTGCTGTCCAAGTCATTTGATTCGTTTAGAGAATGGAGAGAATGGAGAGAATGGAGTATACGTCGCGTGCTGTATACCGGTATACACATGGAAATGAAATGCGGGTTATTATATTGTAATTTGGTATTGTTAGGTTTATAATTGAGAAGGAAGTGTTCGAGCGGTCGTAGCGTATGGGAAATATACCACCAACATCCATTTATTTGCAAGCTGAACTGTGGGAAACTGGATTTAACAATCTGATAAAGTGATAACCTAATTCACGAATGTTGTTGGTCAAGACCTCCGCGGGCGAGTGAGATGATTCCAGAAAGGTATATATTTCAATACGAAAATGTTTGAAGTGATTGAATCGAAACCGTACTAAATGGATATTATAGAGTATAGACCGGTGTTAACCGTATTATCCTTTAATCCATTAAAAGTGTAAGGCCCGGTATTATGAATAATAAATTTGTTGATTAAGCGATAATTAGTGGATTAGCTTGTTATTACCCTTGGTTACCAATGTTATTTTTGTACTGCAATTGATTAATTAGCTTAATTAACACATTTTTATTATTGGTAATATGGGCTCTAAGACTTCTTGAAAATAGTCATGACTGAATGAATGTTTGATTCAAGGTGCGTCGACGGCGATGTCATTTTGCACCTGACTTCAAATATTCAAATTTTTCCTTTAAATGAATTTTACAGGGTTTTCACATTTTCAACCCAACTTTTCTTGAAAATTAGTTAACAGCTTTCGTCCGAAAACCACACAGATAAAATGTCAAAGTGGATTGTTTTTTCAGTTGGGGTCGAGGAACACACAAAAGCTACACAATTGAACACTGATGTTTTCTTCCCTCATTTGCTTATTCAGCTTTCATCTGATTATTAGTCGCACAAATGATCATTATACTAATGATGGCATCACCGTTATAGCATATTAGTTGCGCACAATGAAATAAAAAGTACAGTTTACAAATTAAATTAAATTATTGTGTATTTCTTTACTTGTAATACAAAATACCGGCATACGATGTCAAGAGAATGTAAGTGGTTAGCAAACTGTCAATTTTATTTACATTTTATCTGTCGGCTACACCTGTACTGTCGTTTCTGTAATCGAAAGAAATGCAATCACGCCAATTTGAAAAACCCGTGAATGATTGATTAAAAAAATCATCTTCAATGATGTAAGAGAGTGGATTTAGCAAAATGATTGTTTCTGTGACACTTATGAACTATCTAAAATATCAAAATTCTAGTATCGCAGAAACACATAGGCCTACTCTTTTATAAAACTCCAAAATGGTATATATTAAAAAGCATTAACCATGGAATTCAAACATTTGCATTATTTAAACTTGTACCTCATATGCTTCTACACAGTCGAAAAATTGTTCAATTAAAAGTTTGACATCTTATACTATTCCAATGTTAACTCTGGAAACATCATTTTCTCATTAAATCGGACTGAGACGGATCAGTCGCTATAGAAAGGAGTTCCAGCTTTCAGGAGACCGGGGTTCGATTCGTGCCATGATCGTTTGACCAACCATCCTGACAAAGTTTCTCCGAGGTTTGTTTTGGAGCAAACCATACTACAATTTCCTTTCAACACTTAGGGCCTAATACAATCATAGCTATTTCATCCTAATCCTAATTCATCCCAATCCATAGGTATACATCCTAATTTCACCTCATCTTCTGGACCACCATTTCATTCAACATTTACCGACTCCTAGAAGAATAGATGTTGATGGTTATCAACAGCCTTCTTTATTCAGATCATTCTTCTCTGAGAGACGTATTCTCTAATAAAGAAGGCTGTGTGGTTATCATTCGAAATCAAAATAATTTTAAACCCTCACCCCGGTATTACCAAGTCCAGTTAACCTTTACCTACGAGTTACTGAAAACAAATAACCACGATGACAACTTTAAACTCCCAGTTAGAACTACTCCCACATTGGTAATTCTGGCACTTGGATATAAAAACTGGCCGCAATCTGTCCAAGTGTGAAATAACAAAACAGAATATCTCCATGCCTGCTTACAAATGCCGGTAGCGTACCGCATATTACCGCGACATACGTGTACGTAATACAGCGTGACATCTGTACATGTGGCGCATGCGCATTGCTTAAACCTGTCAATCAATTCATCAATCACTTCGTTGACAATCGGCTTGTTACGTCATCGTCGCGTCTTGCTTCGAACTGGCTGTTTGCACTCATACCTGTTTGTTGTGCACTATTCTGGTAGTTTAGGCTGGATTAGGTTATATAAGTTCCGGTTAGGTTTGTTATGTGAGGTTTTTTAATTTAGATTGGGTTGATTTTGTTTTTAATTCAGGATGCACGCGCAATATGAGGAACAACAAAACCTGTAACGGTTGCAACCTTAGACAATATAAGGTTGCAGCATATCCAGATCTCTGTAAAGAGTCCTTGCTTGCTCATTTTCACCATGTATGTTTTGGATGATGCTTTTTGTTTGCTTAATAACCCCACCAACAACTAGATTATTTGGGGATACTCTGAGAACAGGTGACAAATGACATGTATGATTCAAACTCCATTTGAACTGACCTGATTTTTACTACATTGTCATCAAATAACATTACAAAATTTGAAATTTAAAATTTCTTCCTTTGTAATTTTCTTTGATTACGTGTACTGGGAATATATTTTGTTCTTGTGGGTTGCATTCTTTTAAATCAAACTTTGTCATTGAAAAAAATTCGAATGATCATTTATAATTATCGATCTTCAAATTAGATCAATTTAATAAAATGGACAATTGAATATAATTGTAAGCCTATAATTGAAATGGAAATTAATAAAATGGTTAATTGATTGTATTGCATTGCTCACAATTCACAACTAGTTATTTCCAGCTTGTCTTGTATGCGTCCATTGAAGAAACAACGTCTTTATACTAACTTGATAAATAACTTGAATTTCTTTACAGTAGGTGAATTGTTGTTCAAACATGCAGTGTCTAATTGTGTCTAACATGTTAGGGTTAATTGACAAGAAACTTTCAAACTTGAACCTATCAGCACTTTTTAATGAAGCTTACCTACTTGATGATGTTTAAAATTTGTAATTCAATGTAAATTTATTTAAATTTTCAATGAAAATTTTCAGGAAATGTCCAATTCATTGACAATTTTCTGCGAATCCAATGAAATTTAATGAATTCACTGAATTCATTTCATGGATTTTTATCAATGGTTTTCAAAAAAATTCATCGAGTTTCAATCAATTCATTGAGTTTTATTCAATTCATTGAACATTTTCAATGAAAATTCATTGACATTTTCTTTTCTCATCTTTTTTCAAATAGAACATTTTCAAATGGCTTTTCAACTAGGGCAATACAAAGGAGTTCTGGCCCCACCTACAGATCGTCAAAATGTCTACACATTTAGTTATTAACCTCTAAATATTGGTAGGCTACTCATCATCTCTACGTTCATTACAAGTTTTATTATAATATTGTGATTCAGCAAATTGCTTTAGTATTGCTACGAGTGAATCAAACTCTAGTTCATTCTGTAACATATGTAACCGAAGTTTTTTTTATATTGAAAATTATCACGCTTTTGAAAATTGATATGAAAATTACAAATGTACATCACTGAGCTAACCACAAGTGTTGTATTGTGTTACAGATGCGTCGTCTTCGAACGAGGCTGTTCACTTACAGCAACGGTTACGCAGCCTCAGTACTGAACTGGTCACGCTGCGTAACCGTCTCCACGTGACTCAATCCACCCAGTCCAACAACAACAACAACCAAAGCAGCAACAACAACAACAACAACAATAACAATAACAACAATAGCAGTAATAACAACCACAACAACAGCAGCAGCAACAACAATAAGAGCCCCGCCCCTCCACCTCCCCCGGCTGCCACCAAGCCCGTCCCTGCCACCCCCCGACTGACCAGCACCACACATGCCAACGCAGCAGGTAAACGTCACTTTTTTGGGTTCGGAGACAAAAGTCAAGAATATGTTGTTTATGTTATTTTATTGATTATTGTTTGCTTAACGACCCCACCAACAGCTATGTTATACGGGGGTACGAATGAGCATGTGATTATTAAACTATGAAGTGATGATGAGTGAAAGGACGTTTACAAGGACCCATGCCTTATGCGGGATTCGAACCCACGCCCAACGGTTCACTTCAGTGTCTGAAGCGTGCCTCAGCTTACTGAACCAATGAAAGCGGCTATCGGTAGCTGCCCTCGTTAGTTCAGTCAGCTGAGGCACTCTTTAGAGACTGAAGTGACCGTTGGGCGTGGGTTCGAGTCCCGCATAAGGCATGGGTTTTTGTAAATGTCCTTTCACCTATCATCACTTCATCGTTGCATTATCGCCCGCTCATTCGTACCCCCGTACAACCTAGCTGTGGGTGGGGTCGTTATCACCATTAAGAAAAAAAGAAGAGAGAAGATAAAAATATATGCCCATGTTTATTTTGTAATATTTCAAATCTTTTTTTTTTCTATATTATTTTCGAATCGTATTATATTGTTATCAACTTATCATATTGCTATTTGCTATATCATATTCTTCCTCTGTGTTAATTACACTGTGGTTTTTGTAAATTCAGTCTTTTTGTTGAACCTTCTTGGTAATGTCAGGACTTCCTTACAAGGCGTGAGGACCATAACAGTTTGAACAATGAGCACAAATTTGTTTCTGATTTATTGATCTATTAGACATTGAGAAACTTATCAACTAAATCTTTTTGGATGAAATGGAGAATGTCTCGATTTCCATTTTTGACAATCTTGTCACTTGATTATTACCAATGCCTTCAAGAACTCAAAGCTAGCTGTTTGAAAAATTCTACTATTTTTTTACACACTCTTCAGGGGAGACTAATGAGTAATTGATATGTATGGTTGAATTAAAAATTAAGAATCGAGTGATTCTTTTAGTTGTGAATCGCCTTCGAAAGTTTCGATTGACTTGTTCTGATCGATGCGACCCCTTCCGTTTGTTCCAGAACCAGTGGTGTGTCCGCCTGGCAGTAAGGCGGGGGGCCCTCCCTCCCAACAAGTGGTACGTCCGGTGGGGTGTGCCGAGCTGGAAGACCTCATTCACCTCGGAGGGCCTCTCACCGAGGACGCCATCTTGAAGTGTTTACAAGCGCGTTTCTGCGCCGCACAGTACCTGGTGAGTTAGCGCTCGTCCAACTTTTCATCACTTTGCTCTTAGCTGTGATGCAAGGTACTTTCTAGGGCAGCTTCCCTGGCGTCGATTTCAAGGGGTGCCATCAGCATTTTGTTTTAATAATCTGTTTAATATTTCATATTTTAACTACAAAATGAACTTTAAAAACCGGCACATGCAGCGTAGTGGTTAACGCGCTCGCTTCATGTGATCCGGTAGGCGAGGGGAATTCCGAACCCAGTTCGATCCCTGCCGCCGACCATCTTTACAGAGGTTTTTCATGGTTTCCTTCTGTAGTCTAGGCTAATGCCGGGATGGTTCCTACAATAAGTCGGCCATGACCGCTTCCTTCCCACTATCCTTCCCATTACCCAAGAACCTTCATCTCATCATCCCATCATCGCATTAATCATCCATCCGACGCCATTAGATCTCAGTTATCATAACAGTGCGTCGTTAAACCCAATATAAAAAAAAATGAACTTTAAAAATATTTTTTCTCGTATTATCAATGTTATCAGTAGTTGAACGAGTATAGGCGTACGATCCTATTTTATATCTTTCATTATTGAATGATAGTTATGGAAGCTTTTTTTTCATCATTTTTTGTAATTATTTCCTCAAAATACCCATAACCAGATCAGTGTCCTTACTTTACCACTTGGATTGAATCTATATTCCAGATTCAAAAAGACCTCATTCACCTCGGAGGCCCTCTCACCTCGGAATTACTATTTTTTTTATCCTTTGTATAATGATGAACTTTGCACCTGCTGTCATTGGAAGAAGTGAACATTGCTTAAGAGACTTAGTTCAAAGTGAAAGATATCAACATTCGTGTGGTTGGATTATTCCTAATACCAATGTTGGTAGTGTCCGGATATATCGCAAAAACAGTTTATATTGTGTTCCGGACTTTCGACAACTGAAGACTTTTATCTGCGGCGAAGATGTGTGGTCACAGACAGCGTAAACCTGGTGTCAAAGTTCATTGCTTTAATTTAAAATAATAATAAAATGGGGTGGTAAGATCACCCTTGTGGTGCCCCGTCCAAACGATCCTACTCTCATCCTTAGCCTTAATAGGGGAACAATGATTTTGTATCAAGTTTTGATGTTATTAAAAAAAAAAATTCCAGAAGTCCTGGAGCAATATCTCCTCCTCGTTGACTCATCGTAAAACCCCGATATTCATTCATTCTATATGCCAGAAGTTTCATAGTTCCCATAATCCATAGAATCTTGAAAAAAGGGAATGTACTCAAATTTCCCCATGTGGCATTGGCTTTGCACTTACTCTTAAGTGCAATGTTTTCTGTGTCCATTACTCTACTGACAATAAAACGGTTTGATAAAAAAGTTATAATTTCAACCTCTTCATAAACAATAAGTACAGTACCTGTACTTAGATGAGTGTGTCAATAAAGTTTTCATCACCGGTTCTTTATATTTTCATATGGACAGGTTTGACAAACTCGAATAATCATGGTAAAAAACAAGATTAAAATACAATTATTATGAAAGGTAAATATTAGTAAGGGTGTTTTTCAACACTATGTCTGAATGGAATTAATTACCAACTTGGGAAAACATATTTTGTTCAAGAGTTTTGTCAGCATGGTTAGCAATGCTTTTTATTCTCACTAATTCCAAAAATACGGCTGAAGTGGATTTTAAATCCGTGATCACAGTTGAAGGATGAAATACTGAAGATGCCACTGGGTTCTATATAGGTATTATCTACCTGACGCCACTGGCCCAGATAGGTAGGCTTCAATTTGTCTTGTAATTATAGTGCGTGTAGTTAATAACGCATGTTTAGAACCTGTTTCCTGCTTGACTGACTGAAGCATTCCATGCAACATTCTTACTATTTATACCACAGACAAGGCATAACACAGGGAGGGAGGGGGGGATTCTTAAACAAGTGTGTCTTTCAGGATTCACTGGACCCTTTTTTGGTATTGACTATTAAGAAGGGAAGGGGGAAAATATGAAAATGCAGTTATTGAGTTGGTAATTGTAGTTTTTAGAAATTATTTAGTAGTTTCTAGTTTTCAGCAATTGATTTTTTGAGATGAGCAAAATATATCAATTTTAATATATTGAAAATTATGTCTGCATATTTTTATTTCGATTATACTGGTGCAATATTAATTTTATCGTATTCAAAGAATATTTTCTCAAAGCGTGAATTAAAATTATTCTTCAAATTTAATTGGAGAGCTCAGCTCATAATAATGTAGACCTTGATTTATTGTCAAGTAGGCGTACAAAATGTTACGAAGATAAGACTTTTCCATAAAATGTTGACTAGTTTTTCATTTCAATAAATAAACATACATTAAATTAATGAATTACGATAAATAAAATGATAAACACGATGAATGAATTACGTGAAAAAGGTCACATATGTGGCCTTTTTCATGTAAGGTTTTGTTTTGTGTCAAGTCATGTGATGAAATTGAATTAGAACCTGAGTGTGTAAAGGTATGGGTATTATGTTTCCAGACGAATGTAGGCCCTATCCTACTATCGGTGAACCCTTGCAGTGATGTGGGTAACCCCCTGACCTTGACCTCTACTAGGGGTGTGGCCTTGAGCCCTAAGCTGCTCAAGGTCGTCCAAGAGGCAGTGAGACAACAGTCCGAGACCGGCTACCCTCAAGCCATTATCTTATCAGGTAAACCTAGATATTTTTAGAATACAGTGAAACCTCTATGCATCGTTCCCGGATCCATCATTTTCCTGGATGTATCATTCATTTTTTCTAACCCCACTCCCATATAATCAATGCTAAATTTTCCTGGATGGATCGTTTTCCTGCATGTATGGTTTTATTTTCATGGTCCCTTGAAAAACGATGGATAGAGATTTCACTTTATTTATAATAATGACAGTATTTTTAACAAATTACGATTTTCTAGACACTCGTGAGTACATATCTAGAAATATGTATTGTCATTTGAATCCAGAACCAAGAACATAATATGGTTTACAGACTAGGTAAGAGTAGCGATATACAGACAGAATTTATACAAATTACAGAGTAATTTTCACTGGAGAGAATAAATTGTAGGCCTGATGTATAAAACTTTTTTTACATTACATGATGAAGGTATAAACTATACATGAATTAATTAATCAACCACTTCTTTCTCTTTCCCTCTTTACGTTACAAAACATCACATCCAATCAAGTAAGCTGTTAATACGAGGGTATTTTCAAAATTGCATCAGAGTATCCCAATTGTATGTATCTAGGAAGCTGTTTTAATGAGCCACACACATCATTGGTCATTGTTTGACGTACATGTGTGAGTGAAACAAAATATAGTAACAGTTAAGCTGGCCTTACATGAACATTTTTGATGCGATATCGTTACCGCATGCAGGCGCGGGACGGTGTGGTGCGAATAAACAAAACTAACGCTCCCTAGTGGCAATTCAATCAAGGTGGACTATTCGTGTCAAGACTCAAGTTCGTTGACAGTTTGTTGTAAATTTGTTAAAATCGCTGGTGTCTTCTCAATAATAATAATAACTATATAAAAACAATATCGTATAAAACAAGTCATTCGCACGTGGCTACATTGATCAATTATGAAATTATTTCAAAACAATTCATGCTAAAATCGACACAGCTGTTCTGGGGAAAGTAGTATGACGCGACCTCAAGCGGATTTTACTTGAATCCTAAACTACATCCGGTCGTTTCGCATGCGATACGCTGCGGTGCGGGGAAAAGTAGACTCGAGCTGAACTTGTACGACAAAACCCCGCACCATCCCGTAGTCGTTGCCGATTGTCTGATAATTAAAAATGGCTGTCAACCTGCGATATCGCTCCCGCATGCGGTTGCGATATCGCATTAAAAATATTCATGTAGGGCAAGCTTTAGACATAGTTCAATTTACTCAATATAGTGAGATCAGATAGAAGTTTTGAGATATAAGAATATACAATGAAGTTTTTATTTTTTGTCATGTTGTACAGGTACGAGTGGGTCCGGTAAGACGTACGCGTCAATGCTCTTA
Organism: Brachyptera putata; assembly: GCA_907164805.1. Lineage (NCBI taxonomy): Eukaryota > Metazoa > Arthropoda > Insecta > Plecoptera > Taeniopterygidae > Brachyptera > Brachyptera putata. Next base: position 5,456,232 of record OU015470.1, on the reverse strand, counting down.
CTACGCCAGCTGTTTGACGTGGCAGGCGGCGGACCTGAAACGGACGCGTTCAAACACTTGGCGGCAGCGTTCACCGTGCTGCGGTCGCTTGGCTCGGCTAAGACCGCGTCCAACTCCGAGTCGAGTCGCATCGTAAGTGTCAACCAATCGCGTTCATTACAATATTACTAATAATTGTGATGAGTGCTGTAACAGTTTGTTCGCTCTTTGAGGTCTGTATGCCAATACTGTCTCTCAGTGTTGGAATGGATCCAAAAGGCCTCGACAGCTGTGACCGCTTCGCAAGTTGTAAGGCGGATGTATTTGAAAAACAAAAATTCTTCAAAAGCTATACAATTTTTAATGAATATTAAACAATGTTATACACATTTTCAGTAATGTGTACATCAAGCGGATAACAAATAACAAAGGAAACGCTCTTAGACCATAAATCTTATTTACTATTAGAGTCAAAAGGTAATGCAGGTGGTTGCATTATAAAAATTCAACAGGTTGCATTATATAAATATCAACAGGCAGCAGGTAGGGTTTTTAAACTTTAGATGTAATCCAAGGTCTGAAGATGTAGAGTGAGTGAGAGTGATCTCTCATTCTAGATATTCATACTTACTAGGAAAACGCCTTATATGCGTTGTGAGATGAGCTAGAAGTATGGAAATGTAGAATTAAGAACATTTTGTCAGCTCAATGTACATATACAGGCCGTGGATCACTTCAAAGGTTTAAAAACCACGGCTGTCTGTTGGTATATGGACCTTGGTTTCCAAACAATTATACCAGTGCCTTCTTCATATCCATCACAGATTTTAAACGTTTTAATATATTGGTGACACTTGTTGCTCACATTTAATAGTTCTTAATTGCTTTCTTAATTGCTTTCATTGATGTGTAAAAAAGTACATTAAAAATGCGTTTTCTTCGTTATTTCACATCCGATTGTTCCATAAGTCGCTTAAAATGTGTATGATAGTTCTTCCCATAAACAGTATAAATTTGAGTGCTTTTGAAAAAAAAAAAAATTCCAAGTATTTCTCCCCTGGCCTATTCTTACGGGGAATTACCATACTTTCCAATTTTCTCCGGAAAAACCGTTCGACCGATTTTTCTGAAAAACAATCCCAACCTATTCTGGTATAACACCAATTTGTAAAAAAAGTTTCGAGTTGATTGAAACTTTTTCCTGACCTGTATGCCGCGTACAAAATTACACACAAAAAAAAAAAAAAAAAAAAACATAAAAACCAAGCCCAAAATTTTTCGGTATATGGAATGAAAATCTTCGCTACGCTCATCTAATAAGCTCATCTCACATCGCATATACTGTATTTTCCTAGTATTATCATTAGTACAAAATTCTTGGTCACCTTGATTGAGATGTTGATATGTTGCCTGTTTCTAGGGGCACTTCATCGAGGTGCAGGTGACGGACGGGGCGTTGTATCGGACCAAGATACACTGTTACTTTCTGGATATGACGAGAGTTATCAGACCGTTGCCAAATGAAAAAAACTACCACATATTCTACCAGATGCTCGCTGGCTTAACGCAAGAAGAACGAGGTGAGATAACAGCACGTGGTGAACTACTGGTATCGTAGGTAATAATAGGTTCAGCACAATAAGGTCTGGGGAAACTTGTGAATTCCCTCCCAAGATGCAGTAAAAAGAACGTTCAAGGCCCATTCACAATGCAAAATCACGATTGACGTGTAATACTAACGCGAGAAATGTTTGTTTTATGGGGTTGTCTATTTTACATATTTACATATTTTATTTATTCATTACAGACTATTCATAAAACAGGTGGTAATGGTTACTATACCTAATGAAATTACAATCAAACATACTCGATAAAATTATACTTCGTTATTTTATTCTTAGCTATCTTCTTAAATCACCGATCTTCGTTATATTATTGATATCTTCTTCCAATTCATTCCATTCCCACGTCGTTCTTTGTATGAATCCATATTTACCTACTTCTCTATCCACTTTTTCACTATTGACAACCACCACTAACCATAATGTTGAGATGAACACGAACATGGAAAGCTCCAAGGTTTCATGTTGACGTTACTGTAAAACATAAGAATCAGCCGATAGAAACCTTTCATTTTAGAATAATGAAAGACATGTGGCGGGTAAATAGAACTAGACACCTGGAGTCGGTCCTTGAATCACCTTTATTTTGATAGGTTGTTATTTTTGTGTTATATATTAGTGTTGATTTGTATGAGTTTAGACTTCATTTTCTCGTCTTACGATTGGCGTTAGTGTTACAAATATTAGTGTTTTGCTACATTTTCAATAAACCTTCAGCTTATGGAATAGCTAATTTCTCTCAGTACGGTCCGTACTTATACAGCATTCTCGTTTCTCAATTCGGCAATTAAGACTTGTTTTAGAAATCTATTGAATGCAATACCATACCATACGAGAAATAAAAAAATAAAAAATTCTGATATTGATGTTTGTCATCGACTGACGTATTGTTTTCTGTGCGTTGCGTAGTCAAGCTGAATCTGGAAGGATACTCACCTCACAACCTACACTACCTCTCCTGTGGCGATACCAAGCAGGATCAAGCTGCGGACGCAAGCAGGTTTCAAGCATGGAAAGCTTGTCTCAGTGAGTATGAAGTCAACTACCAATACATTAGTTGTAAATTCAACCAAGTTCCAAGTATACAAAGCTACAGTAGCATGGTAGGCAAATGGCAATCATTTTCTCTCCTCATTTTCTACTAGATTATGTAAGTAGTTTGTGATTTTGTCTAATTCATGTTACTCAATTATAAATTAACTGTGGTATGTAAATATATAAAAATATTTTCAACTGAAGCTGTTTGAGCTTGTATTTGTGATGCAGCATATTTCAAGGGCCCTTTTGTCCAGAAAATAGCAATTATTGTTGCTTGAAACAAGAAATATTTAAAGCCACCCATTTGTAGCTCAGTCAGCTAAGGATCTGCTATAGAAATTAGAGTTGGGTCAGTCGTGGGTTTGAGTCCCGCATAAGATATAGGTTTTTGTAAGCATTATTCACTCATTTGTACCTCAAAATAATCTAGCTGTTGATGGCATCTTTAAGCATCATCAGGAATGTATTATTAATTATATTTAAAGCGTATGCGATACAATTCAGTACATTCAATTTGGCTATGTTGATGTGCAGTATTTTGAAACAGAAACTCTCAAAATTTTCGAATTGAATTCGTCAATTTTTTACATCAATGAGCCTGGCTATCATGACCTTGAAAAGGAGAACTATTTCAATATAAATGTAAACTGGTTGAAAAAATAGTGACAATCGTCGTGTGTATTATCAAACGTTGGTTAATGTAACCTTAGCCTACAGTATGCCAATCTAGCATTGTTTATTTTCTTCAGGCGTCCTGGGCATTCCGTTCCTCGACGTAGTCCGCGTCCTGTCAGCCGTTCTGTTACTTGGCAACGTCAGGTTTGTTGACGGCCAGGCGCTCGAAGTCGACGTGATTGGCGACACGGAACTAAAGGCCGTGGCTAGTTTACTTGGCGTGTCAAGCATGGTATTGTTCCGAGGTCTCACGTCAAGGACACATAATGCCAGAGGTCAACTTGTCATGTCGGTCTGCGATGCTAACATGGTAAGTTAACGTGGCATTCGTAAGTGAGATTTTTACTTATTTATAATTCGATGAAGGAAGTGATATCCTTCGACTTGAGAGATATGGGCTTCCGCTATTCTTTTATTGATTTTTCTTTGATTGTTTAATGTGAAATTTGGTTTAGTACTGATAACTGGCAAGATTAAAACAACATTGAATTTTCTGAAAACTATTAAGAATAACTCAACAGAAAGTTGAGAAATTATCTGGGTAAATTGAATAATTTTAATATTTGAGGATTGACCCCAAAATTGTTAATTGTTACTGTAAGCACTGTTAATTCAGCCTATTATTATTTATGTGAACAACGAGAGTATAATGAAAATGAACGTGTAGCAAAGAAAAACGCGTACGGTGGATTTATGGATCTTTGCAAGTCTGTTAATAGCACTGGATATAGTTTGGTCAAACGGTTGGCTTGAGATAATACGAGCAATACTGACTCAGGGTTATTAATTCAATTTTTATGATAGTTTGTTGATTATATCGAACTGTAACCACGTTGTTCTGTTTGTTTCAGTCTAACATGACCCGGGATTCTCTGGCTAAAGCTCTGTACTGCCGCACCGTGGCGACGATAGTGCGTCGAGCGAACAGTCTCAAACGTCTCGGCTCGACGCTCGGCACGCTCAGTTCCGATTCCAACGAGTCTGTCCACAATCAGGCCGAGGTAAGTCACACCCCTACCCTCCCCTCCACCGTGTCACCGTGACATGCAATGCTTTGTTGTCAACAAATACTTGACCTGAAATGGATGACGACATTTTTTGTATCCTTTGAAAATATCTGGAATGGAGAAAATGATTTGTTTTGTACCATTTGAGAGCAGGGCTTCTTAAGAGTCCATGGGAGTTGGTTTAGCGGAATATCAGTTTTTGGTGATAACTTTTGAATGGTACAAAATATCGAAATTCTGAAAACAAGGAAACATAGATATTTTTAATAGCTTCATGATGGTGTAAGTAATGAGTATTTATCTCGTATCGCCTAATTTTCAAACGTATAGTTAAAAAAAAAAGGATACGCTTGTCAATTATGCGATTTGAGATAAATAGTTGTCGCTTACATCATTTTGAAGGTATTGAAAATATCTATGTTTTCTGGTTTTCAGAATTTCGATATCTCGTACCATTCAGAAGTTATCATCAAAACACTGAAACGTGGGGTGCATTGTAGAACCAACACTGTGTAATCTTTAAGTAATTTTGTACTGATTTATTTTGTAACTGAGTAATTTTAGGAAATACTGGTAATATCAGTCTCAGTGGGCCACTGCACCACTTGCACTGCCGATATTTACAAAACTGAACCCCATTTTCCAGCCTATTACAGTGTTTCCAAGAATAGAAAAGAAGAGAAGTACCGGCACATGTAGCGCAGTGGTTAACGCGCTCGCTTTATGTGATCCGACAGGCGAGGGGAATTCCGAACCCAGTTCGATCCCCGCCGACGACCATCTTTACAGAGGTTTTCATGGTTTCCCTCTGTAGTCTAGGCTAATGCCAGGATGGTTCCTACAATAAGTCGGCCATGACCGCTTCCTTCCTACTATCCTTCTCATTACACAAGAACCTTCATCTCATTAATCATCCATCCAACGCCATTAGATCTCAGTTATCATAACGGTGCGTCGTTAAACCCAATATATATATATAGAAGAAAAGTATCAACTCCATTTTATTCAGATTATTTGTGTGCCTGGACATGAGTTGAATGGCGTATGAATGTTTCAGGTGCTGTCACAACATGCGTCGACGGTTGGCACCGCTGGCTCCAAGTCCTCCAAGTCCATGGCTATCCTCAATAACGCCGTTCGCCATGCAACGGACGGCTTTATAGGAATTCTCGACATGTTCGGCTTCGAGGAACCAAAGGTACTGTCATTCTGTCATAAAGCTTACTTCGTATAAATTCACAAATTTTATCTCCTCGATTCCGGTATCTGGTTTTTATTCTCCTTATTTCTGGACTTTTATGTGGACTGTTAAATCGAACCATAGACAAAAGATATACTATCAAGACACTACCTGCTGGTGGCGAAACAAAACTGAAAATTCTCTGTACAACTCCATTCCCCTGGCCTATGTCAGCTTTTAGTTTATATTCCAAATCTGGACAGCGCAACAAGCGAACTGGCGATAGCCAATCACAATCCAGCACAGGTTTCGGAAATACTACTATAGGGCGAGGGGTGTGGAAGGGAATGAAAATAAATTAGAGGGGAGTCAGATTTTATTTCAATATTGCATGACATCTCAAGTAAATCTTTTGTTTAACCTCGAACCCTTTTGGATCGTTTTTTAAATTTAGAATTGAATTGTTAAAACCTGATGTAGGAACGTGGAAAGATTGGTAGTATTATTTTTAATTTTTTGAGTTGATTCTTAGTTCACTGAAACAATATTCATCATGTGGAAAGTTGAACTTTATTTCTTCTTCATCTTTGTCACATTTCATTCACCTTGTCAGTTAGCAATACTTAGAGGTAATATATTATAAGTCGTCCACATCATTGACGTATTACCACTATTAATACTATCATCTGACTGTCTTTTTTATCCTATGTAGTTAGTTTTTGATCAATTTACTGTATGTGAAGGAGTGTAAAAGAAGACAATAAACTATCTATGTATGTATCTATCTATCTATAACTGTTTGCTTTAGCCGAGTCAGTTGGAACATCTGTGCATCAATCTGTGTGCGGAGACAATGCAGCATTTCTACAACACGCACATCTTCAAGTCGAGCATCGAGTCGTGCCGGGAGGAGGGCATTCACTGCGACGTGGAAGTGGACTACGTTGATAACGTTCCGTGCATAGACCTTGTTTCGTCACTGGTGAGTTTAACAATCGGTGATCTGAGTACTTAGTTATTCAGTCTATAGCTGCCTTTCCATAATCATGTTGGGTGCGAAACAAAACGAACCAAAACGAAACAAAATTAGTCAATAGCCAATCACAGGCCCGAAAACCACTGGGAGTCCATGTTGGAATTTCGCAACATGGCGGCCAAGACAAGTTGGGCCAAACTCTCCTTTTTTTTGTTTCGAATTTAATTTGCAACAAAATGGCGAGACTAGAATACTAGTTTCCAGGTTTTACTCCTATGATCGCTAGTGTCTACTTCCGTTTACGGCACATCGAGTGCGTCCACAGTGCTTCGAGTGCATCGAGTTTCAAAGAAACCCACCAGGATGCGATAGAATCACTACTCAGTTCAAAATGAAATCACTAGGATGAGCTAGAATTGCGAAATTATTTCACACATCATGGAAACAGCTATGCGAATTCGTCACGCAAAGTTTTGCAGTCATTTTTTTTATGGAAAGGATATAGTATACCCAACAAATTTAATTACTACAGGTCTGTGGTAAGTTTAAAATGTGCAGATTTTCTCAGATTCAATTATAAAGAGTTTGAAAGCGCTGACAAACGTCACTAAAATGAGTTTGTAGACCATACGTAATTGTGTATTGGGGTTGGAAATTCATCATTACGATTCATTATGGATTGGAAATTCTGATTCCAAAAGTTTTCAATTTTTTGTTGTAGTAGTTAGTAGTTGTTTTTTATTAGCAAGTTCTGCTATTTTACATCGATACGTGATATAATTTCATACACTTTGAGAGTCTTTAAAAAAAAATTGATCCTATTAGGATATTACGATCAAACCAGTGTATTATATTTCATTCCTCACTTATTCGTAACTTATTGATAATTCTTGTTGTTTGTCTCTCCAGCGCACCGGTCTTCTCAGCATGCTGGACGTGGAATGCTCAATCAGGGGCACCGTCGAGTCGTACATTGGCAAGGTCAAAGTCCAACACAAACAAAACCTCAGGCTGTTTGAACCGAAGCCGTTAGAACCGAGGACGTTCGGTATTCAACACTTTGCGGGGACGGTGGTGTACGACGCGTCGGATTTCCTAGGTACGTGGCTAGACTGCACAATATTTAACTGTCCTGTCAAGTGGACAAAGAAACTTATTCAATAAGTTGGCTTCATGAATTTAATATAAATATTATCAGAATGATTCAAAATATGTTGTAATACATTTAGGCCTACACAGTATCTAAGGTAGGCCTATGTCACGAATACCAAAAATGTTGATAGTTGAATGAAGAAGAATAATGTAGCGTGAAGATATAGTTCAAGAAGCGTACAGTTGGACTACACACGGTACTTGTCAAGCAAAACTAGAAATTAAAAACAGACAATATTTCGACAGCATTCTCGGCTGTCTTCATCAGGTCAACTGACAACCGAACAACCAGTGACAGAACAGCTAAAATAATAACAACTAACAAAAATATAAATGGAATATTACGCCTAAAACATTACACCAACTTGGTCAGAGTCATCATTTGGCAACAGACTATGAGTACGACATAAGTTCACGACATGGTTTAATTTATTTAGCCATAACGTTTATATTTCTTATTCCAGACACGAACAAGGATGTCGTTCCGGATGACTTGGTGGCCGTGTTCTACAAGCACACGTGTAACTTCGGCTTTGCCACGCACTTGTTCGGCTCGGAGCTGAAAGCCCTGTATTCCATCGAGACTGTTCCCCGGGGCGTCTCGTTCAGGATATCGCCCACATCCCATGCAGACCTGTGAGTTTTAACCTATTGAAGAGTTTGTATTGACGAGCAATACCACAGTGAAACCTTGATCTATCTTTACCGTATTCGATTCCATTTATTCAATATCCATTGAAAATGTCACCATCTTCCAATCAACTTTCTGTACAGTATTAACATTTTGGTATCATTTGCTATTTTTTTAAATTTTTATATCGGGTTTAACGGCGCAATGTTATGATAGCGCAGATCTAATGGCGTCGGATGGATGATTCATGAGATGATGGGATGAAGGTTCTTGGGTAATGGGAAGGATAGTGGGAAGGAAGTGGTCATGGCCGACTTATTGTAGGAACCATCCCGGCATTAGCGTAGACTACAGAGGAAAACCATGAAAAACCACTGTAAAGATGGACGGCGGCAGGAATCGAACCGAATCCGAAAACCACTCGCCTCCCGGACCACATGAAGCGAGCGCGTTAACCACTGCGCTGCATGTGGCGGTCATTTGCTATTTTTCCATCAAGCAGCAACCCTTGGGTTGCTGATTGATGGAAAAAAATTAGCGACCACTAATTTTTTAGTGGTCGCTTTGAAAATGCATCTTCTCTTCCCTCTCTGAATGAAGGGTTTGAAGTCTCGGGTGAATGCCTTCTCAATTGGAAGAATAGCATTTTTTCACTATAAGATTTCATCATTGTTTGTGTTCTCCTATTGTCTAGACTGAACGGAGATGAACCAGTAACCACGTTGACGCAAGACTTCCACACCCGCTTGGACAACCTTCTCCGTACGCTCGTGCACGCTCGGCCGCACTTTGTACGATGCCTGCGCACGAATCCGACGGCAGCACCGTCACGGTTCGACCGTGTGACAGTAATGAAGCAGATACGCTCGCTTCAGGTGCTAGAGACTGTCAACCTCATGGCAGGAGGTAAGTACGGCTCACCGTTTGGGCTTCACTTCATCGGTTGAACACAAAACTTTTCCTTGATGTTTTTTTCTTTTTTTTAGAGGCTTTTTATTGGATAACAACGTAAAATTTACACTGAACATGAATTCACAAAACCCTAAATTCTCATTGTTAGCGCAGGTTTACATAGGAACACAGGATATTGACTGTAATTCCGAGCACTGGAATTTTTTAACTACCCTTGAGATCTTTAATCAGTAGGCCTATGCATTATTTATTTGGATGTTTCAAATTGAAGATTAAAATAAGATTTTAGATTAAAATGTCCGTAGCAACTACTATTATCAGTCCATTGATTTTTAATCATTTTATCGATAGTTTACTTACATTTATATTTGATTTTGTTGACTTTAGTTTCCTGCCATGTCCTACACAACAACATATCTTTACACATATCCGAACTTCAATATTATTGACGTGTATATTGCTTGAATATTTACTTTTTATGCATTTTGTGCAAAAATAAAATCACCACAAAATAATACGATGTGTTCCCTGTCCATAGGCTACCCACATCGTATGCGATACAAGGCGTTCAACATCCGGTACCGCCTACTAGCACCGTTCCGCAAGCTACGGCGATGCGACGACAAAGCTTTAGAGGACTGCCACCTGATATTGGAGGCGCTAGAAGTGAAACAGGCGCAGCTTCAACAGTCAGCGGTGTCAACTAGTTGGATGCTCGGCAAAAGACACATATTCCTCAGGTATGGTTCACGTTTTACAGACGGGAGAATCAGTCACTGGCGCACTCAGTCCTCATTTAGATTGTCTCACCGGTGTTTGATGTCCGCTGTTTCTACAAAATGACAAGCTTTAATAATCACGTAATAACTTATGTCGATATATCACCTACTAATAAATTATTGTGTTTTCTATACAGTGAAAACTTTGTTTTCATTTAGGGCGTATGTTCTCGCACCATACTCCCATATATTTTTCTTTTTATTCTCCTGGATGAATCATTTTCCTGCATGTACGGTTTTTCCCTGCTTAATGAAAAAACGATAGGTAGAGGTTTCAGTGTGTAAAATAAAAAGTTTTTCCGTAGTCACACATAAGTCTTTATAATGAATTTCTCCTACGTTCGTATTAAACATTCAAGTTACTTCGTCCAGAGCGTTCTTAACGCTCTAATTCTCCCAATTTTTAAATCGGTTCTGATTTTTGAAACTCAAAGTCATCTCCAGTTGGTATTTTGAGTTGATGACGTTGTCTAATGGCCTTCCATTGTATTCGTTATCAGTGAGGGCGCTCGCCAGCAGTTGGAAGCGCTGCGCCACTCGGCACGCTATGACGGCGCCATTCTCATCTCTTCCGTCTGGCGTGGGTGGCGCATCAGACGGCGATGGCCTGCGTTACGACGGAGCCTCGAGCAGTACAAGGACAACAATCCCGTGGCGCGAACTACAACTAACTCAGGTATTGTTTCGCCAGCATTACGAGGTCACCGATTATTTCAACGTGTGTACGTCTAGAGTTACCTGGTCCATGCTGTAATTGAGATACAATCTTTATTTAAAAATTGGCATCAACTTAATAGTTCATAGCTTTGATAGTCTTTGAATAATTGTTTAGTACCGTATTTCATTTTGGAACTATCGTAATAAAGCTTTATTGTTAAGAAATATTATACAAATAATGGCACACCCTCGTAATTTTCTTGGCACTATTGTCACTATTATTTATTAGCTCAATAATTTTCCATTTGCCCATAGTTCTCTAACAATTCAAGAATTATCTCTTGCTATGTGTGTGCGCCTACTAGTATTTGAACGATTTTTAAAAAGAAGTAGATAATACCAAGTTTGTAACAAATTTCAAAGAGGATAATTGAAATTGGAATACGTATTTGGAATTAAACTGTCGGTGACTATTGTACTCACGAAAAATAACAAAAACCTGATAAAAGTAAAAATGCGTTCAATTTGCACAAATAAAAATCATATCAAGTCACAAAAATAAATAATATATTTCATGATATCAAATTTATTCATTTCATTTGTTTAAAAATACTGTTTCTTCAACTTTTTAACGAATGGTTCTAGGAGCTGCCGGTGGACCTGTCGCTAGCAGCGGTGGAGTGGGAGGGTCCAGGCCTCGACCTCAGCCAATCGCAGGCACTCCGCCTCCAGACCCCAACGAGAAGTGCGATCAGAAAATGATTCAGCAGACATGTACGCTGTTTGGGCTAGATCTGGTGAGTTCAAACTTTGAGTATTAACTCACTATTAAGGTATTGTATGAATCAGCTAGTTCATTTTATAAAATTGTTTTGTAGTCTTGTATAAATTAAAATTATTTTTAAAGCTTCAATTCAACTTTGCGAGGTAACTATATCATTTTTTGTTTTCATATTGTTTCCCTTAATGTTTGTATTACGATATTTGAAGATATAGAGGTTATCAAAATAATTAGGTTACGCTTTCTGTTATCTCTCATTTGTGATCTGTTTGTTCTATATTGGGAGTTATTTATTATAACCTACACCAAGTGTGCTTTATCTCTTTGTAAGTCACATTGTTTTTGTGTACACATATTTTTAGGGGGCAGTGAGAATGTAGGCCTGGTGTGTTGAACTATTATCAATCACGTGATTGGTCTTTTAACCGATGTTATTTGGTTTCTAGGAACGCCCTCCACCTGTCCCTCCCAGCCGGCCTTACACCGTGGCGGGCAATACCAAACTGGGATATCCTCAGACCAGAGTCATGAAGATGCCATTTCCAGGTAAGACCGGTTTTACTAGGAAAACGCCATATATGCGTTGTTAGACGAGCGAATAGTAATAGTATGGGTAAAAAAAGGTAAAAACTGCTTCGAGTGGTACCAATCTAGCATATTTTATGTTTTTTCTTCAAAATTACTGATCTGATCAAGCTGAAAATTTCCAGAAATGTGTATCAAAATGTAATTTAACGTCACGCAAAATTTCATTTTTTTGGAAAATAAAAATAATTTCTTTTTTTTCCGCTGTGTTATTCTAATGGGTATTTTTGAAATTTCTAAAATTCATAAAAATAAAAGTTACCACCCGATAATGCCACAAAACTATACAGATCTAAGTTAGATGAGGAACCATTCTGAAAAAAAGTTTGAAGTTGGCTGCTGTAGCCGTTTGACCTGTGGAGAACCGACAAAAAACACGAAAAAAAAAAATATATATAACGAACACAATTTTTTTTCAGTATGTCAAATTGAAACCTCGCTAAAGCTCGTCTAAAAAAGTTATATAAAAAGATCTAATACCACGATATTTTGATCATTTTTTGGGACTGGATATATGATTTTTCAGCTACTTTAATATATTCAGTGCTCTACTTATCATAATTGCTAATTTGTGTTTGTATCCCGTACAGAAGAGAACGGAAGCGGTGAAGCAGTGCTGGCTAAAGGCGAGATGGTGGTCGTAATAGGAGCATCGCAACGCAGAGGCCACCTGGTTGTAGAACACAACAACATGAGTTTACACGTGCCATTCCAGTTCATGGAACTGAAGCCAGGTTGCGCTAGCATCTAGACGAACTGAACGTTGAATATTAGAAACAGTTAAACCGTGCCAAACTACCGCACCTACTCAGGAGGATAAGTGTCGATTATGCTCGTTTTGAAATTGCAGAAAATAGTTTGAGTTAATACTTTAATGAATCACTTTGGGCACATTATTGTGCACAAAAAATTAATGTCTACCCAAAACATTTATATTGGTTCATTGTTTTCTCTAGATTTTCATTCGGTTGCGATGTTTAGACGTGGACTTGAATTTGTAGCATCCATGTCATTTGCAACCTTATTTATTCGACGCAACGGAATCGTGAAACAAAGTGCTACTATCTTGCTGTGTTATATTATAAAGCTTCTTTTCCAGAGTGAATATTATAACCGAAGGATTCTATCGAAAAGTGATCCAAACTCCACGTAATTTCAAAACGTGGGTATTCAAGACTTTGTTTCTTCAGAAGAAGTGTTACAATGATACAGTGATTTTAGCTCCCATTTAAAAAGCCATGAGTTGCAATAGACAAGTTTTATAAAAAGACATATATTTTGTATAATAAGTGAAAATAATAACGTAAATATCTGTTGATGATCAAGCCAATAAGAAAAATCAAAGACTCCAATCTGGCTATTCTACAGACTAGAACAAATCTACGGTTTATTTTAATGTACAAATTACTTTGAGCTTCTTGTTATTTTGTAAGCGTGTTTCTACTCGGTCTTAGGTTTTAAACGAGATGCGAGTTGCTTGAATAGAGCGTTCTATTTGGTGTCATATGAAGTTTTGCGACAAATTCAAGTAACGGAACTAGCCTACTTTACAGTGAAACCTTAATCTGGTTTTTTATCAACAAGTTCAGAAGTTTAATTATATTTCGACGATGAACATTAAACGAGAACGAGGGAAATTAATTGTATTCAAGAAAGTAATTGAATTGCTACTTGCTACATATGTGTTTAAATCGCTTTTTGGTTCTCAAAAATCTAGTATTCTAGCTCATGCCTTTCAAAATACAGTATACTGTACTTTGTTCATGTTTTATCAATGGATGGTGTAATAATATAAATCTATAACAATTTATTCTAAAAGTATTTTGGCAAAGATGTATTGCTATTCGAGACATGTAGGCCTACATGTATTATTTCACCAAATGTCCATGAATTATTGCAAAGTTTACAGAGTGATTAAAGTCATTAAACATCTCTATTTTAATTTTTTATTATCATAAAATTAAGAAGGCAAGTTCTCCAGCAATATTGAGATTACAATTTTCATTTGCAGCATATCATTTCGTTTTCTTCTCGATTAGGCTATCCGTATAGCCTGTTGACAGAAATAGATTGAGGTTTCACATTTTATTATGACATAGATGCCATCGAACATTACGGTTAGGGTGTGGTGCTGTACTCTCAAATTACTAACCTATATTATTAGTGTACGTTTATGTTTTCGTTCACTAGTTAATGTACAAAGTATTATTACGTCATATTTTCTGTTGTTTTAAGTTCAGTATTTTATTTCCTTAAGGAAACCCACATTTTCTATCCCGACTGATTTCGTGTTTAAATAATAGTATACATTTTATCGTGTTATTATGGTTCACTATTTTTCCCATTGCACACTTACCCGCGAGTACTTGCAGAGCGTACTCAACCGAGCACACAGTTCCTCTCAGATTGCAATCGCAGTCATCACACACAATTACCAATACTAATTAGTACTTGTACTACTGTACTTGAAACAGATACACTCAAACAACTGTAGGCTTATTGAATCTGATTATACTGTGGACCTACTTGAAAATAGTTTAGACCTACCGTAATTTGCTCAAAAATCTTTTCATTCACATTGTTTTTAATATTATGTCTTTGTTATATAATTACCTAAGGTATAAACGAGTTGCTTGTGACAAAGTTATCTTCTAACGTTGGTTTCTGTCAGATGTTGGATGATTATTTAATAATAACTGTTGAAATATTTTGGGAAAAGTCTATCTTTCAAGTTTTAACGTACCAATACTCCAGTTAGTATCCGTTCAATTGTTAGGGACAAAAACTTATTGATTGATATCACGGATTATTCTGAAAATATACACTGTTACTAAGACAGTATCAAACAGTTGCCAACTACAAGTCAATTAAAATGTACATTTTTTATTAATAACATCGAAACTTGATACAAAATCATTGAATATTCCCCAATTAAGGCACCACACGGGCAATCTTACCACCTCATAAAATGAATATTAAAATTAAATATTAATAATTTAATTGAACAATTGAAAATATAGGAGGGAATGTTGATGTGGATTATTTGACAATAATCCACAAATACATAAAATTGTACTTTAAAAAATGAAAGAATATCAAAAACTAAATCACCTATTAAATTGAAAAATAAATCACATCAAATAAAAAACTACATAATCTGATCGTTCCTCATAGAAATTCCGTAACGGAAAGATGAAATAATTGCCGATGTTCCTCATTTCCTCCAACTCTTCTTCTCAACTTCTCGTTTTATTGATGGTCAATCTATATAAATCATAAACTACCAGTTATTCCCTATTCAGTAGAATAGTATTTGACAAAAACAAAATACACCATTCCTGAATAACTCAAGTATTTTCAAGAGGTCAACGTTAACTATGTCCTCTAACCACGTTGTATTGGTATTTAATGACAATATACTATGTTATCTTATTAAACATTTATATTAAATTAAACAGTCTCATTTCTTGTATCATGTAAGGTGTGGAACTCCTTGTATCGTAAGTTAAATTATAGTTTATCTACGAAAGTGTTGTACAATAGTATTATTAGTTACTTTCTTTCTCTCTCTCTCTCTCTCTCTCTCTCTTTCTCTCTTATTGCCATACATTTACCTGTTTCAAGGATGGATGTACTTTACCAGTTAGCCTACTTTTATGATTTAAGCAATGTATCATGTAGTGGTGTCAACCAAAAGCATTACCATTGTTGCCTTTCCCCATTGATTGACAAAACAAGGGAAATATTATAGTATGTTGTGTAGATACAGATGATCTAGGAGATAAGTTTTCAGTTTGTATATGTCTGTCTATTATGTATGTCTTCACTGTATGTGTATGAGTTTCTCAAAACATTGAATCTAATTTAGAGTACAATCAGTATTCAAAAGCATATTGGAAAAGTATTTTACTGGTAAATTTACAATTATATTGTACCCAGACATGAAACAGTGAAAAGGGAAATATTCAAATTGTTCTTTGTATACTCTTGTGGACAAACAAATCGTCATGGTTTTCACTAGTAACTAGTAAGCCCATGTTTGAGGATTTTTTATGCTTAATATGAGATTTATATAATATCAAGTATCAACTTGCAAATCATATTTTGCAATGTTTTGTTGTATGAGTGCTGGCAGTTCACAGCTCCAGAACGCTTTCATCTGGACAATCACCAATCACTTACGAAGTGAATTACGATGAAATTGTGATCCATTCTTACCGTAGTAATTGTTTCCCTGCAGCTAGTTTGCTTCTCACTACTACCTTTATTCAACGGTGATAAATTTTTCATGCTTTATCACGTTTTATATAAGTATTTATCCACTGTCATTTCTCAAAATAATACTCACAAGTTTCACTGTTTATAAAACATGTATTTTTTCCTAATTCTTCATGTGAATGTCAATACCCTATGTTTACGGACTACTCCTGGGATATCAAAGTAAATTGCAATAGGCTAGAACGTAGCTAGGCCTCTTGGGGGAATCATAAGTATAGTGATGTAACTGTGTATGGTAACTGACAAGGTAACTGAGTATGATATCATCAAATGTATCCATGTGTTATATTAATCTTATATTAAAGAATAAACTTAATTTTATAAGAATTTTACTTCTGTACATGTTTGTTTTATTAATTAGATACTAGGAAAACGAAGAATGTGTGTTGTGAGATGAGCTTAGAAGTATGGAATGTAGAATGAGAAATATTCTGTCAGCTCACTCTACATCTATAGACCTTGGATTACTTCAAACGTTAAAAAATCTTACCTGCAACTTGTTGATATTTATAGTGCAACCTGACGCATAAACACTCTGCATCACGCATTGATCCTGATATTCGATGAGATGTATACTTTTATTGCGTTTTCTTCGTTATATCTCATCCGATTGTTATACAAAATATTGAAAATGTGCATGATAGTGTTGTTTTCATAGTATGTATGATGTGAATGTAGATTGAACTGAAAAAAAAAATTTTGATCCCAGATTTCCATACTTCTACGCTCATCTCACAACGCACACTCTGCGATTTCCTAATTGATAACAACGCACACAGAAGTGAACTTTGAATTCGACATGATACTTACCGTATTCCTTTTATCTGCGGCGAAGATGTGTGGTCACAGACAGCGTAGACCTGGTGTCAAAGTTCATTGCTTTAATTTAGAATAATAATAAAATGGGGTGGTAAGATCGCCCTTGTGGTGCCCCGTCCAAACGATCCTATTCTCATCCTTAGCCTTAATAGGGGAACAATGATTTTGTATCAAGTTTCGATGTTATTAAAAAAAAAAGTATTCCCACCAAAATGACTAAATTTAATAGCACAATTAGGTCCTGCATGTTTTAACCCTAGGAATATGTAAAAACATAGATTTAATTATATGTTATATTGAATTTATTTTAGCGGAATTTTTATGTGTCCCTGCGGTTCCTATTCATAAAATTAGGAAAAATTACTAATGGTTGTAGGTTGTTGTATGTGTAAAGTAGTACTCGGCGGCTTTCTAAGCAGCTGGTTTGAGATCGGCGGGGCCGTGCTCGCCTTTGATGTTCACTGCATGGTGGATCACTGCTAGTCTTGGCGCTCATTGGCTCTAGTCTCCTGTCCGGTCCTGTCAGTTTGAAATTGAAAGGCCGTTAGAAGAAAGCGTGAGTGAAAGATTGAAAGCAGCGGGGCAATAAAAACGTGAAAACACACCATTGAAAACTAGTCCATCTGCGTCTGCTGTAGGCCTAATTCTGATATAACTTGTAAGTGATTAGGAATTACTTATACTTATTATATTTTGTATGGCAGAGTTGAAACTTTTCAACTAAGTCTAGGGCCTAGACCCTAGGCATTGTGTTTGCCTCATCACGGTTGGCTTACATTGCTGCAGATTTGGCGTTTGAGCTTAGGGGTTGAGAATTTGTTCAAGGATTAGGCGTAGGGCCTAGGGTAGGTCTCGTCGTAGGCGTAGGCCTTGGTTTGGTACACCTTAATTTTACAAGATTTCCTGAAGGCTGGGCAATCCCTAGACCTAGGGCCTACCCTAGGGACTAATGTAAAGTAGGCCTATGCAAGTAGGCGTATGTAGGCCTAAGTAGGGGCATTAAGTATATAGTAGGGGCCTAGGCTTATAAGATCAACCCTTAATCATTGGCCTACAGGATTTACAGAGATGTATATAGGCCTACCTATTGTGTATATAGGCCCTACTGCGTTAACAACATGGTAAAATGGTACTGAGACACTGAGCATGCCTATTTGTGTTTTTTCTTCCAACCTACCCCACTAACCTAACTGATATATTACACCCTCCAGCGGCCCCTCCATCCCCAACAACGGCATCAACCTGCCCCACTAACCTAACCAACAAAAATCACCCCTTCCTTCCAAACAACATGCAAAACCATCAGATTCAAATGAGTTTAAAAACTATAAAAACCAACAATTATCAACCTCCTGCAACTTTTTCTGAAATATATAAATAAGATCTTTCAGAAAACACCAAAAAATTGAAAATCAAACACCAATTGGCAATGCTCAGTCTCACACACTCAGTATTGTCACAAGTCACCAAATTTTTGGGAGAATGCAAAGTCAGATTAGAAATTTGACTCACTTTTCATCAACACTACCGGTAGGCTATATTCTTAACTTGATTGTGACGTCGTCAGGAGCTACACCTTCAAGTCCAACTAAGCTACCGTAACTGGTTATTGGTTATCTAGAGTAAAAATGAATTGTTGTTCTGACAGATGTTCAATATGGGCCTACTGTCACTGAAACTCGGAACTTTTTAAGGCAAGATAATGCTTTAGGGTGGCGGTGAAACAGATCTTCCCGAAAACTATTGACGAACCTACTGTTGAAATAAGCGGCTACTGTGGCCCACTCAAGTCACTATATTATCATTATATTTATATTTTCATTATCATTATCAGTTAGTGCGTCTACACCAGCTCTTACAAGTATTTGTTGTCTACCAATAGTCCGACGGCAGCCGCAGCGAAATCGTCGGAAGATGCCGAAAACCAAACGGCCGAAGAAGTCGAGAGCAGAGAGCCAAGAGAAGAGAGTTGATAAAAATGATCCGCTGAGTAGCATGGAACTTACGCGATTGAACTCCAAGCTCGAAGATTGTGAGTAATGCTTCTTTTGTTTTATACCACTTGGAATATTTTGTATCAATTATCCAATACCAGACAACCAAGGAATATTATCTGAAGAACCCTTCATTACCCAATAAACCACTTGGAATAATGAACTCCAAGAGGCTAGAAACCTTCAATGATTAATGTTTGCTAGATAAACTACCTACCTCATGTATGTGACAATATAATATAATAACAAAGTCACGGTCTCTTAGACTGCAATAATCTATCATATTTCGTAGCCTACCTCACAAGCAGGGCTGGGATTTGTGACCTTTTGCACCTTTAGAAAGTATTTTTGTCTCTTATATTAAGCCCATGTACGGTATATAAATAGTTGTAGGGCCTACAAAAAGGTTTTTTTACAAAAAAACGGGCGATTTTTGTAGAAGATATTTGAAATATTATTCAAAATATTATTTGAAATATAAAATAATTATACTAAATATATTAAATATTATTTCAAATTCTAAATGCAATATAAGGAATGAATGGAAGCTATGATTATACGTCTTTAATTATTTGTCTCGACTTCTGTTACCCTTTGCAGTCAAGAATGCAGAAGCTAAACTGCGAGATGATTTTGAAGATCAAGTGATCGGGGAAATCAAACGACAGTACGCGATATTGAAGATGAGAATACCGGAGAGTGTTGGCAACTCCGAACCCAGGAGCCCGGTGCGACATTCGGTAAGCACAATCCGTTCATCTAGTTCCTTGCTATTGTACCGACGGATCGGCTACAGCATGGCAATAAACCACAATTATAACGTTGACAATAAAAGTTGCACAAATAAAATGCTTACTGCTGCCCTCGATAGCTCAGTCAGCTGAGGCTTCGCTTCAGAAACTGAAGTCACCGTTGCGCTCGGGTTCGAGTCCCGCATAATGCATATGGGTTTTTGTGAACGTCCTCTCACTCATCATCACTTCATCGTTTCATATTCACCTGCCCATCCTTTGTATTTTGCCGTATTGAAGTTTCATGATCACGTATATCTGTGAGATCCCTCCTGGCTGTTCTGACTGGAGCATGTCTGTGTGTCCCGCTAGGAGACGGGGCTTGCGACAGCTGTGCGAGGCATGACGGTGAGCCCGGCCGCGGGGCCACCACAGTCTAGCCACACCAAAACGTCGACCAAGGTCGCCGAGCCACCGAAGCGGGGCCGCTCCACGACGGTCAGCTCGGCCCTTGCCAAGACGGCGCACAAATTCCGCACGCCCAACTGCAACATGGCCACCGGCAGTAAGTTGTCTCTCTCTTTCTTTCTCTGAACACCATGAACCTCTGTCGTCTTTCAAGGCACCAGGGACATTCAACGTTGGTTGTGTTATGTTATATCCATGGTGCAGTAAACCCTCGTTGATCCTAAATGGGAGGGACCCAAAAAAAAATGATTCAAATTTACTGGTACGTTCAAAATTCAAATATTAAATTACCCGAAGAAACCAAAATGTCACGTTGGAAAGAATCGTTATCTCTTGCCTCGAATACCCATAAAAATGAGTCGTAATCGTACAACTTTCTGCTTCAGACTAAAGAGTCCGAAAGAACGTGTACTTTTCGTTTGCAGCTTCTGTTATTAGCAGTTTGCTACAAAATTCTATATTTCACATGAACATATGCTACCAAAACTAAAACTGCATGCTATATTCGTGCAGCCCTTATGACGTATTGTTTTGTGCGATGCCAGTGTTCAGGTCGCGCAGATCGTCGTCTGTCCCGAGCTTCCCGAGCGTGCAGTACAGCGTGATCACGCCCAAGGTGTCGGCCGACGTGCCGCTGACGATCGTGCGGCGGCCGCGCGAGGGCGAGGTGGCCTTCGCTCTGACGGGCAGCCCGTTGCTCGTCTCCAACGCCGGGTCCAACGAGACTGCCAACGTCATCGTGCCACTCACGGACGGGCGGGTACGTACAGACGACAGCTGTAGCGAGAGATTTAGGAATTTAGCGTTAATGAAATAACATTAATTAATCCAGATATTTCACAAGGATATATATTTTTGGTATTCTTCATGTTTCACGGTATTACGATTCATTAGACCATCATGTTCTATTTCACTGTTTTTCATTATAAATGTATTTTTCAGAGTAATGAGCTACATTCAGCTATTTGGTGAAGATTTGTACGATTTTGAAAGTAATAGGCTGGATCGTATTAAATGTTATTTTTCAAAAGTGTGTTCAAATATGTAATTAAAAGATGAAATCAAACGTCAAGTCGGACAGAAACGTTGTCTCATTCCTCGAATATCTATAGAAAATAAGTGGCATTCGGACAACTTCCTGCCTCAGACTGAAAAGTTCGAAAGAACATGTAATTTTCGTTGATTATCCCATAGTTGATCTAGAGTTCATCAACGTCAAGCGACCAGCAACATGTGCTCGTTCCGACATATCTCGGCGGCCATATTGGACCTTTAAGGCCCATTCACAATGCGACGCTAACTTGAACTTCTAACGTAAGCGTTAACTTATGAAATGTTTGGTTTAGGGGAAGTGACTTGCCTATCCACAATGCAACCCGCTAACTTATTATCGTAAGCCGTTAACTTGTAAGCTACCAAGGTCCAAGCTTTCGCGTTACAAGCTAACGTTCAACGTAAGAAGCAACCAATCAGAAAGCCGAGTCAATCGACCTTGAAGAAGGGCGCAGGAACTGGAGACACAGACAACAGAAAAGAAATCGTGATTGGTTGAAATTCGAAATTGTGATTGGTTGGTTTTTCGCGTATACGGTTACTTGCTGGTCTATTGTGAATAGAGACTTCAGATATTACGATAGCTACGGTACTTGAGTTCACGACTACGTATAAGTTTAAGTTAGCGTCGCATTGTGAATGGGCCTTTAGGTACAACAATAGCTTCCAAGCAAGGCCTTCTATAATTATAAATTATAGATGTAAAAATAGAATGAATTGCAGAATGAACTTCCTGGTTTGCAAAGCGGTGTGAAATTGCTGCCGACACACGAATACCTACGCCTTCTTAACGTTGAGTAACATATCTCGGTACAATATAATATCTACGGTGTTTGATCGGAGTGTTTTTGTTCCCGGTCTCCAGGTGATGTCCATCCTGCCCCAGGCCGGACTGCGCCGGGAAGACATGCCCGAAGTCGACTCGCACACCATGCGCCAGCTACTGCGGCTCCGAGACAACATCGACCTCTTCCTCAAGAACAAGTAGTCTTCGTGGCCGTTCGGAACTCTTAATCTCAACTTCCTGATGGAGCATCGTATTCACAATAGGCCTTAATATCGTATTTAGCTGTTTATATTTTGTTATTATTGCCTAGACACTCAGTTGGTGCCTTAATCTCAACTTCTTGATGTAACATCTACTGTAATAGACCGTTATATCATATAGTTGTTCATATTATCTTACTACCAAGAACATCTGGGCTGTGTTGGTGCCTTAAGGCGCTTTTACTGACTCGCGTCGCGCGCGACGCGTTGCTCGCGTTTGCTGCGTCACGCGAGTAGTTGCATTTATTGACTCGCGCGCGCCGAAAGTGAGCAGAAAAATGGATGCCTAACAATTTATGACCATGAACTGTCAGATTATCTTCAAAGTTTGATATTTGGCGACGTAAGGTTACCGGTCTTATTTTTCTCTTCAACTATAATAAGAAAATACCGGAACGATTTTATGTTTGATCTAATCATCAATTATTAGGAGAGCACTAAGAAATTTTATGAGTCTATTTGTGATACGCCCCTTCCTTGAACGTTAATCGAATGGTAAAACTCCAACAGTGCATGCACTACCTCATTCTTTGTCTTAATTTTACAACAAATTACTGTAGTAATTTAATGTCATAAAAAGCTTTCCATAGTTTGAAGACAAATGCATTGTCCATTCTCACGTGTGTCGAATTTGATTTTGAGGTTATCTTATACCGCCTTGTACTGTTGTACGTTCGGTCGGAGCGGGCAGGGAACGATGAGTAGCAGCAGTCTAGATGGCGCTAGCTCGCGTTTGGCGCGTAGAAACATCAACCAGGTTGATGTCTCCACGCGCCAGCGTGGAGCGAGCTAGCGCCTGACGCGGCCAACGCGCGAAACACGATAGCTGATTGGTCAGCGCGCCTGTCACGTGTAACGCGTCGCTCTCAACGCGAGTCAGTAAAAGCGGCATTAATCTCAACTTCTTGATGTAACATCCTATTCACAATAGCCCTTGATATCGTATTTAGTTGTTTGTATTATGTTATTATTGCCTAGAACGAGTTCGTTATTGAGTAGTATTGGTTCCCATAATTTCCACGCGGATAAAACCAACTCTTTTACCGAGGGATTAATTCAATTTGATATGTTCATCGGTTGGAGTGTTCAATATTTATAAATTATAACACATATAGGCCTACCCGGTACACTGTAAGCCCAATTCAGTAATCAATCGCATGATTTTATTTAAATGTGTTTGGTGATTTTGTGTAATTTTTTGGCACCTCTTTCAAGTAATGTAAAGTCTACGGTATTCATAGTTTGGGAACCTGTAGATTTAAGTAGCATTTACATATTCACGTCGATTTATATTCAGAAGAACATGTTTCGTTTATTGTTTCATTTTTTTTTTTTTTTATGGATCCTGTAATAGTTTCAGGTAGCGCCACATTATTGTAATATATGAATTAATTCCCTTCCTTTCAAAGCTTTTTGTGATGTGTTCTTCTATTTAATGCCTTAAAGTCTCAAGCAAATCTTACTGTAAGAGAGGTTTTTTGTGTATATATTGAGTCCTTTCAGTTTCTCTGTTGCATGTTGATTTCAAGACTTGAGAATGTCGTGAAGAAGTGTTAAATAGAGTTATTGTAGCGTTAAATAATATGTTGTGGGATTTGATGTGATTTCAAATATCAACGATGGACCGTTCCCAACACTGTACAGGTACTTACTATTTTCATAAAATAAATAATTAAAAGAACAACAATTTTGTACTTTTTATTTTGTGTTACTTTTTGGTATATTTCAGGACATTTGAAAATTGTTTCAAGCATTCAAGATTTTTTTCTCCCCACTGTGAATGTTTGAATTGTTTTCTAACCCTGAAATTACTAACTTATCTACGATTTATGTGTTAAATGAGTTATCACATTTTAATTATTCTTTGTGGTGGTAAGATTGCCCTTGTGGTGCCCCGTTCAAATGATCTCATCTTTCATCCATCGCCGTAATTGGGGAACGATGCTTTTGTATCAAATTTGGATGTTATTAAAAAATAATCTAAATCTAATCTTGTTGCCTCTGATGATGAAATAACTTGGCAAGTAGGCTAGATATCTAGATACAGTAACATTAGCAGAGGATGGAGATGAAAGGTCTGGAGCCTTGTTCCTATACGTCCTGTCTTGTAAGCCAAGACAGTAATATCTAGACCAGGCTGGACGCTACCATAGACTGAAGAGATACAACAAAAACAGTTCACCCAACGTTAAATTAAGATTCATCCTCACTCTTATCCCCACTCCTTTGTCTCTACCCTCCCCACACCCCTTACCCTGTAGTTCCTGCAATCACTGCTAAGAGCGCTCAGAATCGTTTCGGCGATTGTGCGTTTGACAGTTAGATGGATGCTTGCCTGGGTTGCCTGCCAAGTCTCCAACTTGACTGCTAGCAGCGCTCTAGGAATGTGTAGCGACCATTGAAGTAACTTCTGGTAATAATGAAAGGGTTTTGAATCTCGCAAAGTAACTTACGTGGGACGTCTTGAGTATCTCTTTAGTCAATGAAGCTACATAGCACGGGCAGCATTGAGAGGGAGTGAGGCCAATTGCATAGCTTGTCCGACCGGAGGGGAAATACCACGTTACACGGAGAGAGGCAAGCAGACTATTATAGCATTATACACAGCGATCTCCGCTCATTTTTTGCCTCTTATATAAATATTGGGCTATGTACCAGTAGGCCTATGTAAATAGTTGTAGAAAAAGTTTTTTTTTATGAAAAACCAGGTGATTTATTATGAAGTGTAATTAATCAGGAAATATATGTAGAAGATATTTGAAATATTATTCAGGCAGGTATATATTTGCAGATTACATTGAATAAATTAATTTTTATGTAACTTTAAAAATGGAGCTTCAGTGACAGTTTTAGTTCAACCATAGAACCACAGCTGTACCATTAATGGTTGTACCTTTATTCTATGGTACAATTGAGAGTTACATTCGCTATGCCGTGAACGCCATAAAAAATAAAGCGGGTAACACTCACGTTACAACTAAGGCAGAAAAAGGGGTGTGTCTTGAGTGGTAATTTGACGGACAAATGAATGAATTAAAATTTCTGGGATTAAGATGATGATTCCTAGTTTTCTTTAAAATTAGGTGAAGAAAGAGCGTCACCATTCATTAAAATCTATTTCCAGGGTTGTCATGTCCTTTAATGTTCATAAGTCATTAGTCATTACCTTGGTAATTGAAGGTCAGTGTTCAACTCCAGTATGAAGTTATACCTTTGTCGAAATATTAAACAAATCATTGTAATTATTTATATATATATATATATAGGGGCCTATATATATATATATATATATATGATTTCACTCAAACTCTCTCGATTCATGTTTGATTAGAATAAGTTATATATATATATGATTTCACTCAAACTCTCTCGATTCATGTATGATTAGAATAAGTAATCTTATGATATGATAAGATTAGAATGATCTATTTGCACAATAATTTTGAATCAAGGTAGCACTGAATTTGTTGCATCTTGAAGATGTTTTTTCTATCTATTTAAATTATATAATTTTGTAATAGTAGGCCTATAGTTTGGACCCTGAAGAAGACGAGACCATTCTCGAAGAAACCTTGGTCGATTAAAAATAAAAAGTATCACGATTATAAAACAGCCCAGTTCTAATTCTAATCATATATATAATATATATATATATATATATATATATATATATATATATATATATATATATATATATATATATATATATATATATGTATATTATATATGTGTGTGTGTATTATTTTCATTCACGGATCACGGTTAAAAAGTGTGGTTATTAATTTTGTAATACATGTTCCTCACACATTTGCAGAGTTGACAGTAAGTTAACAGGATTGGCTGAAGGGCCGAGATGATACCCAATGGCTGTATGGTAGAGTGTAGTTGCGTGCGCAGTGCGGTACAATATGTATAACTTGCATCCACGAAAGAAGAAGGTTCCGAGCGACCATCCCCCCATCCCATAACACTAGCGAACGGGTGGTTCACTTGTTCCTCTGTCGTGAATACAAGTCAATGCTTCAAACGAGCGTGACACTGATCAACGCACTAAGTACAAGAAAAGCCCATGAAATTGTATATTAAACGATGTAATGAGTATATTTTTCCCGATTTATTTCAATATATGCGTAACGTATTTGAGAATATCGTTATAGCCCATGCCAGGTCTATTCGAAGGTAAGATCCTAACCTGTTTTCCAAGTATAGGCCTAGCATTATTTTATGCACAGGCAAAGCCAGACTATAGGGCGCTGAAATGGGCCTAGCCTTCGTTAGGCCCTATAGTCCTTGGCTAAATTCAGGTACCGCCAGAGACCTGTCCTAGACATATATTATATTGATGTAGGTCTGACCTAGGGCTTGGTTTACTCCTAGACAATTCTCCAAGGCTGTCTAAGTTGACTTTTATTTTTAGAGATCTTGAATAAAGGTTTCTAAAGGTAAGCAAGCTTAGTCATGGGCCTAGGTGGGCTAGGCCATTGAGGTTGTAAAGGTAGTTATTATAAAGTCAATGGCTAGGCCTATGGCAATGGCTATCTAGGCATTGATTTTCATCTGGGCAGGGATGATGTAGCATATTTTCTTGCATTTTTTGGCTGACTGTTGAAATTCTTGTTGGAGAAAATCAGAGGCGTCACACAGACACAAACTTTTGATATGGTATCGGCAAGTATAACTCTGTATAGGCCCCTATAATAGGTCTAATAATAATGATAACTTTATTTTCAATTACATGTTCACTGGCATGTTCTAGGCCTACATGTTATTAGCAGTTGATTGTATGATTCTTCCCACAAAATGATAGGAAATAGATACCATATAGGCCTAGGCCTGGTCTAATGATAATAAAATATTTACTGGTCCCGGTATATAATGATGAATTAAACGTGATGTTAGTAATAACGTGAATAAGAGAGAATGACAATAATAATAATAAATCATGGGCACTAATGATATCGAGATGGTAGCAATTTGAAGTGAACTATTTTTTTTTAAATCGTCATCTAGATATTCTCGTCATAGAATTACATTGTAATTCTGCACAGATGCCAAATGTATGACTCTCATTTCTGCCAATAGTATTCCAAATCCCAAAGGTCAGATTTTTTTGCCAATAGTATTTACAGCTCATGACGGCAGAAATATTCATGTCACGTCATGATTATTCCTGCCAACTAGTGCTAATAGGGCGAAACATTTCTGCGAATAGCATTTCATATTCTAGAAGCAGAAATGTCTCGTGTCAGTAGGTATTTGGGTGCTCATGGAGACACAAATAGTTCTGCCAATTAGGACTTCGTAACAATTATCATTAAGTTTTATTGTCTTTAGTAGGAAAGAGTCTCCTGTTCGAAGTGAGTCCTACATCTCTTGTCGACCGCATGTAGACAGTACGCCAGACCAGAAATGTCACATTCACACAATTCATGGGTGCCACCAATACAGCCCCATGTAGCTCCAGTGCAAGCACAATCACTTCTAACCCAGCCACATGCACTACCATCCCAGTCGCAGATGCTTCCGAAGCAGCTGCAAGTACAACATACTGCAGGTGTTCAGTTGCAACCAATGGCACAATCCTCGCAGTTGCTTTCAAAGAACGGAAAGGGACAGTTACAGCAGCCACAGCAGAATTCACAGTCGACGCAGTTGCTTCCGATGTGTCACCAACCTTTACAAGTACAAGTGCTAACGGTCCATCCTCACGGTCTGCCTCCACTGAGGCAAAACTCGCCTCAACCAGTAGTATTGCAGCAGCATCAACAACAGCAGCAACACATAACATTTATGCAGCAAGTAGGTCCGCAACGTGTAACATTGCAACAGCAAGGTTTGCTGCAACATATAACGCAACAGCAAGGACTACCACAACATTTAACACAACAGCAAGGTTTACTGCAACATATAACGCAACAGCAAGGGCCACCTCAACATGTAGCGTTGCAGCAACCAATACAACAGCAATATGTACCGTTGCAGCAGCAAGGGTTACCTCAACACGTAACATTACAGCAGCGAGCCATACAGCAACATATAACGTTGCAGCAGCCAACCCTACAGCAACACGTACCGTTGAAGCAACTAGGGCCACCGAATCACGTAACATTGCAGCAACTGGGGCCACCGAATCACGTAACAACGTTACAGCAACAAGGCCTGCCTCAACGTATTACGTTGCAGCAGCAAGGCGTACAGCAACACGTAACATTACAGCAACAAGGTTTACAGCATCACTTGAAGTTACAGCAGCAAGGACTGCCGCAACACGTAACGTTGCAGGAGCAGTTGGTACCACAGCCAATGCAACAGCAACTGTTGCGGCCATCACTTGTCCAGATCAACGTTTTTTTATCCTGTGCAAATACTCTGGTTGACGGGAATGTCAAAGAAGATATCAAGTTCCGGGCAGCCCTGGAGATTAAAACTAACATTGAGGTGAGTCTCTAGTGGATTATAACATTCAGTTTTTTTAGTATAAAACTGTCTAATACAACTATGAAGTGTGCTGCATTTGAAGGAAATCTCTGAGTTTGTTGAACACATACTTCATATGTAGTGTAAAAAAAAAATTGGACAATTAAACCTTAGTCATGGTGATTTGGGAAAGTAATAAAGGAACCTGTTGTTGGTTTTATTTTTAACTCAACTCATTTGTAACCTAACTTTTTCTGGTTCTGCGTCAGTACTACGCTACCCGTGACCCAACCTGTAATAAAAATGTTGTTTTAGTTGATTGTATCTACGCCTCACTACCAACTGTTCCTCGATCACGCAATGCCGATTTTCTTACAAGTCCTCCAAGATGACCAGTGTTTGTTCTTCGGAGAGAACCCAGTACACGTAAGTGGTAACGTCTTATATTGCAAATTGGCTTAGGCTTCTGAAGATTTAAAAAAGTGATTCTGTTTATGTAGACGCTATCTGTGATACCTCTGCCGGTCCAAAACATGCTAGGCCTATTTGGTATGTGTGTGACTCTTTAAACATCTAATAATGTCCTTTACGTAAGCATTTGTGTTCGTGAATTTTGGGATTATTTGCTTTTTTGGAGGGTTGAAATATAATATCAAATATTTGAGAAAGTATACCCCTTTAACTCTTGCAAGGTTTTATTACATTGCTGAGATTGATTAATGATTACTTTCCTTCTTTGTTGCTTGACAGAAAGTCCGTCGGGTGATTCTTAAGATCATCCATCGTTTGCCAAAGAACGATTTCCTACGTCCGTACGTGAAGCAGACTTTGTCGTTGCTGTTGTTGATTCTCAAGCGAGATAACGAAGAAAATGCGTTGCACTGCATACAGATCATGATAGACCTTTATAGGCACTACAAACCTGAGTATAATTCAGAGGTAAGCAAATCACGTGATGATGATTGAGAAGAGAGGCTGCTCAACACGTTCCGGATTAGCCGGAATGGTCTTTGTCTCGAGTGAATGTCCCGGAAGAAGTAAATCGGGTTGCACCGTTGTCCCCTTTTTCATAGTGTACAAAACATAAATACAGTTCCATCGGTTTTCAAGGGACCACAATAAGTGTACGTAATAGATATATTCATCATTTCGACCTTACCATCCAACGATGTCGGGGTGGAGGTCACTCCACCGTCGTTTCTAGTGCTGCTTTGGATATCGAAGCCGGTGAGCCATTCCGTCTTCCTCCACGTTTTCCCATCTGCTTCTTCTTCGTTATAGGTTAATATATCGCTAATAATATAATATATAGGCCTATATAAATAATATATAAAAATATATATATATTTCTCAAAACCCAGATAAGCAATTAGATTGGGCCAGGGGGTATTTCCACCACTTCTTCTAGGGCAGTCATCTTATCAGTCGGTTCCTGCCAGTTCCGACTTCTTCCTCTTCTTCACTACTACTACTATCCTCTGCTTCGTCTTTTCTTCCTATGAGTTCCCTCCACCGTTCTCTATCTTCTCTATTTTCCCATTGCTCTATCTTATAAAAATATATGAAAATTTATACAAAAATAATATACCGGTATAGAAATAATAGATCAATGAAAAAATAATCTAAACGGGTTTCCCAGCCGTGAGAATGACATATCTTGTCCGTGTTCAGGTTTTCGCGACGCTGGAGATGATACAAGGGGTGTATGCCCGCCTGCCTGAGAATGCTGCTAACATGTTACGCCAGGCAACCAACACGAACAAGATGGACAGCCAGCAGCGTATGGAGTACCTGAAATCTCAGACTTACTACATTTCGTTTACGGTTCAGGTGCCAGCCGAGCCACCGGGCCCGCTCAAGAGGGGCGGCTCCATCAATACGGTACCAGTATGTCTTGGCACGGTCAATAATTAGGGGTGTGCGAATCCATGTTTTTTATTTCGAACCGAATCCGAACCGAATCTTCATCAAATTCTACAGTGATTATGGGAGTTGGTGATGTGGGAGTAGAGTGGGAATGAATGAGTGATACAAGCAGGGAAACGATGAATCCGGGAACGATGCATAGAGGTTTCACTGTACATTACATTAGGCCCTATGCCTATTCGAAGTTATTCAATTAAAAAATATTTACATTGTTTTTCATTCTTATTGGTTCTTGAATTTCACTCCGCTAACCCTATCAAGTTCGTTATCGTGGTTTGAGAGATATGTAGGCCCATGTTTTTTGTTTTTTTTCCATTCATTTTCATTTTTCATTTTTCATTTTTTCATGGATGATTAATGAGATAATGGGATGATGAGATGGAGGGTCTTGGGTAATGGGAAGGATAATGGGAAGGAAGCGGTCATGGCCGACTTATTATAGGAACCATCCCAGCATTATCCTAGACTACAGAGGGAAACCATGAAAAACCCCTGTAAAGATGGGCGGCGGCGGGGATCGAGCCGGGTCTGAAATTCCCCTCGCCTCTTGGATCACATGAAGCGTAACCACTACGCTGCGTGTGCCGGTGAGATGTGTATTGGTTCCCACTTGCTCAGACAGTGAATGTGTTCTTGAGCATGAATCATTGCTGCGTGTTTCACACGACTGTTCGTTCCAGTTGACGTTCCTGCCCAAGTCTTCGTTGTCGCTGAAAGTGTTGCAAGAATTGCCGATGATTGTACTGCAGTTGTGGCAATGTTACAAACAGTTCATTACCAACGAAATGAACAATCTTATACCGCTGATGATCACTGCTATCAACGTACATCTGGACAATCAGCTAATGTAAGTACATATTCAATATAACTAGGTTCATAAATGAGTTCGCTTCGAATTGCGACGAATTTTGAATTAATCAAGTTGAAATGATATTGAAAATATGTAAGATATTGAAAAAGGGCGTGCTTGGTTACACATATGTTAAGTGATGTTAGTTCTTATTTATTATCGGTCTTATTTTTATCATTGTTCACTTCTTATTTAACTTCAAATTCCTTACTTTTACTATACTACTCTGCTATTAGTAATATTATCTGATGACAATGTTTACACATTGAAAAATGTACTACAAACACCTAATAAAATACAATACAAATACAAATTCATATGTAAAACACATGCTTTTGAAAGGCTGTATATTTGTCAATAACGACTGTCTTTGGCCATGAGATCAAGCTGGGAGATTCTCCTTGTCTTGTGAATTTAAAAATTTAAAATCGAAAAATTAAATATTCACGCCATATCCATGATGAAATATGGTAGGCCTATCTTTAATTATTTCTTAAGCAACCAGTTTTCATAAAAATTTAACGAGAAACGGATTAATTGATTTTTAGTCGCTGATGACTCGAGTCAAGCATTTGGGGTTTTAATTAACGATAAAAGCAAATTGTTTGTAAAGTGTTTTTTTCTTCAGTATGTTTACGTTTCAGATCTTACCGAGTTCAAAAAACTCATTGTTGGTTAGCGAATTTTCACGAAAATGATGCTTTTCTTGATTTTCCGCGATTATGTCTTTTTAGTCTATTTAATTATTTTTTAGAGCTGAATAAAAACATATATTTTTTTTTTAAAGTTCCCTTTGTATTTTTTGCCTTTGTCCTCCAATTAATAATTCAAAATAACATAATTGTATTTATTTACCATAAAATCTTATCCACATGGAAATAATAAAAAGTCCGTAAACCAAAATGCGTGAAAATTCACCGGAAAGGTTGAAAAAACTCCGCAAATGCTATTTCACCACTAAAAACGATTTTTGTAAAAATAGTCAACACCAATTCACCCCTTCTAGCTATTTAAAAACAAAAATTAGAGTTTTAATTCACCCCAAATGCTTGCCTCTGCAGTGATAACCATACAAAATGATTCAATTCAATTCAATTGTATTTATTTTTTTACATAACACAAAAAATTGCGAAATTCAGGCTTACATTAATCAATTACTCAATTACTATAACTTCTCTCTTCCATCTAACCAAGTGTTGTCTTGCTTTCGGTTGCGCGACTATCGGTAATAATTATTATTTTTGTAGGAGATACAAGGGAGTCTTGAATTTGTCAGGATAACATGCGGTCGGTAGGTTGCGGTAAATAAACATAGTACACAGTTCTTAGATGAATGAAATAACAAGTATATTGAATAAAGAATAAGAATGTTGACGGTGACAGGATAATTATTCGGATAATAATAATAATAATAATAATAATAATTAGGATAATAATAATAATAATAATACAAGTCTAGCCTAACTGCCGGTGTGTAGGTTTGCTTGCTTCACGAGTGCTGTTGTTAGACTGACGCACACGGCGCCCTCTATCCCATTTCATGAACATACAGAATAAATGGGGTGATAAGCAAGGCGGTGAGAATTGAAGTTACAAAAATAAGGTGGTAATTTGAATTGGTGTGAAAACACAAGATATTGACTACACAAGCAAGCAACCAACCAATATTTGATGCATTTTGCCTATTGTATCCATGCCAGCTTTCTGACGTCTTTGAACCGCGACATATTCCTCGAGTACTTGACAGCCCAAGTCAAGATGGTGTCCTTCCTTGCGTACGTGTTCCGCATGTTCGAGGGCGAGATCTCCAAGCAGTCCAACGTGTTCCTCCGTGGCGCCATGCAGCTGTTCCGAGTCTGTCCCAACGAGTGCATGACGCTGCGCAAAGAACTGTTGTACGCGCTGCACGCGCTCGTCACCGCAACCTGCAGCATGAGACCTTGTAAGTACGGCAGGAGAACAGCTGTTATTAGTAGGGTTGCCCTTTGATATGAATTTCATGATCGATAATCATGGGCTTCATATCGATAATCAGAGTGAAAAATAATCGATATTTTGGATGAGTATCGATAATCAACTTGAAGTGATTGGTAATCGATTTTATTGATTATCAATTTGAATGGCATGTGACCCATAGAGTCATCCTAGTGGTGTCAGCTTCCCCTTACTCTCTTCTCTTTCCTACCACCATGAATCACACCACTTTCAACATTGAAGTGATTGACAAGCAGTTCACTTTGAACACCAAGAGTGTCCACCAATCGTGTTACAGAAATGTTCCCGCCTTACTTTTTTATTGGATAATTTCGGAAGTAAACACTAAACCATCATATAAAAATGATGAAATACACGTTGACTATCGATTTAATCGATTATATCGATACACCCTATATTGATACTAGAAACACGTTCGATTATCATATCAAAAAAGTGATTATCGATACATATATATATATCGAATATCAACTGGCAACCCTAGTTATTAGTGGTGTGCAAATTCATGTTTTTCGAATCGAATCCGAATCCACTTTTAGATTCAGATTTGGTCCAACATAAAAAATTTGAACATTTTTAATCTTGTATTTTTAAATATTTTTAATGTATTTTCAAGTTTGAAGAACAATTACTGTAATGGTTAGACTTGTGCTGCATAAAATGCAGGGGTAATTATGAGAATGCTGAGATAAGATTTTCACTTTCTGGATCAAGTGTAACTTGATCAGCAGTGTCGTTTGTCCCATTATTACGCTATTACGACAATTCATGTTGAAAAGATATGTATTCGGGTTCGGACGTGATAATTTTGATGAAGATTCGGTTCAGATTCGGTTCAAAATAAAAAACATGGATTCGCATTACTCATTTTTATTCCTCGATATAATTCCTAGTTATGCCACTATGCAAGTGTGACGACACCAGTTCTTGTACTCTTTCCTAGTCTTCCTGCCGTTTATCTCGCACTTGTGCACCGAGGAGTTCCTTGTGGGCCGCAGCTTGACGAGTAAGCAGATTCTCAGACCGATGGCGTTCTCAACGCTGGCAAACCTGTTGGCTAGCGTGAAGGATCGTTTGTCTATGGAAGACATGGGTGCCGCAATGCACCTCTTCGCTAATATTCTACTCGATGTGTCACTGCCGCACAAGTAACGTATAAGTTCAATATATTTTTCAAACAACTACAGTAAACCCTCGTTAATCCAAACTCGGTTAATCCAAAATTTGATGTATTTCGAACTTGAAATCGGTCCCCAGGTGGAGGTATAGGCATTTTAATGTTAATTAATATGATTAATCCGAATTCGAACTAATATTTTGTCCCTTCAATTGTTTTAACACTGATTTCGGATTGGATAATTCGAAATGATTTGAGTAAATTCCTTGAAGTTATCATTATTTTCCCAATTTTCATCCTTTTTATTTGACGCGTAAGAATGAGTGGTAGCATGCTCAGCTGCTCAATGAATTGTGTGTGCCATCCGGCCGAATCTGTCCGAGTGCAGTCGACCTTGACGATGTTTGTGCTCGGAATACTCGTTCGCCCGACACAGGACGGCCGAGCGCCAATAGAAACGGGCCACATGAGGATCGCGCGTCTCGGAGATAGCCAAGTACACACGATCAGCGAGGCCCTTACCAACTGATCTATTACGTAGTCTCAGCCGGTGACAGCTTCCTCTAGCGCGCATTATGAAATTGACTATTCTGAGCGGGAAAAATGACTTCTAGATTGATCCGAATTTATTATAAACGGAAATCATTTTTTTTGGGTCCCTTCGATTTCGGATTAATGAGTGTTTCTAGCATTTTACATTGAACCTGTGAAATTTTTATGGGAATTAGAATTTACAAGATTTGGTCTAGTATTTGTTTTTCCATTTATCTCATTTGTGTTGATTATATGTGTAGTATGGAAACAAGTTATTACAGGGTTAAAATCACAAAAAGGTTGAAAATACAATGCATTTTTTTGACGAAGTTTGATTATTACTTGTCGTACAGTGAAACCTCTATGCATCGTTCCCGGTTCCATCGTTTTACTGGTTGTATCATTCATTTTTTCTCAGTCCACGCCCATACAATCTATGTTGAATTTTCCTGGATGGATCGTTTTCCTGCATGGATGGTTTTATCCTCATGGTCCCTTGAAAAACGATGGTTAGAGGTTTCATTGTAATTTAGAGTATTACAAAATTGCTACACTTTGGATATATAATAAATATGCTTATTACTTTCTAATCTACACTATAATATATAGAAAATAGTGTTCCCGACTCACTTTCTAAATTATGAACCGTCAAAAAATCAACAAATGTCCTATCTGTTAGCGTGATTCCTATGATAAAAAATTTGAAATAGTAAAGAAAGATAAATCTCTATTTTTCTAAGCACTGTGCATGCATCCCCTTAAAGCTGTTAGTAACTATTCACTGGTGGTTGCTTGCTCTAATAGTCTGTTGTGGTCTTGGTTTCTAGTAGCCACCTAACGGCTTGTGGACTGCTGATCAAGTTCGTGGATCCGATGCTGAACAAGCCTGAAACCTCCAAGGGCATCGGCAGGGAACTTCTCATGCGCGTTATTCACGTGTTTTCACTGAAACTCAAGTCAATCGTCAAGTTCCAACTACCACTCCTTGTGGTGTAAGTAAGCCTTACTCAGTGTTGGGTCATGAACGTGTAAAATGAACGCGCTCGTATCTTCCGAACTTTTCAATGAACGCGTTATATTTACAGTCAACGTTCTTGAACTTTCTTCATGTTCAATTTTTTGGTGATCTTTCAGCGGAATAAACGTTCATTTGAAAGTTCATAAAGCTACGAAAACGAACTTCCAACTGCATAAAAGATCGATTTATTTCACATGAACTGAACCTTTTTTTTTTTTTTTTTCCTAATGTTGCTTAACGACCCCACCAACAGCTAGGTTATACGGGGGTGCGAATGAGCGGATGATAATGAAACGATGAAGAGATGATAGATGAAAGGACGTTTACAAAAACCCATGCCTTATGCGAGACTTGAACCCACGCCCAACGGTGACTTCAGTTACTACCTCTAGCGATAATTGACTTGACAACTGGGGCGGTTAACTGAACTTTTAAAAAGTTTTTTTTATAAGTGAACTTCCCTAGCTCTGGCCTTACCCTACGCCATGTTTCACGTATAACCTTCATTTTATAATACTAAAGGCCTGTTTTGTCTATTTTCATTACACTATTTGACCGGCACATGCAGCGCAGTGGTTAACGCGCTCGCTTCTTGTGATCCGGCAGGCGAGGGGAATACCGAACCCAGTTCGATCCCCACCGCCGACCATCTTTACAGGGGTTTTTCGTGCTTTCCCTCTGTAGTCTAGGCTAATGGCGCGATGGTTCCTACAATAAGTCGGCCATGACCGCTTCCTTCCCACTATCCTTCCCATTACCCAAGAACCTTCATCTCATCATCCCATCATCTCATTAATCATCTATCCGACACCATTAGATCTGCGCTTTCATAACAGTGCGTCGATAAACCCAATATAAACAAACAATATAAATTACGCTATTTGATGAAGTCATTGTTGGCATTCCTCGTTTATAACAAAGAATCCTTCTTGAATGTACTTCCCTCATTTTGCCAAAACATCTGCTATCAACCCCTCGTTACTCAATCCCTCGTTCAAGTATTGCGTGTAAAGTATAACATTATATTAAAACAACATACAGGAATTTACCCTAATCAGTTGAATTTCATCCGTCGTCAAATATGTATAACTTCAAATAACGTTTTTTTCTTACCATATTTGTCTTATTTGTTCAGTTTGTTTGTTTTGTTTGTTCTGTTCGTTTCGATTGTTCTGTTTGTTTGTTTTGTCTGTCTAAATCTATGTGTTATGTATCTTATAGTTTGTATTTTATGTAAAACCTATACTTATTACTTACACTATGTAAAAGTCAAATAAAGGTGATAAACAACAAACAACAACAACTTGCCGAATACGGTACAGTAGAGTCTCTCTATGAGGCCTCTGACCCTCATTACAGCAATCATCACTGTAATGTACTTGTACGCTGTAAGTAAATAAGTTTGCCAATGTGTGCTTTGTGCGTAGGGTGGAAAATCCGTCCAATAGCAGCGACTTTAATACCAACTTGTCAGCCAATGGGATCGAACATGATTTCACGGAGGTTCCGATGATGGATACGGAGTCGGTGCAATCCAACGGTAAATAAATCAATTCATTTTATTTTCGTTGATTCAAAGTACTTTTGTTAGACAAGCTTTAGCGAGGATTCAATTTGACATACTGAAAAAAATTGGTGTACTTTTTTTTTTTTTTTAATGTTTTTTGTCGGTTCGTCACAGGTCGAACGGCTACAGCTACAGCTATCAACTTCCAAACTTTTTTCAATATGGTTCCTCATTCAACTTGGATCTGTATAGTTTTGAGGCATTATCAGGTGGTAACTTTCATTTTTATGAATTTTAGAAATTTCAAAAATATCCATTAGAACAACACAGCGGAAAAAAAGAAAATATTTTTATTTTCCAAAAAAAATGAAATTTTGCGTGGAGTTGAATTACATTTTGATACACATTTCTGGACATTTTCAGCTTGATTGGGTCGGCCATTTTGAAGAAAAAAACATAGAATGTGCTAAATTGGTACCATTCGAATCGTCTAACAACACATTTCTGGACATTTTCAGCTTGATCGGGTCGGCCATTTTGAAGAAAAAACATAGAATGTGCTAAATTGGTACCATTCGAATCGTCTAACAACACATATATGGCATTTTTCTAGTTGTAAATAAAACATTAAAGTAAACGTAGACTGTGAGAAGAATATACGTGAAAAGAAACTGAGTTCCAGGCCAAATCAATCTGAATTTCGTTAGAACACGGTGTGATTGAAACGTCCAGAAAATTTAGAAAACAACTATGAAAAACAATAATTGAAATTGAGAACCACACATTAAATAGATTACAGATGAATTTAAAAATATGCATATGTTTTGATTATTTATAATTAGGTCTCCACCTTTAAAATTTAAATACATGCTTAACAATCAACAGGAAAAATGTAATTCACCACCATGTATTGATACACTCATTTATAATTAAACATCTCTTCAATCATTTCATTGCTGTATAGCAATGTATGAGCAAGTACAGAGCCAAATAGGTTAATATTTGTGTGGTCACCAAATCCCAACTTAGCCTTAACATCTGTTGAAGAAACTTGTATTAATTAAAAGTACAATTCCTTTGTTTCAGTGCCGGGTTGCATTGATCCCAGCATGCCTACAGGAGACAAGAACAGCTACACGCTGGAAGAATGCAGACGGTTGATACGAACGATGATAGACGGAGCGAGTACCATATTGTCCGTTTGCCCCACATGCACGGGCACGTTCACTATCAACGTAAGACTTGAACGGTCGGACCAGTGGCTTGCACGCTGATCCGTCAATAGAAGGGTTCGACTCCCACTGTGGTCGACCATCGTCACAGGAGTTTATCGTGGTTATCCTCAGGCATTATGGCGAATACTTTTTTATCAACATCGAAATCTTGATGTACAATTATTTTTTCCCGATTAAGGCTTTGGATAAATTAATAAAACTGTTTAGAAGGAGCACCTCTTAGTAATGTTCCAAGTCTTCAAAGCAATCTTGTCACTAAATATTGTTGGCATGGCTGCTTAAGAGTCCACAGGAGTCGATTTAGCGGAATATCAGGTTTTTGGCGATGACTTTTGAACGGCATGAGATATCGAAATTCTGAAAATGAGGAAACACAGATATTTTCAATACCTTCAAGATAGAGTAAGTAACCTCTAATTTGATCTCAAATCTACTAATTGTCAGGCATATACGCTCAAAGATACACATTTTTTAACTCATACTCTTGACAATTATGCAATATGAATATGAGATAAATATCTGTCATATACAGTATACACCATCTGGAAGGTATTGTACATATCTGTGTTTTCTTGTTTTCAGAATTTCGACATCTCGTACTGTTCAAAAGTAATCACCGAAAACCTGATTTTCCGCCATGCACTCGTAACAATGGGTCAACTATTTCCATCCATTATCCAGGACCTTTATAGCGGTTGTCACTTGAAATAACGCCCTAGGCCTGTCTAGGTCCAAGACGCTAGAACATTGATAGGTTCCTATTCACTAGTACAGCCTAGTACCATGGCAACATGTCAGTATTCGTGTATTTCCATTGTTGTTAGCACAAAATCTATCACTGCTCGTGAGGTGGACTAAAAATAGGTCATATTTTTGCGTTCTAAGAGACCGTGACTTTTTATTATATCGTAATGTCATGGTATTTAGCTCTCCTAGAAAACATTATTCAATCAAAATCGTGGGTCTCTTGGAGCTAGCCAGGTCTAGGACTAGAAGTGGCAGTCGTGGTAAGGGTCCAGAACACCTGAGAGAATAATCTTTTATATGATCTTTCCATCGCCTCATTTATCATTCACTGACGTCAATAGATCTTGGTGAACATTACAGTACGTCATTAAACCCAATATAGGCCTAAATAATGGAGGTTATACTCTTCTCTGTCCATTAGGGGAGTGCGAATCCATGTTTTTTATTTCGAACCAAATCCGAACCGAATCCGAATCTTTTTAACGTGCATTGTGGAGCGTAATAATGGGACAAACGACACTGCTGATCAACTTACACTTGATCCAGGAAGTGAAAATCTTATCTCAGCATTCTCATAATTTCCCCTTTCATGAAATATTTTATGCAGCACAAGTCTAACAATTATAGTAAAGGCTCATTCACGATTAAAGATTTAGCGTAACTTTAGGGTGTAACTTTATGACGTAAACTTGGACCGCAATGTCACTGTTCATGACTACTTGATTTAGTGCCGAGTCCAAAGTAAATCAACCAATGAAATTCCGTGTCAAAGACGATCTCGGAGTTGTTCGGACGATCTCGGTACCTGGTAGACGATGTTCGGACGATCTCGGAGTTTCTCAGCCTCTGATTGGTAGAATTCTACGTCTAGATTTAGACGTAGCCGTAGAAGTTTGGAGTTTGCAAACTTCTACGTTACGCCTACATTTATTTCTGCGGCTAAATTTATCGTGAATGGTTGCATGGAATGCGACCAACCAAACATTGCTAAAGCTACGGCTAAATCTTAAGTTTACTTCTTACGTCAATCGTGAATGAGCCTTAATTGTTCTTCAAACTTGAAAATACATTAAAAATACTTAGAAATTCAAGATTCGAAATTTTCGAATCTTTTATGTCAGACCGAATCCGAATCCGAGAGTGGATTCGGATTCCCTTGGAAAAACATGGATTCGCACACCCCTACTGTCATCCCACTCTACTTGTTATCTCCTATACTGCAGATGAAAGTTGGTGATCCATGGCTACTGCTGCGGTTTTTCAAGTGGGCTGTACGATCGTTGACAGCGTTCAACGTGGCCCCCAACGAGACGCAGGACTCGTGTCGGCTCTTCGTTATGAAACGTTTAGCCTCGCTGGTAAGTTGTTCACCAATCACTTGAATACGCTTCTGTTTCTACTCTAGTTAGAACTAGAGTAGAAATAATCGTTAGGTCTGATGGGTACATTTGATTGGTTGACAGTGGAGTGTAGGAATAGTCACCTTCGTTCCAGACATTAGAAAAATGGTGATATATTGGCAGGCATCTACTAGGCATGTACGCGGTCACGTCGTTGATTCTGACAACCTCGTTGTTTGAAATTTATTGTTTTCAATTTCTGTTTTCAATAAAAGCCGTGTTCATCCCAATGTAGATTTTTTTACTAAATATTCGTAGACCAACCGAATTCGGAATGGGCCATATGAGGATCACGTGTCACAGAGATAGCCGAGTACACACGATCAGCGAGGCCATTAGCAATGGATCTATCACGTAGTCTCAGCCGGTGACATCGGCTTCCTCTAGCGCGCAATACGAAATTGACTACCGGTACCTATATTCTGAGCGGGAAAAATACTGGCTAATCCGAAGTTTTATATATATATTTTTTTTTTTTCAGGTTCCTTCGGATTAACGAGGGTTTACTGTATACCAAACTATAGCTCATTGTACGGTATATCATATCGTGTTTTACTCATATTCTTTAGCGCTCTTTCGAGGAAATCGGATACAATGTGGTAACTTTTTGTCGCAGCTCTACTGCGTTTCTCCCCTAGCCCGAGTCTCTATCTACGAGTCCATCATTCACACTCTGGTAACACACATGCCAGCCAACGCTCACCTGCTGCTCGTCTTCAAGCTATCGCTGACAAACACCACCGCGTTCCCGAAGCTGCTGATCGGCTACTTGGTGTCGAAGCTGACCGAGCTATCGGGGGAGCAGGCGACCGGGGCTGTCATACTGGAACTGTTCAAACTGGTGTTCGAGTCGTACGACGCTTGTCCTGGCCTGGACGAGATCGTACGAGCACACATCCAGAACGTAGTTACCCGGTAAGCAATGGAATGATTGGGAATGACGTTGGATAACTGGTTTGGGAATGAAATATTTTTTAAATTGCGACTGGATCAAATTATTGAAACCGTTTTTTTAACTGCTTTTTCTATGAGATTAATTACAACTTATTCCGATCAGGGAATTTAGTCAATTTTGTGCTGCGTGAAAGAAAAAACTTTTTTGTTATTTTAAACTCATTTTATTCTCATCTTCCAGACACTTTACAATTTTTTAATAATTTTTAAATATACAGTGAAAACTCTATACATCGTTTCTCAAGGGACCACGAAAGATCAAATAAAACCCCTTTCAGCTATTTAAAAACAAAAATTGGTTTTTTAATTCACCCCGAATGCTTGCCTCTGGTCATTAATCTCATTTCACGTTGCATTCGTTGTCGTTGTCAGCTGCCTCGACCTTGCCGAGCTGGCCAAGTACCCGCAGATGTACTACGCCTTGCTGACCTCGATGTTCCGCGCGCTCAACAAGGGCGGGGCCGATTATCGCGCCGAGTTGGACCCGCTGATGCCCGGCCTGCTGGCGCGGCTGCACGGCCAGTGCTGCGGCTCGCAGAAGAGGAATCAGAACGAGGTGTGCATCGAACTGGCGCTGACGATACCGGCGTCGGTCGAGCGCACTCTCGGCAGCGTGGCGGTGCTGATGGACACGGTGTTGCTGGCGTTTGACACGGCGACAGACCTGCTCGTAACGCTGGTGAGCTGTGGATTCTGGGTTTGACAATCATTTTTCTAATTTAATTCCAGCTCTATTTTATTTCTTTTGTAATTTGGAGTGCGGCAGGCAGATTTTAATTTTGAAGTTGTGAAGATCACTGTTTTGACTTTTGAGTTACTTTGTTCTCTGGTTAGACAAGCTTTAGCAAGGATTCAATTTGACATACTGAAAAAAATTGGTGTTCGTTTTTTTTTTTTTTTTTTTTTTTTTTTATGTTTTTTTGTCGGTTCTCCACAGGTCAAACGGCTACATCTATCAACCTCAAACTTTTTTTCAATATGGTTCCTCATCTAACTTAGATCTGTATAGTTTTGTGGCATTATCGGGGAGTAACTTGTTTTTTTATGAATTTAAGAAATTTCAAAAATTCCCATTAGAATAACATGACGAAAAAAAAAAGAAATATTTTCATTTTCCAAAAAAATGAAATTTTGCGTGAAGTTGAATTACATTTTGGTACACATTTCTAAAAATTTTCAGCTTGATTGGGTCAGCCATTTTGAAGAAAAAACATAAAATGTACTAAATTGGTAGGCCTACCACTCAAAGCAGTTTTTACCCATTTTTACCCATACTATTACTATTCGCTCGTCTAACAACGCATATATGGCGTTTTCCTAGTATTTTTTCCAATTGCAGATGCTTTCATCTGAGGTAATTGTCTAGCTTGTTTGATAACAGAGAGAGAGGAATAAGCTTCAGTGTATTTGAGGATAGAGTTCGTGGAAGGGGTTCTAAGTGGGCAGTGATATGAATTAGGAAAAAGCACCGTGCACGCACCCCCTTACGTGTATACTACAGTTATGGAGTGTTAATTCTAATATAGTGTTAATTCGCCTCCAGGGTCTGAAGACATACGAGTTGTGTTTGGATAACATCAGTCGAGCCTTCTTCCTGAACGAGACGTCTTCTATCCACGGTCCGTTGAGCCGATCTCTGTGGCGTCTGCTCCGTCACCCACTGCCCTCCGTCTCGGATACGGCCTTCCGTGTGTTGGGCAAGCTCGGCAGCGAAGGTCACCGCATGCTGTCTCAACCGCAGCCACTCGACTACCGCAAAGGGCTTGACGGACCAGAGCTGGTCACTCACTTGGTAGGACAAGTGAACCCGGTGTTTATACCCATGAGAACGGTAAGTGTACAGTGACTGGTCCAGCTAATAGACTGGCGCTTACTGTCTTCTAGCGGCCACAATCGCTGGAGTTGCATTCTGGCTGTTTTAGTAGTGTTGAAAAAGTCGGTCTGCTTAACCACAGAGTTAAAGGCAAAACACCAAGATGTATAACTTGCATTATCTCTCATTTTACTCACTGTGACCATGGAGTTGTATATATGGAGGTCTAACTCAGCAACGAGCCGTGTACCAGATCCCATACTTCCGGTTACTTCGATACGGCGGACATGTTTTTTTCAACTGCCAGTTGGAGCTACTCACACATTGGTAATTCAGCACGGCCTTCTTTATTATCACAAATTATGTAAAAATATAGAAGGCAAGGCCTTCTGTATTATTACATTATGTAATATTATAGAAGGCCTGAATTCAGACACTAAATATAAAACAAGTTTCGTTCGGCCTACACCTGACAACAATCAGCTTGAGCAGGGAACATGGCTGCCGTTACCCACTATTAGTTGTGATCAAGTGGGCCGAGTTTTTAGCACGGAGTTATACCTCCAGTACAATACAACTCCATGCTC
Source organism: Brachyptera putata (assembly GCA_907164805.1). Taxonomy (NCBI): domain Eukaryota; kingdom Metazoa; phylum Arthropoda; class Insecta; order Plecoptera; family Taeniopterygidae; genus Brachyptera; species Brachyptera putata. Next base: position 5,411,768 of record OU015470.1, on the reverse strand, counting down.
TGACACTGTGTAAATCTCTTAGAATATAGTCGACATGTGAATGGTCCAACAAATAGTTCAATAACTAAGTTATAAATGAATACACTCACTGTAACGCACAATAATATAAATCATTCGTGCTAAATAGCATTGGCAGCATAGGACTTTCAACCACGAATACTAACATTCCGCTGTGGTTCAAATGTCGCCGGTAGATGGCTCTTTCATTTCAGAAAGGGTCTATACTCTATTGTGATTGAAACTCCAGTCTCTGCTACGAGCTACAATATTATACGTAGAGTCTTCCAGTTCTATCTGCGCGACTGAGAGTCTGAGAGTCCGAGAGTCTGAGCCTCTAAGAGTTCGTTACGCTTTGTGCGAGGGGAGTGAAAGGGTGGCGGGGCGTGAGGGGTGAGGGGAGGGGATGGCGCACTCACTTGCACTGTCCTTGATGCAAGGGTCAGCTTGGAGGTTGTTTACTGGGGGCCCTTTCATAGGAGGCAAATTGCGTTGTTCGGTTTTTGTCGGAGTACTGGGAAATCATTCGGCACGGCCGAAAGGCCATGTGTGAAAGTAGTACGACTTACGTGTGGAATGGCGTTGGGCTCTGTGCTACAACACAAGGGGTGAAGCTAGTAATACAAACGTTCTTCTTTTGACTGCCCGCCCTCAAGACTTTGTGTTCTTACGTGGGCTTCTTTTAACTTCATTATCTTAACTTATATTACGTATCAGCGATTATATGTGCAGAATAAAATGAAATGAAATTGAATTGAAAAATTGGTCGCAATATGCGCACATGGTGGTACGGGCATATGCGACGAATGGAAAAGGAGAGAATACCGAGAGCAATGTTTGAGATAGCAGAAAACAATGGAGCTGAGAGAAGAGTAGGAAGACCAAGAGAGAAGTGGCAGGAGGAAGTAAGGTGTGAGGTAGTCAACCGAGGAGAAAAATGGGAGGAAGTGCTAGACGAGAGATGGTGGGAAGATAGAGAAAGGTGGAGGGAACTCGTAGGAAGAAAAGACGAAGCAGAGGATAGTAGTAGTAATAGTGAAGAAGAAGAAGAAGTCGGAACTGGCAGGAGCCGACTGATAGGAAGACTGCCCTAGAAGAAGTGGTGGGATCACCCCCCTGGCCCAATCTAATTGGTTATCTGGGTTTTGAGAAATATATATAGAGAGTGTGTTAAGGTTGGCCAACTCAGTTGACAAATGTGATTACGCGGGGTTACAGTATGTTTTCTGTTTGTGCCTCATGCTCCAGATGGTTGAGAGTGCTGTCGTAATGATAAACAGTCCCAATTTGAACCTATACTACGAGCATCACTGCTGGGAAGTGATCCGCTCTTATCTCATTGCTACGTTACACTTCGATGATGACGAGACCGTGATGAAACGCATGTTCGCACATTCCAGGTAACACTCTCCCAAACTTGTGAGTCTACTCTGGTCTACATCGAACAAATTTATTTTAAATCTTAATGTTGGGTTATATTCGGGGTTGCCATATGATTTAAATATTTTTGATTGAAATTCGATATCAGAATTTTGATCAATATCGAATTGAATCCTTTCGATTTTGACTATTTCGTGATGGAAAATGAATTTAATATTGAATAAATGTCGTTTATAAATTCTTGCTCTACGGCAATCCTATTTATATTCCTACAACATCTTATCCTACATCCTATCGTTGAAGATGTCAGTATCTTTGTCTATACTTTATTCGTGTTCGTTGGAAGATTATTAGTTTATTACCATAGTTGGATGGTATTCACTCCCTGGCTACTTCTCAGTAGGCTTCCAATACATAGGCCCTACTGTTACGAGATATTATTTTTTTGAGTACAGTGAAACCTCTATGCATCGTTCCCGGATCCATTGTTTTCCTGCTTGTATCATTCATTTTTTCTCACCCCACTCCCATATAATCAATGTTGAATTTTCCTGGATGGATCGTTTTCCTGCATGGATGGTTTCATTTTCCTGGTCCCTTGAAAAACGATCTATAGAGGTTTCACTGTGATTGAATTCAAGCACTCTTCCACTCTTTGCTTAAAACTGCTACGATATTAAAGTGACGACCAATCAGGAACAGTAGGATATTTCACACCCTGTCTACTTGTGTGCTAACGTTTGCCGTGTCGCGAGCGAGTAAAAACTGTTCTGTTTGTTAGTTACTCGGACCCTCTCGCTGAGATTCGACCAATCAGGGGGCAGCAGTACCAGATGACCAATCAGGCCGTACGAGATCTTCACATCACCGCACTGACTGGTACAGTAATCAGTTTTTACGTGTCGTAGTTTCACTTGTTCATTACAAGACATTGGAGACATTGCTTACCTGGAGTACTTGATTATTTAGACTTCTTAAGGCCAACACGATTTGATCGAGTTGACATGAAATGACATGAGTTGAGTGAATACTTATATAGTAAACCTCTTTTCAAACTCTTGTCATTCAACTTTTGGAACCATAGATCTTGAACAATCATTTTTTTACCCAAATATCATGACTTCTAATTAGGTTGAAAATCAACACAGAAATGTTACCCCTGTGGCTTATTTAGCTCAGGCACTGCTTTGGAAAATGTAGTCATAAGGCACCGCATGGGTTATTGTAAACATCTGTCCAACTCTTTTCGTTCATCTTCACCCTCTCATTAATATCCGCATGTAATCCTAGCTGTCGTTACATAGACCGGTTGGATCCGGGAATGATGCATAGAGGTTTCACTGTATATTCACATATCCAAGTTCACCGGTTGTTATTAACATGTGTGCAGGAATGTTCCGTGCCGGTTCTAAGATCGGCGTACGAAAGAAGGCGCTGCACGTAATCGTCTTCATCGTCAACCTCTACACGATGGTAGCGGTTGCCCAGCAAGCCGGTAAGCGATCTACTTGCCAAACGTAGTTGTGTTTATGGTTATGTTATACTTATATATAGCGCGTGTGCGGTATATACACATGGTCTTTTGCTACCCAACATATTTTTTGTTCAATCCGATTTCTGTTCGTCAATTCGATCATTTTCGATAAAAATCCAATCGATTTCTATTCGATCGATTTTCGATACTGTACACTTCGATTTCGATCACGATTTTTTGATTGAACGGCAACCCTAATATATATGTATATATATATTATATACTGTATATCGATTATATAGAAGTAGTTTGAGGACTGTGGCCTGTGAAATTCTGACAAGACTAGGGTTGCCAATCAATCTAGGAATTCGATTGGATATCGAATCGAAATGATGATATTGAATATCGATCAGAATTATCGAAATATTTCAAGGTCTGAATCATGTTCATTTAGTCGTCTGTAATTTCTTGCGAGGCTTAGTGATAATCTGTGTCGACACTCACACTCCCACCATCAACAAATAAATGACTGACACCAACACCTATACAGAATGGTCATAATTATACAGAGACTGTTGGTTGTCAGTGTTAAGCATAGGGCAAACACATGATCGTTCAACCAAAGTATTCTTAACATGGTGTAAATAATACTTGCCTATCGACTCTTTGTTGGGGTGTCATATTACTTTACAGGTATCAGTCCACTTGATTAGTCACGTAGTCCTCCCACCTGTTTATTTACTCGATATCGAAGTAATCGAAAATCGAGTGAATTGATTCAATATCACATCGAAATGATGATATCAAAAATAGATTGAAATATTCAATATCGATTGGCAACCCTAGACAAGACTAACTTGTACGTATTATGTCACGTGACCAGGTCCGTGGAGTGTCAGGGGGCCGCAGAGCCAGCTGCAGGGACTGGACGTGCTCGTGGTGATCGATGCGATAGCGAGAGTCATGTGTTGCGACGAGACGGAAATCATTAAGCCTGCTATCCTGGGTCTGATGCTCATCCAGAAGTCTGCAACCTCCATCATGGGAACCAAAGAGCAAGTAAGTGAGGAGCTTGTGGACTAGTGATGTGTGTCGGTAAATTTACCGGTCTGGTAAATTCACCAAGTAAAATTTACCAAGTAAAATTTACCATGGTAAAATTTTCAAAATTGGCGCCATTATTTTTATGGAATCAGCCAGGTGAATAGGTCAAGAAGGCAGTGGAATTTATAACCTAAAACATGATTATTGTTTGCTTAACGACCCCACCAACAGCTAGGTTATACGGGGACATATCTGTTTGTCTCAGGTTGGCCGCCTGCCCTTCACCGACTACCTGGCCACTCGCTTGAGCGGCTTGTGCTACGAACAGCAGTGGTGCTCGAAGAAAGGCGGCTGCATCATGATCAAGTGCATGATCGAGAACTTCGACCTGCGCTGGAGCTGCGTGCACCTGCTGCAGTTCGTCAAGGCTCTGCTCTTTGTCCTGGCTGACGTCAAGGATCAAGTACGTACGCGAACAGTTATTTCTAGGGTTGCCACTTGATATTCGATATATCGATATGTATCGATAATCACTTGTTTGATATGATAATTGAATGTGTTTTTAGTACCGGTATCAATATATCGATATAATCGATTAAATCGATAATCAATGTGTATTTCATCATTTTATATGTTTAGTGTTTACTTCCAAATTATCCAATGAAAGAGTAAGGCGGGAACATTTCTTCAACACGATTGGTGAACACTCTTGGTGTTCAAAGTGCTTGTCAATAACTTCAGTATTGGAAGTGGTGTGATTTATGGTGGTAGGAAAAGGAAGAGAGTAAGGGGAAGCTGACACCACTAGGATAACTCTATGGGTCACATGCTATTTAAATTGATAATCGATATAATCGATTATCAATCACTTCAAGTGGATTATCGATACTTATCTGAAATATCGATTATTTTTCTAGTTGATCATCGATATGAAGCCAATGATTATCGATCATGGAATTCATATCAAAGGACAACCCTATTTATTTCAAGCTGATTCTTGTTTGTTTGTTGCCATTCGTTCTCGCCTTCTTGCCGAACTCCGTTTATCGCTGACTATTTCTATCAGTCTCGCAGCTCGGAAATGGTTTAGCCAAATCGATTCAGTCTGAAATGGATCACGTATTCCGATTTGAGGCAAAACAATCCATTTCCAATAAATGGTTTTCTAGCCCTGAAATTACTACCTTATTTAAGATTTGTTTGTTAAATGAGTTATCATATTTTAATTATTCTTTGGGGTGGTAAGATCTCCCTTGTGGTGCCCCGTTCAAACGATCAAATCTTTCATCCATATTGGGTTACAATGATTCTGTATCTAGTTTCGATGTTATTAAAAAAAAAAGTTCTAACATGGTTCAAGGAATTGGGATGTCATTGGGTACGTGGGCGGGTCCAGTTTCAAGGAAATCCCAGATTGAAACAAATACCTGCCGGGTATTCTGTGTTTTTTTCTTGTCTTCATTTTCCTGTCTACCTTGTTTATGGTGCGGCGTATCACTTAGGGCGACTTGCACTCAGCTTGCAATTTGCAAGCGACAATAATGGTGTTCTGATTGCAACTGACGCAATGTAAAATATCATCGCTGAGATAAAAAATACTTGAATAGTAAACACGGCGTTTATTTTTTATTTTTTAATGCTGCTCAACTACCCCACCAACAGCTAGGTTATACGGGGTTACTATGAAGCGGATGATAATGAACGATAAGTGTGATAGGTGAAAGGACTTTACAAACACCTCACCGACCCATACGGGCTTCAGTTGACCGGAGTAATTTCAGATTTTTTCAGCCCGGAAAGGGGCCTTTTTTCGGTTCAAGGGTTAAAAAAACTGGATTCGCATTACTCATTTTTATTCCTCGATATAATTCCTCGTATGCCACTATGCAAGTGTGACGACACCAGTTTATGTACTCTTTCCTAGTCTTCCTGCGTTTATCTCGCACTGTGCACCGAGGAGTTCCTTGTGGGCCGCAGCTTGACGAGTAAGAGATTCTCAGACGATGGCGTTCTCAACGCTGGCAAACCTGTTGGCTAGCGTGAAGGATCGTTTGTCTATGGAAGACATGGGTGCCGCAATGCACCTCTTCGCTAATATTCTACTTGATGTGTCACTGCCGTACAAGTAACGTATAAGTTCAATATATTTTTCAAACAACTACAGTAAACCCTCGTTAATCCAAACTCGGTTAATCTAAAATTTGATGTATTTCGAACTTGAAGACGGTCCCCGGCTGAAGGTATAGACATTTAAATGTTAATTAATATGATTAATCCGAATTCAAACTGATATTTGTCCCTTCAATTGTTTTAACACTGATTTCGGATTGGATAATTCGAAATAATTTGAGTAAATTCCTTGAAGTTATCATTATTTTCCCAATTTTCATCCTTTCTATTTGATGCGTAAGAATGAGTGGAAGCACGCTCAGCTGCTCAATGAATTGTGTGTGTCATCCGGCCGAATCTGTCCGAATGCAGTCGACCTTGACGATGTTTGTGCTCGGAATACTTGTTCGCCCGACTCAGGACGGCCGAGCGCCAATAGAAACGGCCCACATGAGGATCGCGCGTCACGGAGATAGCCAAGTACACACGATCAGCGAGACCCTTAGCAACGGATCTATTAAGTAGTCTCAGCCGGTGACATAGCTTCCTCTACCGCGCATTATGAAATTGATTATTCTGAGCGGGAAAAATGACTTCTAGATTGATCCGAATTTATTATAAACGGAAATCATTTTTTTGGGTCCCTTCGATTTCGGATTAATGAGTGTTTCTAGCATTTTACATTGAACCTGTGAAATTTTGATGGGAATTAGAATTTACAAGATTTGGTCTATTTATTTTTCCATTTATCTCATTTGTGTTGATTATATGTGTAGTGTGGAAACAAGTTATTACAGGGTTAAAATCACAAAAAGGTTGAATAATACAATGCATTTTTCTGACGAAGTTTGATTATTACTTGTCGTACAGTGAAACCTCTATGCATCGTTCCCGGTTCCATCGTTTACTGGTTGTATCATTCATTTTTTCTCAGTCCACGCCCATACAATCTATGTTGAATTTTCCTGGATGGATCGTTTTCCTGCATGGATGGTTTTATCCTCATGGTCCCTTGAAAAACGATGGTTAGAGGTTTCATTGTAATTTAGAGTATTAAAAAATTGCTACACTTTGGATATATAATAAATAGGTTTATTACTTTCTATACTGTAATATATAAAAAATAGTGTTCCCGACTCACTTTCTAAATTATGAACCGTCAAAAAATCAACAAATGTCCTATCTGTTAGCGTGGTTCCTATGATGAAAATTTTGAAATAGTAAAGATAAATCTCTATTTTTCTAAGCTCTGCATGCATCCCCTTAATGCTGTTAATACCGGTATTTACTGGTGGTTGCTTCCTCTAATGGTCTGTGGTGGTGTTTGTTTCTAGTAGCCACCTAACGGCCTGCGGACTGCTGATCAAGTTCGTGGATCCGATGCTCAACAAGCCTGAAACCTCCAAGGGCGTGGGCAGGGAACTTCTCATGCGCGTTATTCACGTGTTTTCACTGAAGCTGAAGTCAATCCTCAAGTTCCAACTGCCACTGCTTGTGGTGTAAGTAAGCCTTACCCAGTGTTGGGTAATGAACGTGTAAAATGTACGCGCTCGTATTTTCCGAACTTTTCAATGAACGCGTTATATTTACAGTCGACGTTCTTGAACTTTCTTCATGTTCAATTTTTTGGTGATCTTTCAGCGGAATAAAATGTTCATTTGAAAGTTCATAAAGCTACGAAAACGAACTTCCAACTGCATAAAAGATCGATTTATTTCACATGAACTGAACTTTTTTTTTTTTTTTTTTTTCAATGTGCTTAACGACCCCACCAACAGCTAGGTTATACGGGGGGGCGAATGAGCGGATGATAATGAAACGATGAAGAGATGATAGATGAAAGGACGTTTACAAAAACCCATGCCTTATGCGGGACTCGAACCCACGCCCAACGGTGACTTCAGTTACTACCGCTAGCGATAATTGACTTAGCCACCGGGGCGGCTAACTGAACTTTTAAAAAGTTCATAAGTGAACTTCCCTAGCACTGGCCTTACCCTACGCCATGTTTCACGTATAACCTTCATTTTATAATACTAAAGGCCTGTTTTGTCTATTTTCATTACACTATTTGACCGGCACATGCAGCGCAGTGGTTAACGCGCTTGCTTCTTGTGATCCGGCAGGCGAGGGGAATTCCGAGCCCAGTTCGATCCCCGCCGAACATCTTTACAGGGGTTTTTCATGGTTTCCCTCTGTAGTCTAGGCTAATGCCGGGATGGTTCCTACAATAAGTCGGCCATGACCGCTTCCTTCCCACTATCCTTCCCATTACCCAAGAACCTTCATCTCATCATCCCATCATCTCATTAATCATCTATCCGACACCATTAGATCTGCGCTTTCATAACAGTGCGTCGATAAACCCAATATAAACAAACAATATAAATTACGCTATTTGATGAAGTCATTGTTGGCATTCCTCGTTTATAACGTAGAATCCTTCTTGAATGTACTCCCCTCATTTTGCCAAAACATCTGCTATCAACCCCTCGTTACTCAATCTCTCGTTCGAGTGTTGCGTGAAAAGTATAATATTATAATAAAACAACATACCGGAATTTACCCTAATCAGTTGAATTTCATCCGTCCTCAAATGTTTTTCTCTTGCCGTATTCGTCTTATTTGTTCAGTTTGTTTGTTTTGTTTGTTCTGTTTGTTTCAATTGTTCTGTTTGTTTTGTCTGTCTAAATCTATGTGTTATGTATCTTAATGTTATAGTTTGTATTTTATGTAAAACCTATACTTACACTATGTAAAAGTCAAATAAAGGTGATAAACAACAAACAACAACAACTTGCCGAATACGGTACAGTAGTCTCTCTAGGAGGCCTCTAACCCTCATTACAGCAATCATCACTGTAATGTACTTGTACGCTGTAAGTAAATAAGTTTGCCAATGTGTGCTTTGTGCGTAGGGTGGAAAATCCGTCCAATAGCAGCGACTTTAATACCAACTTGTCAGCCAATGGGATCGAACATGATTTCACGGAGGTTCCGATGATGGATACGGAGTCGGTGCAATCCAACGGTAAATAAATCAATTCATTTTATTTTCGTTGATTCAAAGTACTTTTGTTAGACAAGCTTTAGCGAGGATTCAATTTGACATACTGAAAAAAATTGGTGTACTTTTTTTTTTTTTTTTAATGTTTTTTGTCGGTTCGTCACAGGTCGAACGGCTACAGCTACAGCTATCAACTTCCAAACTTTTTTCAATATGGTTCCTCATTCAACTTGGATCTGTATAGTTTTGAGGCATTATCAGGTGGTAACTTTCATTTTTATGAATTTTAGAAATTTCAAAAATATCCATTAGAACAACACAGCGGAAAAAAAGAAAATATTTTTATTTTCCAAAAAAAATGAAATTTTGCGTGGAGTTGAATTACATTTTGATACACATTTCTGGACATTTTCAGCTTGATTGGGTCGGCCATTTTGAAGAAAAAAACATAGAATGTGCTAAATTGGTACCATTCGAATCGTCTAACAACACATTTCTGGACATTTTCAGCTTGATCGGGTCGGCCATTTTGAAGAAAAAACATAGAATGTGCTAAATTGGTACCATTCAAATCCTCTAACAACACATATATGGCATTTTTCTAGTTGTAAATAAAACATTAAAGTAAACATAGACTGTGAGAAGAACATACGTGAAAAGAACTGAGTTTTGGGCCAAATCAATCTGAATTTCGTTAGAACACGGTGTGATTGAAACGTCCAGAAAATTTGGAAAACAACTATGAAAAACAATAATTGGAATTGAGAACCACACATTAAATAGATTACAGATGAATTAAAAAATATGCATATGTTTTGATTATTTATAATTAGGTCTCCACCTTTAAAATTTAAATACATGCTTAACAATCAACAGGAAAAATGTAGTTCACCACCATGTATTGATACACTTATTAATTAAACATCTCTTCAATCATTATTTCATTGCTGTATAGCAATGTATAAGCAAGTACAGAGCCAAATAGGTTAATATTTGTGTGGTCACCAAATCCCAACTTAGAATCTTGTATTAATTAAAAGTACAATTCCTTTGTTCCAGTGCCGGGTTGCATTGTTCCCAGCATGCCTACAGGAGACAAGAACAGCTACACGCTGGAAGAATGCAGACGGTTGATACGAACGATGATAGACGGAGCGAGTACCATATTGTCCGTTTGCCCCACTTGCACGGGCACGTTCACTATCAACGTAAGACTTCAACGGTCGGACCAGTGGCTAGCACGCTGATCCGTCGATCAGAAGGGTTCGACTCCCACTGTGGTCGACCATCGTCACAGGAGTTTATCGTGGTTATCCTCAGGCATTATGGCGAATACTTTTTTATCAACATCGAAATCTTGATGTACAATTATTTTTTCCCGATTAAGGCTTTGGATAATTAATAAAACTGTTTAGAAGGAGCACCTCTTAGTAATGTTCCAAGTCTTCAAAGCAATCTTGTCACTAAATATTGTTGGCATGGCTGCTTAAGAGTCCACAGGAGTCGATTTAGCGGAATATCAGTTTTTTGGCGATGACTTTTGAACGGCATGAGATATCGAAATTCTGAAAATGAGGAAACACAGATATTTTCAATACCTTCAAGATAGAGTAAGTAACCTCTAATTTGATCTCAAATCTACTAATTGTCAGGCATATACGCTCAAAGATACACATTTTTTAACTCATACTCTTGACAATTATGCAATATGAATATGAGATAAATATCTGTCATATACAGTATACACCATCTGGAAGGTATTGTACATATCTGTGTTTTCTTGTTTTCAGAATTTCGACATCTCGTACTGTTCAAAAGTAATCACCGAAAACCTGATTTTCCGCCATGCACTCGTAACAATGGGTCAACTATTTCCATCCATTATCCAGGACCTTTATAGCGGTTGTCACTTGAAATAACGCCCTAGGCCTGTCTAGGTCCAAGACGCTAGAACATTGATAGGTTCCTATTCACTAGTACAGCCTAGTACCATGGCAACATGTCAGTATTCGTGTATTTCCATTGTTGTTAGCACAAAATCTATCACTGCTCGTGAGGTGGACTAAAAATAGGTCATATTTTTGCGTTCTAAGAGACCGTGACTTTTTATTATATTGTAATGTCATGGTATTTAGCTCTCCTAGAAAACATTATTCAATCAAAATCGTGGGTCTCTTGGAGCTAGCCAGGTCTAGGACTAGAAGTGGCAGTCGTGGTAAGGGTCCAGAACACCTGAGAGAATAATCTTTTATATGATCTTTCCATCGCCTCATTTATCATTCACTGACGTCAATAGATCTTGGTGAACATAACAGTACGTCATTAAACCCAATATAGGCCGAAATAATGGAGGTTATACTCTTCTCTGTCTTTTAGGGGCGTGCGAATACATGTTTTTTTATTTCGAATCAAATCCGAACCGAATCCGAATCTTTTTAACGTGCATTGTGGAGCGTAATATGGGACAAACGACACTGCTGATCAAGTTACACTTGATCCAGGAAGTGAAAATCTTATCTCAGCATTGTCATAATTACCCCTTCATGAAACATTCCATGCAGCACAAGTCTAACAATTATAGTGAAGGCTCATTCACGATTAAAGATTTAGCGTAACTTTAGGGTGTAACTTTATGACGTAAACTTGGACCGCAATGTCACTGTTCATGACTACTTGATTTAGTGCCGAGTCCAAAGTAAATCAACCAATGAAATTCCGTGTCAAAGACGATCTCGGAGTTGTTCGGACGATCTCGGTACCTGGTAGACGATGTTCGGACGATCTCGGAGTTTCTCAGCCTCTGATTGGTAGAATTCTACGTCTAGATTTAGACGTAGCCGTAGAAGTTTGGAGTTTGCAAACTTCTACGTTACGCCTACATTTATTTCTGCGGCTAAATTTATCGTGAATGGTTGCATGGAATGCGACCAACCAAACATTGCTAAAGCTACGGCTAAATCTTAAGTTTACTTCTTACGTCAATCGTGAATGAGCCTTAATTGTTCTTCAAACTTGAAAATACATTAAAAATACTTAGAAATTCAAGATTTGAAATTTTTGAATCTTTTATGTCAGACCGAGTCCAAATCTGAGAGTGGGTTCGGATTCGCTTGGAAAAACATGGATTCGCACACCCGTACTGTCCATCCCACTCTACTTGTTATCTTCTATACCGCAGATGAAAGTTGGTGATCCATGGCTACTGCTGCGGTTTTTTCAAGTGGGCTGTACGATCGTTGACAGCGTTCAACGTGGCCCCCAACGAGACGCAGGACTCGTGTCGGCTCTTCGTTATGAAACGTTAGCCTCGCTGGTAAGTTGTTCACCAATCACTTGAATACGCTTCTGTTTCTACTCTAGTTAGAACTAGAGTAGAAATAATCGTTAGGTCTGATGGGTACATTTGATTGGTTGACAGTGGAGTGTAGGAATAGTCACCTTCGTTCCAGACATTAGAAAAATGGTGATATATTGGCAGGCATCTACTAGGCATGTACGCGGTCACGTCGTTGATTCTGACAACCTCGTTGTTTGAAATTTATTGTTTTCAATTTCTGTTTTCAATAAAAGCCGTGTTCATCCCAATGTAGATTTTTTTACTAAATATTCGTAGACCAACCGAATTCGGAATGGGCCATATGAGGATCACGTGTCACAGAGATAGCCGAGTACACACGATCAGCGAGGCCATTAGCAATGGATCTATCACGTAGTCTCAGCCGGTGACATCGGCTTCCTCTAGCGCGCAATACGAAATTGACTACCGGTACCTATATTCTGAGCGGGAAAAATACTGGCTAATCCGAAGTTTTATATATATATTTTTTTTTTTTCAGGTTCCTTCGGATTAACGAGGGTTTACTGTATACCAAACTATAGCTCATTGTACGGTATATCATATCGTGTTTTACTCATATTCTTTAGCGCTCTTTCGAGGAAATCGGATACAATGTGGTAACTTTTTGTCGCAGCTCTACTGCGTTTCTCCCCTAGCCCGAGTCTCTATCTACGAGTCCATCATTCACACTCTGGTAACACACATGCCAGCCAACGCTCACCTGCTGCTCGTCTTCAAGCTATCGCTGACAAACACCACCCGCGTTCCCGAAGCTGCTGATCGGCTACTTGGTGTCGAAGCTGACCGAGCTATCGGGGGAGCAGGCGACCGGGGCTGTCATACTGGAACTGTTCAAACTGGTGTTCGAGTCGTACGACGCTTGTCCTGGCCTGGACGAGATCGTACGAGCACACATCCAGAACGTAGTTACCCGGTAAGCAATGGAATGATTGGGAATGACGTTGGATAACTGGTTTGGGAATGAAATATTTTTAAATTGCGACTGGATCAAATTATTGAAAACCGTTTTTTTAACTGCTTTTTCTATGAGATTAATTACAACTTATTCCGATCAGGGAATTTAGTCAATTTTGTGCTGCGTGAAAGAAAAAACTTTTTTGTTATTTTAAACTCATTTTATTCTCATCTTCCAGACACTTTACAATTTTTAATAATTTTTAAATATACAGTGAAAACTCTATACATCGTTTCTCAAGGGACCACGAAAGATCAAATAAAACCCCTTTCAGCTATTTAAAAACAAAAATTGGTTTTTTAATTCACCCCGAATGCTTGCCTCTGGTCATTAATCTCATTTCACGTTGCATTCGTTGTCGTTGTCAGCTGCCTCGACCTTGCCGAGCTGGCCAAGTACCCGCAGATGTACTACGCCTTGCTGACCTCGATGTTCCGCGCGCTCAACAAGGGCGGGGCCGATTATCGCGCCGAGTTGGACCCGCTGATGCCCGGCCTGCTGGCGCGGCTGCACGGCCAGTGCTGCGGCTCGCAGAAGAGGAATCAGAACGAGGTGTGCATCGAACTGGCGCTGACGATACCGGCGTCTGTCGAGCGCACTCTCGGCAGCGTGGCGGTGCTGATGGACACGGTGTTGCTGGCGTTCGATACGGCGACAGACCTGCTCGTAACGCTGGTGAGCTGTGGATTCTGGGTTACGCTCATATTTCCAATTTAATTCCATCTTTTTTTATTTTTTTTGTAATTCGGAGTGCGGCAGGCAGATTTTAATTTTGAAGTTGTGAAGATCACTGTTTAGAGTTACTTTGTTCTCTGGTTAGACAAGCTTTAGCAAGGATTCAATTTGACATACTGAAAAAAATTGGTGTTCGTTTTTTTTTTTTTTTTTTTTTTTTTTTATGTTTTTTTGTCGGTTCTCCACAGGTCAAACGGCTACATCTATCAACCTCAAACTTTTTTTCAATATGGTTCCTCATCTAACTTAGATCTGTATAGTTTTGTGGCATTATCGGGGAGTAACTTTTTTTTAATGAATTTAAGAAATTTCAAAAATTCCCATTAGAATAACATGGGAAAAAAAAAGAAAATATTTTCATTTTCCAAAAAAATGAAATTTTGCGTGAAGTTGAATTACATTTTGGTAGACATTTCTAAAAATTTTCAGCTTGATTGGGTCAGCCATTTTGAAGAAAAAACATAAAATGTACTAAATTGGTAGGCCTACCACTCAAAGCAGTTTTTACCCATTTTTACCCATACTATTACTATTCGCTCGTCTAACAACGCATATATGGCGTTTTCCTAGTATTTTTTCCAATTGCAAATGCTTTCATCTGAGGTAATTGTCTAGCTTGTTTCATAACAGAGAGGAATAAGCTTCAGTGTATTTGAGGATAGAGTTTGTGGAAGGGGTTGTAAGTGGGCAGTGATATGAATTAGGAAAAAGCACCGTGCACGCACCCCCTTACGTGTATACTGCAGTTATGGAATGTTAATTCTAATATAGTGTTAATTCGCCTCCAGGGTCTGAAGACATACGAGTTGTGTTTGGATAACATCAGTCGAGCCTTCTTCCTGAACGAGACGTCTTCTATTCACGGTCCGTTGAGCCGATCTCTGTGGCGTCTGCTGCGTCACCCGGTGCCCTCCGTCTCGGATACGGCGTTCCGTCTGGTGGGCAAGCTCGGCAGCGAAGGTCACCGCATGCTGTCTCAACCGCAGCCACTCGATTACCGCAAAGGGCTTGACGGACCAGAGCTGGTCACTCACTTGGTAGGACAAGTGAACCCGGTGTTTATACCCATGAGAACGGTAAGTGTATAGTGACTGGTCCAGCTAATAGACTGGCGCTTACTGTCTTCTAGCGGCCAAGATCGCTGGAGTTGCATTCTGGCTGTTTTAGTAGTGTTGAAAAAGTCGGTCTGCTTAACCACAGAGTTAAAGGCAAAACACCAAGATGTATAACTTGCATTATCTCTCATTTTACTCACTGTGACCATGGAGTTGTATATATGGAGGTCTAACTCAGCAACGAGCCGTGTACCAGATCCCATACTTCCGGTTACTTCGATACGGCGGACATGTTTTTTTCAACTGCCAGTTGGAGCTACTCACACATTGGTAATTCAGCACGGCCTTCTTTATTATCACAAATTATGTAAAAATATAGAAGGCAAGGCCTTCTGTATTATTACATTATGTAATATTATAGAAGGCCTGAATTCAGACACTAAATATAAAACAAGTTTCGTTCGGCCTACACCTGACAACAATCAGCTTGAGCAGGGAACATGGCTGCCGTTACCCACTATTAGTTGTGATCAAGTGGGCCGAGTTTTTAGCACGGAGTTATACCTCCAGTACAATACAACTCCATGCTCTGACACTGTGTAAATCTCTTAGAATATAGTCGACATGTGAATGGTCCAACAAATAGTTCAATAACTAAGTTATAAATGAATACACTCACTGTAACGCACAATAATATAAATCATTCGTGCTAAATAGCATTGGCAGCATAGGACTTTCAACCACGAATACTAACATTCCGCTGTGGTTCAAATGTCGCCGGTAGATGGCTCTTTCATTTCAGAAAGGGTCTATACTCTATTGTGATTGAAACTCCAGTCTCTGCTACGAGCTACAATATTATACGTAGAGTCTTCCAGTTCTATCTGCGCGACTGAGAGTCTGAGAGTCCGAGAGTCTGAGCCTCTAAGAGTTCGTTACGCTTTGTGCGAGGGGAGTGGAAGAGTGGCGGGGCGTGAGGGGTGAGGGGAGGGGATGGCGCACTCACTTGCACTGTCCTTGACGCAAGGGTCAGCTTGTAGGTTGTTTACTAGGGGCCCTTTCATCGGAGTCAAATTGCGTTGTTCGGTTTTTGTCGGAGTACTGGGAAATCATTCGGCACGGCCGAAAGGCCATGTGTGAAAGTAGTACGACTTACGTGTGGAATGGCGTTGGGCTCTGTGCTACAACACAAGGGGTGAAGCTAGTAATACAAACGTTCTTCTTTTGACTGCCCGCCCTCAAGACTTTGTGTTCTTACGTGGGCTTCTTTTAACTTCATTATCTTCACTTATATTACGTATCAGCGATTATATGTGCAGAATAAAATGAAATGAAATTGAATTGGAAAATTGGTCGCAATATGCGCACATGGTGGTACGGGCATATGCGACGAATGGAAAAGGAGAGAATACCGAGAGCAATGTTTGAGATAGCAGAAAACAATGGAGCTGAGAGAAGAGTAGGAAGACCAAGAGAGAAGTGGCAGGAGGAAGTAAGGTGTGGGGTAGTCAACCGAGGAGAAAAATGGGAGGAAGTGCTAGACGAGAGATGGTGGGAAGATAGAGAAAGGTGGAGGGAACTCGTAAGAAGAAAAGACGAAGCAGAGGATAGTAGTAGTAGTGAAGAAGAGGAAGAAGAAGTCGGAACTGGCAGGAGCCGACTGATAGGAAGACTGCCCTAGAAGAAGTGGTGGGATCACCCCCCTGGCCCAATCTAATTGGTTATCTGGGTTTTGAGAAATATATATAGAGAGTGTGTTAAGGTTGGCCAACTCAGTTGACAAATGTGATTACGCGGGGTTACAGTATATTTTCTGTTTGTGCCTCATGCTCCAGATGGTTGAGAGTGCTGTCGTAATGATAAACAGTCCCAATTTGAACCTATACTACGAGCATCACTGCTGGGAAGTGATCCGCTCTTATCTCATTGCTACGTTACACTTCGATGATGACGAGACCGTGATGAAACGCATGTTCGCACATTCCAGGTAACACTCTCCCAAACTTGTGAGTCTACTCTGGTCTACATCGAACAAATTTATTTTAAATCTTAATGTTGGGTTATATTCGGGGTTGCCATATGATTTAAATATTTTTGATTGAAATTCGATATCAGAATTTTGATCAATATCGAATTGAATCCTTTCGATTTTGACTATTTCGTGATGGAAAATGAATTTAATATTGAATAAATGTCGTTTATAAATTCTTGCTCTACGGCAATCCTATTTATATTCCTACAACATCTTATCCTACATCCTATCGTTGAAGATGTCAGTATCTTTGTCTATACTTTATTCGTGTTCGTTGGAAGATTATTAGTTTATTACCATAGTTGGATGGTATTCACTCCCTGGCTACTTCTCAGTAGGCTTCCAATACATAGGCCCTACTGTTACGAGATATTATTTTTTTGAGTACAGTGAAACCTCTATGCATCGTTCCCGGATCCATTGTTTTCCTGCTTGTATCATTCATTTTTTCTCACCCCACTCCCATATAATCAATGTTGAATTTTCCTGGATGGATCGTTTTCCTGCATGGATGGTTTCATTTTCCTGGTCCCTTGAAAAACGATCTATAGAGGTTTCACTGTGATTGAATTCAAGCACTCTTCCACTCTTTGCTTAAAACTGCTACGATATTAAAGTGACGACCAATCAGGAACAGTAGGATATTTCACACCCTGTCTACTTGTGTGCTAACGTTTGCCGTGTCGCGAGCGAGTAAAAACTGTTCTGTTTGTTAGTTACTCGGACCCTCTCGCTGAGATTCGACCAATCAGGGGGCAGCAGTACCAGATGACCAATCAGGCCGTACGAGATCTTCACATCACCGCACTGACTGGTACAGTAATCAGTTTTTACGTGTCGTAGTTTCACTTGTTCATTACAAGACATTGGAGACATTGCTTACCTGGAGTACTTGATTATTTAGACTTCTTAAGGCCAACACGATTTGATCGAGTTGACATGAAATGACATGAGTTGAGTGAATACTTATATAGTAAACCTCTTTTCAAACTCTTGTCATTCAACTTTTGGAACCATAGATCTTGAACAATCATTTTTTTTACCCAAATATCATGACTTCTAATTAGGTTGAAAATCAACACAGAAATGTTACCCCTGTGGCTTATTTAGCTCAGGCACTGCTTTGGAAAATGTAGTCATAAGGCACCGCATGGGTTATTGTAAACATCTGTCCAACTCTTTTCGTTCATCTTCACCCTCTCATTAATATCCGCATGTAATCCTAGCTGTCGTTACATAGACCGGTTGGATCCGGGAATGATGCATAGAGGTTTCACTGTATATTCACATATCCAAGTTCACCGGTTGTTATTAACATGTGTGCAGGAATGTTCCGTGCCGGTTCTAAGATCGGCGTACGAAAGAAGGCGCTGCACGTAATCGTCTTCATCGTCAACCTCTACACGATGGTAGCGGTTGCCCAGCAAGCCGGTAAGCGATCTACTTGCCAAACGTAGTTGTGTTTATGGTTATGTTATACTTATATATAGCGCGTGTGCGGTATATACACATGGTCTTTTGCTACCCAACATATTTTTTGTTCAATCCGATTTCTGTTCGTCAATTCGATCATTTTCGATAAAAATCCAATCGATTTCTATTCGATCGATTTTCGATACTGTACACTTCGATTTCGATCACGATTTTTTGATTGAACGGCAACCCTAATATATATGTATATATATATTATATACTGTATATCGATTATATAGAAGTAGTTTGAGGACTGTGGCCTGTGAAATTCTGACAAGACTAGGGTTGCCAATCAATCTAGGAATTCGATTGGATATCGAATCGAAATGATGATATTGAATATCGATCAGAATTATCGAAATATTTCAAGGTCTGAATCATGTTCATTTAGTCGTCTGTAATTTCTTGCGAGGCTTAGTGATAATCTGTGTCGACACTCACACTCCCACCATCAACAAATAAATGACTGACACCAACACCTATACAGAATGGTCATAATTATACAGAGACTGTTGGTTGTCAGTGTTAAGCATAGGGCAAACACATGATCGTTCAACCAAAGTATTCTTAACATGGTGTAAATAATACTTGCCTATCGACTCTTTGTTGGGGTGTCATATTACTTTACAGGTATCAGTCCACTTGATTAGTCACGTAGTCCTCCCACCTGTTTATTTACTCGATATCGAAGTAATCGAAAATCGAGTGAATTGATTCAATATCACATCGAAATGATGATATCGAAAATAGATCAAAATATTCAATATCGATTGGCAACCCTAGACAAGACTAACTTGTACGTATTATGTCACGTGACCAGGTCCGTGGAGTGTCAGGGGGCCGCAGAGCCAGCTGCAGGGACTGGACGTGCTCGTGGTGATCGATGCGATAGCGAGAGTCATGTGTTGCGACGAGACGGAAATCATAAAGCCTGCTATCCTGGGTCTGATGCTGATCCAGAAGTCTGCAACCTCCATCATGGGAACCAAAGAGCAAGTAAGTGAGGAGCATGTGGTCTAGTGATGTGTGTCGGTAAATTTACCGGTGTGGTAAATTTACCAAGTAAAATTTACCAAGTAAAATTTACCATGGTAAAATTTTCAAAATTGGCGCCATTATTTTTATGGAATCAGCCAGGTGAATAGGTCAATAAGGCAGTGGAATTTATAATCTAAAACATGATTATTGTTTGCTTAACGACCCCACCAACAGCTAGGTTATACGGGGACATATCTGTTTGTCTCAGGTTGGCCGCCTGCCCTTCACCGACTACCTAGCCACTCGCTTGAGCGGCTTGTGCTACGAACAGCAGTGGTGCTCGAAGAAAGGCGGCTGCATCATGATCAAGTGCATGATCGAGAACTTCGACCTGCGCTGGAGCTGCGTGCACCTGCTGCAGTTCGTCAAGGCTCTGCTCTTTGTCCTGGCTGACGTCAAGGATCAAGTACGTACGCGAACAGTTATTTCTAGGGTTGTCAGTTGATATTCGATATATCGATATGTATCGATAATCACTTGTTTGATATGATAATTGAATGTGTTTTTAGTACCGGTATCAATATATCGATATAATCGATTAAATCGATAATCAATGTGTATTTCATCATTTTTATATGTTTAGTGTTTACTTCCAAAATTATCCAATGAAAGAGTAAGGCGGGAACATTTCTTTAACACGATTGGTGAACACTCTTGGTGTTCAAAGTGAACTGCTTGTCAATAACTTCAGTGTTGGAAGTGGTGTGATTTATGGTGGTAGGAAAGGGAAGAGAGTAAGGGGAAGCTGACACCACTATAATAACTCTATGGGTCACATGCTATTCAAATTGATAATCGATATAATCGATTATCAATCACTTCAAGTGGATTATCGATACTTATCTGAAATATCGATTATTTTTCTAGTTATGATTATCGATATGAAGCCAATGATTATCGATCATGGAATTCATATCAAAGGACAACCCTAGTTATTTCAAGCTGATTTTTGTTTGTTTGTTGCCATTCGTTCTCGCCTTCTTGCCGAACTCCGTTTATCGCTGACTATTTCTATCAGTCTCGCAGCTCGGAAATGGTTTAGCCAAATCGATTCAGTCTGGAACGGATCACGTATGTCGATTTGTGGCAAAAACAATCCATTTCCAATAAATGGTTTTCTAGCCCTGAAATTACTACCTTATTTAAGATTTGTTTGTTAAATGAGTTATCATATTTTAAGTATTCTTTGGGGTGGTAAGATCGCCCTTTGTGGTGCCTCGTTCAAACGATCTAATCTTTCATCCATATTGGGTTACAGTGATTCTGTATCTAGTTTCGATGTTATTAAAAAAAAAAGGTTCTAACACGGTTCAAGGAATTGGCATGTCAGTGGTTACGTGGGCGGGTCCAGTTTCAAGTAAAACCCAGATTGAAACAAATACCCGCCGGGTATTCTATGTTTTTTTCTTGTCTTCATTTTCCTGCCTACCTTGTTTATGGTCCGGCGTATCACTTAGGGCAACTTTGCACTCAGCTTGCAATTTGTAAGCGACAATAATGGTGTTCTGATTGCAACTGACGCAATGTAAAATATCATCGCTGAGATAAAAAATACTTGAATTGGCGTTTGTTTTTTATTTTTTAATGTTGCTCAACTACCCCACCAACAGCTAGGTTATACGGGGTTACTAATGAGCGGATGATAATGAAACGATGAAGTGATGATAGGTGAAAGGACGTTTACAAAAACCCATACCTTCTGCGGGACTCGAACCCACGCCCAACGGTGACTTCAGTTACTACCGCTATAGCGATAATTGACTCAGCCACCGGGGCGGCTAACACGGCGTTTATTTTGTATGCAACAGAAAAATACGGTAGGCCTACTTTTAATTAAACAGTGGTTCTAGAGTAATGTCAATTAGTGATTGGGGGACAAAAAGAGTTCGAATGATGTATTATTCGAATTTTTAACCATCCAATAGTCAATGTTGCATTGTCTATACCTGTAGCCAGGAACCGAGTCTGCGAGGAATGTCGAATTTCAAATTATCCGAGTTTGAATGAACGAGGATTTACTCAAGTTTATCAAGTTTATTGCATACATAGGCCTATTGGATATTAAGAGTTTAGTCAAAGTTCAAGTGAGATGAACTGATGGAAATTCCTCTTCTTTCTTTCGTTCATTAGTTTATTGCGAATCTGTTTGTTTGTCTTCAGCCATCAAACGGAACTACGGACAGAGCGAAGACCACGCTCGAGAAGATTATCACGGCAGCGTCGGTGGCGATCGAACCAGACGGCGATAAGTACACGGTGGACACTATCACCGCACAGCGGCAAGCTTTGTTCGACGTCACCCGGGAACTGGTTTGCCATCTGTCACATTCCGTGACTCTCGTCAGAGAAACGGTACGCAGGCCTTTTTAGGCGTTACTGATGAATGAGTTTGTATTTGTATTTTATGAACACTCTTGCAGATGTGCTAGATGCACGGTGGCAAGATCTTTCTATCATTATATTATATTATCTTATATACATAAAAAGCTTGTGTCACATGTTAGAGGATGAACTCCTCGGAAACGGCTCGACCGAGTGTCGTGAAATTCCTCACGCACATTCGATAGGGGTGGTAGCAGGTCGTAAAGTGTACGAGATCTTCCACCAAGCTTTCTCCTATAAGCAATATTAAAAAAATTGGCACTTCAAGGACAACACCAGTAATGGCGTTGTTCAATGACATCGACGGCGTTACTCAATGTCCACCGCGCTCGACAACATTTGCGGGGCTACACGCTAGATAGCGCACTATCCGCCCACCCTTTGGTTCATCCGCCACGTCTTAACGGCAATATTGCGTCACTCAGTCATTTCGTGTTGCATTTCTCACAGACCAATCCCACACCCACACACTTACAATACATTCATTATTTTTACATTAACAACCAACATTCAGTACAAATCACTTCGATGGCAGAACAACGTTTGCCGAGTCAGCTAGTATTATACAATATATATTCCCTGATCTCAAGGAAAAGCGTTGTGTCAGTGATAAACAAGTTGTGTGGAGCATTGCTGGTGAAAAAAATGCCGAACTAGAGACTTGACAAAGTTACTTCTTCGTTTGTCTGGGAGAGGGGACAAAATAGTCTTTTTCCAAAATAAATGTACACTTGCAGTGTTGTTGGATGATATATAGGCCTATATGTAATTTGTACGCGCACAACTCATTTTCGTCAGATTTTTGTCTTATTATTACACGCAGACGAGAGAAAAGACGAGAGAAAAAGAGAGAATACCGAGAGCAATGTTTGAGATAGCAGAAAACAGTGGAGCTGAGAGAAGAGTAGGAAGACCAAGAGAGAAGTGGCAGGAGGGAGTAAGGTGTGGGGTAGTCAATCGAGGAGAAAAATGGGAGGAAGTGGTAGATGAGAGATGTTGGGAAGATAGAGAACGGTGGAGGGAACTCGTAAGAACAAAAGACGAAGCAGAGGATAGTAGTAGTAGTGAAGAAGTTGGAACTGGCAGGAACCGACTGGTAAGAAGACTGCCCTAGAAGAAGTGGTGGGAACACCCCCTGGCCCAATCTAATTGGTTATCTGGGTTTTGAGAAATATATATATATTACACGCAGTGCATCATGCTTAGAATTGGTGGATGCAGATTTTGATTCATGTTTGCGTGATGCCTTTTGATTTGTCGTAAAATATTTTGGAATCGATTTTTTTTCCACATGTACACCCACCAACTGCCATTCCATTTTATTGAAATAACTGATTTAACCCATCCACGTATCCAATGTTATTCTGTTTATTATTAACGACTTTAATTGGCGAGATTTAGCCTGGTGGCCATTCTTACATCTAACCCCAAAAACCCAAGAATTTTCCTCGTCAGGAACTTTCATAATCGCTTTTACATTCTGACAACTTGCAAGTTACTTTTTTATCTGAGGAACCAGGAACTGAACTTGTATGCGCTTTCTTCATTTTGGAAACTCATCCAACTTTCCCTGTTGCTGCTCTTGACTTGACACTGTGTGTGCGTGTAGGTAATGCACCTATCCGGATAATTGTATTGGGTGCCTTCCGTTGTTCAGGCCTACTTGAATCAGATACAGTGAAACCTCTATGCATCGTTTTTCAAGGGACCAGGAAAATGAAACCATCCATGCAGGAAAATGATCCATCCAGAAAAATTTAACATTGATTATATGGGAGTGGGGTTAGAAAAAATGAATGATACAAGCAGGAAAACGATGGATCCGGGAACGATGTATAGTGGTTTCACTGTATTAGATGGTAGTTAACACATGTGATTCACCAATCCATGCTCAAATGTTTTAGGTTATAAATTCCACTGCCTTCTTGACCTATTCATCTGGCTGATTCCATAGAATATAATGGCGCTAATTTTGAAAATTTTACCGTGGTAAATTCTACTTGGTAAATTTACCTGACCGGTAAATTTACCATCAGGTAAATTTACCGACTCACATCACTAAATATTAGGGTTTTAAGGGGCATCGGCAGCGAGGTCATTTAGCGCCAAATTACTTTTTCATCTGAAGAACTATGAACTGAACTTTTATGCGTTTTCTCTATTCTGGAAACTCATCCAACTTTCCCCATCACTCTGTTGCTCTGTAGGTAATGCACCTATCCGGATAGTTGTACTGGGTGCGTTCCGTTACTGAGGCCTACTTGAATCAGATAATTATACTGGCAAGTTTTGTACTACAAGTAAGGCCAGTGAGTTTTGGAATGCACGCATCCAACTTTCCCTATTACTCTGTTGCTTCTATCAACTTGCTACTGTGTGTGCGTTTAGGTAATGCACCTACTGCGGCTCATGTCCCAGCAACAAGGCCTATCAGTGGCCGCCCTGCTGGATGCGCATCGCATGTCTATCCCGCACGTCATCCTGCCCAAGAAGGTCATAAGGTCACGCATGTCGACACACGCTCAGGTCGCCATCTTGGACATCACCAGGTTCTGCTCGACATGGCCGCCGCGGTTCTTCACTCTCGGTAAAGCTTGAGACAAGAGTGAGAAAATAAGAGGGAAAAAATTAAGATAAAAAAGTTAACTTCTCTTATTCTTAAAGCCTTATTACTTATCAGGGCTTGGCTGTAGTAATAACCAAAATGAATAACTCTATATTACACACAAAGGAACGTAAGAAAGACAAGGAAAGTTGCAGTTTACAAGTTTCCCGTCATGATTATTATCAGTAGGGCCTACAGTAATACGTAATTTTCTATTTGGAAGGATGCGAAAAGTTTTAAAATTTGGCTGCATAAGAATGAAAGTGTCTGCTATAAATATTTGCTCATTTTTTGTTCCTAGTTTGAATATTTTTTCCATAGACGTATTTTTTTTTTCTTTCATTGTGTTCAATTTTTGGTATGCGTAATGTAGACCCTGAAAATTAATAACCATCCTAGATGTTATAATGTATGCTTAGAAATAAGCCTAGCCTATTGTGCAGGTTTACATACTCCGCAAAACGTGTATCTACCCCGTGTCAACCATCTATCCCTTGAACTCGACCGCGAGTAACATATTCATCTTGTTCGGCATGTTAGACCCAAGCCTAGAGCATCACAGCGATTACCTAGACGAGCTGCTCTCATTGGTCGACTCAGCCGAGCCGCTGCTGGCCACGGCCGCGATACGAGTGCTTGCCACGTTCCACTACGTGATGAGCGCACGCAAGCGCATCATATCCTCCTTGCTGAACGTGTTGCGTTGCGCGCGCTCCGCCGCCAAGCAGGTTGCGTTCGAGGCGTTGCTGGCGTTCAAGGCCGGCTACGAGCTCAACGACTACTCCGTCGCGGTAAGACGTCGCGGTTATTGTTATTATGGTTCGTTGAACTTTGATGAAGCTTTGAAGTTTGAAGGGCTACTCCTTTTTTCCTTAGAATATTCTCAGAATCTGGCCTACGGTACTTTTTTATTTTCTAATTTTTAGGGGTGTGCGAATCCATGTTATTTATTTCGAACCAAATCCGAACCGAATCTTCATCAAAATTACCGAATCTGAATACGAATCCTAATCTTTTTAACGTGCATTGTGAAGCGTAATTATGAGACAAATGACACTGCTGATCAAGTTACACTTGATCCAGGAAGTGAAAATCCTATATCAGCATTCTCACAATTGCCCCTGCATAAAAAATGTTATGCAGCAGAAGTCTAACCATTACAGCAATTGTTCTTTAAACTTGTAAATACATTAAAAATACTTGAAAATACAAGATTCGAAATTTGAAAATCTTTCATGTCAGACTGAATTCAAATCTGAAATTGGATTCGGATTCGATTCGAAAAACATGGATTTGCACACTCCTAATAATTTGTATTCGTTCTATTTCATTCCTCAATCTATTCCGTGCGTTCTCAGAACATGAACTGGTACTTGCAGGTGACGTGCGAGTCTCAGGTTTACGTCCAACACCTCGCGACGAGTCACACTGTCGACGTCACCGTGTTACAACACGTGTACTATCTCGTGCGCCTCGTGCCAGACTTGACCGAGTCTGTCAGTCACCTACTGGTACCCCATCTGGTGACAACTGTCAACACTCAGAGCTGTCTCAGATTCACGGGTAGGTGGCAACGATATTCGAAGCAGCACGCGTTGTAAGATCAGCGAGATATTCACGAATATACACGAATATACTTCATGGAATATACCGTATTGTCCCGAATATAAGCCGAGGGTTTTTCTCGAAATTGCGAGTCCAAAAGTCACCCTCGGCTTATGTGCGGATCTCGGTCTAAAATCGGTCAAAAACACGTTTTTTACTAAATATGATTGGGCGCACTACACATGCACACTCTTAACAATGGAATCGACTTGAAACTGCAAAATATTGCACTAAAAACACGTTTAATAAATGTTTTATCACGAAGAACCATCATTTTCCCATTATCCATCAATTTTATTTGACGCGCAGTAATAAACAAAGGCACGTTCAGCTGTTATCTGCGTTGTCTTGTCAGACCTTGACGAGTAGGCGGGCCATATGACGATCGCGCGTCATCGGCACTAGCCGAGTACACACGATCGTGAGGCCCCTCTCAACGGTTTCTCACACGCAGTTGGTCTAGCTTCCTCACGCGCGCAATACAAAATGGACTAAATTCTAACTCGGAAGAGTGATGATTTACGTGGAAAGGAGATAAAACCTTTTTTCAATTGTTGATCTAAAAGTTTGGGGGTCGGCTTATATTCGGGGTCAGCTTATATTCGGGACAATACGGTACTCGAAATCTTTTAGGCCCTTTGCCTTACCTGATGTTTATAAAACCTTCAAACAAATTCATCATCGTTATTCTTACAACTGAAAATTGTCTATGTTTTCGGAAATAATAGTTTTGTTCTTACGAGTATTTTCAAAATTACAATTTTCAATTTGGCAACTGAGCAAAATTTGATTGATCGATTGTTACCAAAAAGTAAACAGTTTTTAGTAAAATATGAGTAGGCCTAAATTCATAGAAAAACCTTCGTGTACAAAAGGGCCTGATTTGGGCCGAGGGGATGTCTCGATACCACTCACTCAACTACGGACTGGACCCTTATTCCTGAGATAAATGAGATGTGAGAAAAATAAAAGTAGATGAGAAAATGATTAGCTCACATGAAATGGCCAATTATTAATCCTGAATCAATTTTTCTCCCTTTTTTCTCATATCTCAATTTTTGTTTCACTTCCTATTTTGATGGATCTGATGGCTTCTCACAATCTTTATCGTATTTCATTATCAAGAATACTAAATCTGATGAAAAGTGAGATTAGAAAATTGTCTCACTTTATTTTCTCACATCTGATTTATCTCAGGAATAAGGCTCCTATAGGGGGGAAGGGAGGGGGGGGCAACCATTTAAAGAACAGACAATTCTAATATGATTCGACGATTGATAAATTACACATAATTTGTATTTTGTGTCACTTGTTTTGGCA
This sequence comes from Brachyptera putata, assembly GCA_907164805.1. Lineage (NCBI taxonomy): Eukaryota > Metazoa > Arthropoda > Insecta > Plecoptera > Taeniopterygidae > Brachyptera > Brachyptera putata. Next base: position 5,384,199 of record OU015470.1, on the reverse strand, counting down.
CAAAACTTATTTTGTGTTATTTTGTGAATGGTCTAGGTTTTTCATGTAGAATAGTACCATTCATAAAGTTATTTCCATTGTTTGCATGAGCTTGCTATATAGCTAATGGATGACCATTAAGCCCATTATGATTTATGTCACTTTTTCAACTCAATTTTTTCTTAAAAAATTTCTTTATTCTACCAGTTTTATCTTATTATGTTTTGTTTTTACGTAGGATGTGACTGCGAAGAAGTCAACGAATGCTTACGCCTGATCGTCGAGATCTTCTGCTGTCTCCCGACAGTGGACGCGGTACAAATCACCATCATATGTCGGATCTACGCCAAGTCCATGCAGCTCGTACAACCGTCGCATCCGACGGGACATTCGTTGCTCAGAGTTCTACTCGTCAAGTTCTTCTTGAGAAATCCCGCCGCTACCATTTCCCACTTCTTGAGCGAACAGAACGTCAAGGTAAAGGCCCATTCACAATGCAACGCTAACATTAACGCGAGAAATGTTTGCCTTATGGGATGGCGTTGGTCCATTCACAACCAACACTAACAATAACGCTAACATTAACGTGAACATAAAACCTTGCAAGCTCCAAGCTTTCATGTTAACGTTATTGTCGAAACGTAAGAATCGGCCAATCAGAATCCTTCAATTTCCGAATAACAACGACTAGTGCGACAGTAAAACGACTGCCTAGACTCGATCGCTTGTAGTCGTGTGACGTGGCAGTGGAATCGGCGCGTAAAATCTAGACTTCTGATTGGCTGTTGGTTATTGTTAACGTTGATGTCCTTTTCTATTATGACAGTCAGTTGTTTCATGTTAATGTTTATGGTAGCATTGCATTGTGAATGGGCCTTGAGACTGGGAGAATAAACTAATTACAGTGAACTCTCGTTAATTCGAAATCGATGGGAGCTAAAAAAAAATGATTTTGGTTTATACAAACTCGGATTAACCAAAAAGTTATTTTTCACGCTCAGAATATAGTAAATTTTATATTGCACGCTAGAGGAAGCTATGTCACCGGCTGAGACGAAGTTTGAGCTCGGAAAACTCGTTCGTCCGAGTCGGGACGGGCGAGCGCCAATAGAAACGGGCCCAACAGATCTACTATGTAGCCTCAGCCGGTGACATAACTTCCTCTAGCGCGCAATATGAAATTTACCATGTTCTAAGCGGGAAAAATGACTTTTTGGTCAAGGGTGTGCATGCACGGTGCTTATAAAATGAGAGAAATTCATCTTTACTTTTTTTTTCTTTATCACAAACAAGTGTATTTGAATGAAAAGTATTTCAAACCCAAGATAATTTTATGCTCTTTGATTATTGTGACATTCTATATTTGTTAACTCAACCACTTTTAAGATAATACCTCAATAAATATCAAGAACGTGATAAAATTTATTGACGTATTACTGATTGAATTCACAGAAATATATTGTCATATTGATTAAAGAGCATACAATTATCTTGGGTTTGATATACTTTTCATTCAAATACACTTGTTCGTGATAAGGAAAAAAAATAGTATCTCTATTTTTATAAGCACCGTGCATGCACCGCCTTAATCCGAATTTTTATAAATCGAAATCTTTTTTTTGGGGTCCCTTCGATTCCTGATTAACGAGGATTTACTGTAGTACAATTTTGCTGTCTCTATTTGTCCCGTCGTCTCAATGTTCTCGAAGTGATGTACGGTATGCGATCCAGGACGGGCACATGAGCAGCTACCTGCTGTACCTGTTGGCCCACGACGACTGCCAGGGGTTACGCGACGCGACCAGCGACCGCGTCGACAAGCTGTGCGCCATGTTGACGTGGGTCAGCGACTCGGAGCGACTGGTCGTGCAGTACGAAGCCGTGCGGATTATCGCCGTGCTGATAGAACGGCAGCCGCAGTGGTTCAGCAGCGACGTGGCCTTGATCAACAAGTGTAAGGCCATCTGGTACCATGACAGGTTTCACGTAAGTTTTACTTACCTTGAATATTAGCGTTTCTCTTGGAGTAGAAGTTTTTGATAATACTACTAACAGTGAAACCTCTATCCATCGTTTTTCAAGGGACCAGGAAAATAAAACCATCCATGCAGGAAAATGATCCATCTAGGAAAATTTAGCATTGATTATATGGGAGTGGGGTTAGAAAAAATAAATAATACAAGCAGGAAAACAGTGGATCCAGCAACGATGCATAAAGCTTTCACTGTAGTTAGATGAGCGGCAGCAAACTCTTATGAAGCTTTGTCTGTGTTTTTTTTTTCTTGTGAGCACTGCACAGGTCGCAGGGTTTGACCGATCGACGTGAAACTTTTTCTGCACACGCAAACTTATCCAACTTAGAACTGTATAGTTTTGGGGTCAAATCGGTTAGACCATTTTTGAGAAACATCTGAAAAAAATTTAAAAATAAAATCTCTCCAATATTATAATTCAAGTTTTCTTCAAATGTATACACAAAAATGATTCTCATTATTAAAAATGTTGCCGTGATAGATTCACGGCTCCCTTGATTCGATAGTAATCAAATTAAGTATGTTATTTTATATGTGTGAGGGTGTGCAGAGTTTTCGATTATACGTACTTTATATAGATATCTCGCTCATCTTACAACGCATATCCTGCGTTTGTCCTGCATATCCACATATCCTGCGTCATAATTAGGAAGAGAAATATGTACGGTACTCGGAAGTGTAGTCTATCCTCAGAAAGGTCGACCTTCACTAGACTTTGTCAAGAGATGGCGCAAATATCGCTTTCATTGTTAATGGATTGTGTACATTGAGTGAAACCTCAATATATCGTTCCCGGATCCATCGTCTTCCTGCTTCTATCATTCATTTTGTCCCACCCTACTGCTACTGGGGAGGGGGGGGGGGGGGGGGGGGTATACACTAATGTGACATCCATATTCACACTACATATTATTTGTTTCTTTCAATCTTCAGGAAAATAAGTTGGCGCCATTTAATTTTTATGAAATCATATTTTAATGCAGAACTTAGGTGGTTAGGTGGTTTTTAGGGGATTTAGGGTATTAAAAAATTAAGGAAAACTTTTTTTCAATATCCCAATCCCAGTTTTTACAAATTTGCATGAATAATTTCATAGGGTGGGGGGGGGGGGGTAATATTGTCTGGATTGTGACATCATTAAAGGGGGGGGGGGGGTCATCATCTCTGTGACCAACTCGGACAAGGGGGGGGGGGGGAGTTTGATATACCCTAAAATTGTGTGACATCATTGATGGACAGCCCCTTTTTAGTGAGCTATGACGTTTTCTAAAAACGACGAGATGCTTCGATTTAATATCAAATGTGGCGTTTGCTCTCCAGAAAGTACATAGCAACATAGGATCGGTGCCCCAGCGTCACTGGAACATACCCAAGCTGTTGTGTAAAATCATGCTACACTTCTTCATGCATAATCCCGGTGACATGGAGCTACTCTTCCAGCTGCTCCGAGCGTTCAACGGCCGAAATACGACAGACTTCAAGGTAATTACGTCAACGGCAGCTACAGTAAACACTTGAAACTCGATTAATACCAAATTTGAAGTATTTCGAACTTGAAATCGGCCCCCGGCTGAAGGAATAATCATTTCAATGTTAATTAATATGGTTATCAAATTTGAATAGCATGTGATCCATAGAGTTATTATAGTGGTGTCAGCTTCCCTTTCCTCTCTTCCCTTTCGTAACACCATAAATCACACCACTTCCAACATTGAAGTCATTGACAAGTAGTTCACTTAGAACACCAAGAGTGTTCACCAATTGTGTTACAGAAATGTTCCCGCCTTACTCTTTCATTGGATAATTTTGGAAGTAAACACTAAACAATCATATAAAAATAATGAAATTCACGTTGATTATCGATTTAATCAATTATATCGATACATTGATACTAAAATCACATTCGATTATCATATCAAACAAGTGATTATCAATACATATCGATATATCGAATATCAACTGGCAACCCTACTTTTAACGCATCAGACCCTGGAATTGAGCAAAATAGACCTGGAAAACCTGGAAAAGTCGGGGAATTTCATATCAAGATATAAGTGGGAAGACTGTTATCTGTGTCTTGTGTCCTCAGTTCTTGTCCAAGTTCCTGTCGCACACCGTTAGCCAGTACTCTGTGTCGTGGAAGCGCGTGGCTTTCTTCACGATGGTCAAGATGTACGGACAAGCGCCGCGTCTGCCCGACGCACTCAAGGCCAACATGCTGGACCTCGTGATCGTGCCGTGCTTCACCGTGTGCTTCCTGGACGGCACGGGCGGTCTGTTGCTCGGGCCGCCACCGTCCAGTCCCGAGCTCGAGGATCCAGCCAACGTCGTGGCCGTGTTCATCAACAGGGTAAGCTTGCTGGTCAGTGCGCGTACTGATGGTGCTTTCTCTGTGTGTTGTTTGTTTGGTTATAGCCAGAGGCAAACATTTGGGGGAGCATTCCTGTACAAGATAAACCCAGTTTTAACTTGAACCTGTGCTAAAACTGTGTGTTGAAAAACCGGTAATAACCCTCTAAAACCGGATTAAATCGTACTGGAATGCACCCATTGGGGTTTTAACTTTTAACGAGGAATGCGAATTGTTTGTAAAATGTTTATTTCTTCAATACGATCACGTTTCAGGTCTTCCCGATATCCAAAAACCTATGCTGATTTTTGCGAAAATGATGCTTTTAGCGATTTTCTGCGATTGTGTATTTTTAATAACGAATATTACATGAATACAAAAAAATCTGTTTTTAGAGCTGAATAAATACACTGTAGACCCTAAATCTTTTTAAAAGTTCCCTTTGTATTTCTTGCCTTTGTCCTTCAATAAATAATTCAAAATAACAGTAGGGCCCCTAAATGATGGTGATTATTTACCATCAAATCTTATCCGCAAAGAAATAATGAAAAACTCCGTAAACCAAAATGCGTGAAAATTTATCAAGAAAGTGAAAAAATTCCGCAAATGCTTTTTCACCACTGAAATAATTTTTGGAAAAATAGTGAACACCAATTCACCCCTTTTAGCTATTTAGAAACGAAAATTGGGTTTTTAATTTACCCCAAATGCTTGACTCTGTTTATAAACATACATGAACTGCTACTGGCTTGAACATGTTTGTTTGCCAGGTGGTGGACATCAAGGAGCTGGCGCGGTCAGAAGAAGGCCTCAACTTGGCCGTGTTGAGGTTATGTTGCTTGCTGCTGACTCATGCCCCCCACCATGTGCACGATGAGGTGGCGTCCCAGGCTCAAGATGCCAGACCAAAACCACAAGGTAGCTTTCAGGCCCGTTTTCATGACTCGCGGCAGGCGGTGGCGTTCAAAAATATCGCCTGCCGCCTGCGCTGTTCACAAACTCGCGTTTCTTCTCATCCAGTTCGAGATTTCATTCATTTATTTAAATATATAATTTGAGTTCAATTCAGGCGTTGAAGTGATTCTCAGCATCGTACTATGTGGCACGCAAATACAATAATAATGAATATTTGAAATGTACTAATTTAGATGTTATATTTCGACATAACCTTACTTCTTGTATGTGTGAGGGAATTAAACCGCGGCGTTTTATTTCCAAAGCTAAAATTATTTCATCTTAGTGGCAGCGAGCAACAGGTTTCACGGCTTTCTGGTTGGCCAGAATAAAAAATGCCAGCCGCCTGCCGCGAGCCATGAAAACGGGCTTTTATATTGTCTCGGTGTATTTTGCCGGACACGGGGGAGGCCTCGATCTCGAGGATGGGGATCGGAGATAACATTGTGAACTATACTTATAGTAACTTGGTCAATTTATTCACCAAGATGGATACGTTTTTAATAATTTAATGAAGATTTATACTCATAAAGCGAGTGATACATAAATACCTGTACTTTTTTTATGTAGACAGGCCACCTTAAGACGATTACAACATTACAAATCTTGATTACAAATCTCTCAATAGCCGTTGTTTCCCTCGGCCCATCCAGCTCACGACATACTACTCCTTGTGGTTCGCCTCCCCCCAGTCCCAGGCTACCCTCACTGACCAGTTCGTCAAGCTCTTACCCCTACCACCTTGCCCAGTGTCTACTCGGTTGACATTTAGTCCACGTTAGACCCCGTTCACACTATGATCACTAACTGCAGTTAAGCCTCTAACCGCAGTTACCAACGTAATGTGAACGGAACGCAGTTAGCACTAACTGACATCAAGCCATGACTTCGTTCTGTGAACGCTGTTAGAGTTTAAGTGAGATCAAAATCCACCGCCTTGGCAATGAGCAACATTATTTGCATTGTCACATTGTTGGTTCAAAGCAAGGCCATCTCTATATTCACATCATGCACGTTATATAAATGGCCTTGTTTAAAGACAGTTCGGGATATTGCCAGAAAATCTGTGAATCTATAATACGCAATATGAAAATTGAGAGTAAATCAAACAGGAAGGTGGCAGTGCATGGTGTCACCAACAACCCTTTCATCGCCATCAGTGTGACCACCGTACCTCAGTTAAAACGGTGTCACGCATGATGCTTTGCGCCCAGGTAACTGCAGTTAGCTTAACAGTAGTTAGTGATCATAGTGTGAACGGGGTATTGAGGTCTTATGGACGGGCATTACCCTCAGCACTGAATGACTTTCATTGGTGGAGTCGTTGAGCAAACAATAATCAGCAGCTAAATGTTATTCATTCATGTGCGTTCTAGCAAGCTAACCTTGAGTTGACCTTTGCACCAGCGTTTGCAGGTAATCGTCTGCAGAAGCTGGTGTCGTACGCCTGGCCGTGCGTCGACCTGAAGACGTTCAAACACCCGACCGTCAGGTACCAGAGCCACCTGTTGTTGGCTCACATCATCGTACAGCTGCCCATGAAGCAGCGCATGATGGCACAAGGTACCCGCTTTGCCCAAGTCATTCGGATGTACTAATTATTTTGATTTTAGTGTGAAAAAGTTTTATTTAACAAATGTTATTTTAAATGTATATTGTTATTTTACATAAATATACCGTAACAGTACAAATTATTCAACAGAAAATTACATTCAATACACTACATAAATATTGAGTATTTTATTTTAAATAATATCATTTGAGTATCATTTGGGAAATTATTCAAATTAAATAACATCATTGGGCCTTATCAAATATTATAAAAGGCCTACAGACAGGTTCATTTAGATCAGTTAGTTCCTAGAACAGTTTGTTTTTAGTACAGTTAGTCTTTAGTACAGTCAGTCCTACACCTTCGACAATTTCTGGATTCCATATATTGATTTATATAATATTTAATTTAAAACTGCAATCATTTCCAACATTATATGCTGACATCATTATCATTCAATCCAAACCTCACAGCAAAATGTAGTGATGTGAGTCGGTAAATTTACCATAAATTTACCAAGTAAAATTTACCGTGGTAAAATTTTCAAAATTGGCGCCATTATATTCTATGGAATCAGCCAGGTGGATAGGTCAAGAAGGCAGTGGAATTTATAACCCTAAACATTTGAGCATATATTGGTGAATCACATGTGTTAACCACCATCTAGAAATCACATATTTGGCAAAACCACTATAAACCCAATGGAAATAGTTGAAAAAATTGTAAAAATAGTAAAAAAAAATTACCGAGTGACGGTAAATTTACTGCCTCGACAAAATACGGTAAAATCCACATGACTAGCAAAATGTGACTTGTAATTTGTTATGCTCGCTGTTAAGTAGTGATGCACAGCCTGTTGCGAGCCCACGACGTGCAAGTTCGGAGCGTGGTCCAGGAGACGCTGGTGCTGCTGACCCCGCTCATGTCGCAGCTGGACCAAGGTCATCACCTGCTGTACCAGTGGCTGGTCAAGATATTCGACAACGAGGGCCATCTCGCTACGCAGCTCACTCACATACTGCAGACCATCGTGCAAAACCATCAGGTACGTTATAGTTGTTATTGTTCTATTGATTAGATGAGCGTTAGCGAAGATTTCCATTCAACTATACGGAGCTTTGTCTGTCTGTTTTTTTTTTTTGTACAGTCGACACACTGAGAGAATAGGATTCGTGCAGCCACCACAACAAAACTTCATCGGTATAGAAATATGAGTTATTTCACAAATACACTCGTTATTGGTTATTTTCAATAATTATAATGATTAAAAATGAGTATATTTGAAATATAGAAATTTATCTTGTGCACTTAAGCGAAACGAACAGTGAAAATACGGGTATGTCTTTTGTGAATATCATCCTTTTTCTGTCAGATGGTTGGTGGTTCTGTTAACCACACAGGTTCGTAACAAGCAATGTTTCCATGCGAATCCGCTAAAAATAATAATTTTTCATGCAACAAGATTACCTGTAGGCCTAATATGAATTCATAAATTTGTTTTGCCAAGTTGACCTACAAGAATTCAATGAAACGCAATATCTATTTGATTTAAAAAATCAAAAGAGACGCTATTAGTGTGTATCATGCTAAGCTGATTTTAGTGTTGTCATGTTGAAAATTATTCAGTGCACCAAAGTGATACCAGGATGCGCCACGGTAGGAATCCTATTCTCTCAGTGAGTGGACCATAAGCACTGCACAGGTCGCAGGGTTTGACCGATCGACACAAAACTTTTTTTTTATATGCAAACTTAACCAACTTGGAACCGTATAGTTTTTGGGTCAAATCGGTTGGACCATTTTTGAGAAACATCATCTAGAAGTTTCTAAAAACCCCATAAGATTAGGCAGGGCAGAAAAAAAATTAAAATAAAATCTCTCCAATATAATTCAAATTTTCCACAAATGTAAACACAGAAATAATACACATTGATAAAAATTTACGTGTAATTAGCCGTTTCGAAGAAAATAATTTAATAAATGTTTTTTTATTCATCGAAAATATAGAAATATTAGTGTAAAAATATTGCATTGTTAAATTCACGGCTTCCTAGATGCATTGCCATCGGATTAAGTTAATTTTATAGGTCCAAGGTGTGTAGGGTTTTGCTCATCTTACAACGCGTATTCTGCGTTTGCCTAGTATTTAATCATCAGTTAGTAGAACCGGCTCCGTGTACAACAGCCACGTTGTGGTTGCAGGTGTATTATCACGTGCTACCTTACAACCTGTTGCAACTGCTGCACAAGTACGTGCCTCTGTTGGGCTTCAGTTCTGCTGCCAGACCGCAGCTGCAGGAACTAAGCCTGGATCTGGTGCACGTCATGATCAAGTGGGAGGTGAGGCGACTGGTGGAAGAGCCGGTAGACAAGGAGGTAAGCAAACAGCTTTATTATTAGCAGGATATGCTATTTTAGTTTTTAGACGAGCTTTAGCGAGGATTCTATTTGACGTACTGAAAAAAATTGGTGTTCGTTTTCATGTTTTTTTTTTTTTTTTTTTCATGTTTTTTTGTCGGTTCTCCACAGGTCAAATGGCTACAGCTATCAACTTCAAACTTTTTTTCAATATGTTTCCTCATCTAACTTAGATCTGTATAGTTTTGTGGCATTATCGGGCGATAACTTTTTTTTTTATGAAGTTGAGAAATTTGAAAAATAGGCCTACTCATTAGAATAACATGGCGGAAAAAAAAGAAAATATTTTTATTTTCCCAGAAGAATGAAATTTTGCGTGAAGTTGAATTACATTCTCATACACATTTCTAAAAATTTTCAGCTTGATCGGGTTAGCCATTTTGAAGAAAAAAAATAAAATGTGCTAAATTGGTATCACTCGAAGCAGTTCTTAACCATTACTACCCATAACTATTACTATTCGCTCGTCTAACAACGCATATTATGGCGTTTTCCTAGTTTACATACAATTACAGTAAATACATTCGGAAGATGAAAAGAAAATACAATAAGTAACGATAGAACATATTTTACAATAGACCTGCGGCAGACATAATTATCTATATAAAAGTCTAAGCGTGTCTGTCTGTAAGGATGGTGGTGATCGCGGGGCAGGGAGGTGGGGGGGGGGGGGGGGGGGGGTAGAGGTGAAGGAGGCATGGATGACGGGCGGAGAAGGGAGGGAGAGGAGGGAGGCGCATCTGGAGGAGAACGGAAGGTGCGAAGGAATTTACGCGTCATTGGGATAGTGCGTAGTAATGCTGTGCGTTCAAGGTATATGTAGTGCGACAGTTATAACAATAGTAGTGGGAAGTATAGTAACAACAGAAAGAGAGACCTAAGAGAGAGAGAGGCTAAGGCTAGTAATAATAATAACAGTCAAACATTGCTGTTGAACATTACTGTGTAATTTTTTCAGGGCGACAAAAGGAGAAGGGGTTTGGGGAGAATTGAATAGGTTGATTGAAAGGAATGAGCTAGGGTATGGGGGCAGGAGAAGACATGATAGAGCGGTCGTTATAAAGGGGGCTAGATTAGATGTGGGTAAATTTTCTTTCATAAATAGGACAGGTAGGGACTGGAATGAACTTGGTAGAAGTGTTTTTGAGGGGGATGAAATAAGAGTAAAACAATTCCGGCAGAAGGTTAGGGAGGCGGGCAAACCGTCGTGATCAAGGGTAGGGAACTTGCCACCGTGCATTTTTGCGCAACTGTAAGAGTTAATAATAATGATAATAACACAGCGTAAGAAAGCACAGAAGTATAGATAATAAGGTTTATTAAGGCTTGTCCCAGAAGCCTACTTTCTCTTTTGCCTCAGGGATGATCTTCCTAGCCCGTATTAGTTTACAGCAACCTCGTCGGAATTGAGCGACAGATCACCCTTTCTTATCTCTATTGGGATTCTATCAAAGATTCTCATTCCTTTGACAACAATAGAGTTGTCGTGGGACAAGGTAAATGATCTCTGGTTATAAATTATAAACATTGTGCTTATTCCGAAGGTTATATTTCTTTTTATCTATGTTGTACGTTAACTTGGGAACTAGGCCCCTAGTCCTTTGTAGAGAATTGTGTGCTACAACGAAGTGTTCTGCTGATTGACGCAGGTCCAACAAATAACCGTTTAAGGGGGTGCGAGCACGGTGCTTACACAAATCGAGAAATTTATCTTGAATATTTTTTTATATTTTTAAAAACCAGTGTAATTGAATGAAAAGTTCACATCTCGTTGAATTTTCCTTGATAATCTTGTGTTGTTGGTTTAGATTTTGCAGCTCCTCTTTTTAGTAGTTGCTACAAAATGTTATATTTACATAAATAGAGGCCACCAAAACTAAGAATAAATACTATTCTTAGCATATTTTTTTATATTCTTTAAAACTAAGAATAAATGCTATTCTTAGCATATATTTTTTTATATTTTTAAAAACCAGTGTAATTTAATGAAAAGTTTACATTTCGTTGAATTTTCTTTGAAAATCTCGTGTTGTTGGTATAGATTATGCAGCCCCTGTTTTTAGTAGTTTGCTACAAAATGTTATACTGTATTTACATAAATAGAGACTAACAAAACTAAGAATAAATGCTACATTCCTACATCTCTCTTTCTACAATTCCTACAACTAAAGGCCCATTCACAACCAACTTTAACTCGAACTTAAACTTGAACTTTAATGTTTGTACTATGCATGTGCGTAGAAGTGTTCATAACAAGTTGACTCTGACTTCATTGACTTTAACTTTACCTCGAAGTTTGATCATGCCAAACATTTCGACTGAAAAGTCTGACTTTAGGAGGAACCTATCATAATCAGTCACTGCCACCTGAATCTAGGAACGTCGAATAGAATCTCGACGAGTTTTCGCGCCAAAAAAGATATAGGCCTACAACAAACATTATACAATTTGAGGTTAGGTTGTACATGAATTCCACGCTGTAAAATGGCGGCGTGAACAACAGCTGATGTTATTCCTTTGACTTTAACTTTTTGTTGTGAACTCAAATAAAGTTTTAAAGTTAGATTTTAAGTTCGAGTTGAAGTTGTTTGCGTTAAGGCCTTGACTATTGCACGTTGTTGTCCGCAGATGAATGCCTGGTTGAAGCGAGGGCAGTTGAAACAGACGGGCATGCGCGCCCCACCCGCCGCCCCCGAGGGACCTGCGCCCCGCCGCCTCATGCCCGTGCCGCCCCACTTCAGGCCTCCAGCGCCTGCGTTGCCCGTCAAGTTCAGCACGGTCGTAGTCGTCAACTTCCTCTTACGTATCGCCATCAAGGTAAGGTCGTGTCGTCTAGAGATTAACGCATGTGGCTGAGTTATTAGACGAGCTTTAGCGAGGATTTAATTTGACATACTGAAAAAAATTGGTGTTTGTTTTTATGTCTTTTTTTTTCCATGTTTTTTGTCGGTTCTCCACAAGTCAAACGGCTACAGCTATCAACTTCAAACTTTTTCTTATTATGGTTCCTCATCTAACTTCTGTATAGTTTTGTGGCATAATCGGGTGGTAACTTATTTTTGTATGAATTTTAGAAATTTCAAAAATACCCATTAGAATAAAACAGCGGAAAAAAAAAGAATTTCATTTTCCAAAAAAACGAAATTTTGCATGAAGTTGAAATACATTTTGATACACATTTCTGGAAATTTTCAGCTTGATCGGGTCAGCCATTTTGAAGAAAAAACATAAAATGTGCTAAATTGGTACCACTCGAAGCAGTTTCTACCCATACTATTACTATCCGCTCGTCTAACAACGTATATATGGCGTTTTCCTTTAATAATTTAATTTTGACTAGTACCGTGCATAGTCCAATGATACCCATTTTTCAATACAATACAATTGATGTTGTATGCCGCGCGACAGACCGTGAACCTATCTCGCCGCGCGGACCAACCCACCACGCTGGCTCTGTGCCTCGCCAACGCCGACCGCTGCGTCGAGCTGCTGCGACCGGCGCTGGACCCGAAGATCCGCACCGACCTGGCCAGACTCAAGCTGGACTGGCTGGTCGCCACGCTCACCGCCTCGGCTAGCGACCACGAGGAGAAGGTCGTTGCCCTGCGGCTCGTGTCGCGGCTCGTGGAGCTGCTGCCGGCGAGAACTGTCAACGCCATGGTGCTGCCACTGCAGACCGCCATTGAGGAGTGTGCCAAGTCACAGAACAGCAATGTGAGTGCCGTAGACATGTGCCAAGTTCATTTGGAAGTTGAGTGGAAATGAGTGCCAACTAGTGATGCCTACGGATACCCGGGTACCCGGTTCTGGATCGGGTATTTGCATACCCGGGTATCAATTTTCATACCCGGGTATTGATGTTTTTTGAAATGAGTGTACAAGCGGTTGACACGCGACACGAGAGAAGACTGTTTTCTCGGCTTTCTGTCGTCATAGAGTACATCTGGCTGGCAGGTCGCTTCTGCGCATCACTTTCCTTACCCCTCACTCGTCTCACCCAACATCAGCCATCACACCCGCGCATGTCACGTCACGTGATCGCTTGCCTGTGAGCCAATGAGCGAGAATGAAGTCGACTGTCTCTCGCTAGAGGGCGGAGCAAAGCAGACGCAACGGCGGGAATTTGATTACACACGCAAAATAGATGCTTTTCTCGAAGTTTTGAATACCCGGGTATTACCGGGTATTTTTGGCGGGTACCCGGTTCCAAAATTTGATACCCGAAGGCATCACTAGTGCCAAGTTTATTTGGAAGTTGAGTGGAAATGAGTGCCAACATCATTTGGAAGTTGAAATTATTAATGTCTTTTCAACTGTTCAAGAGATTTGGTGTGTATAGGAAAATAGCATGTCCCGAGGTCAGCAGCTTACCGAGGTTCACAAGTAGATAGACCTATACCGTATTTACATGCATATATGAGACGCACTTTTTTCCCATTTTCAAGTCATCAAAAAGTCACATGCTTCTTATGAAGGTAAGTGAGGAAAAAAACTGTCACATTTTGCGATATATTTATGTGCGCTCGCTGAAAACTGTTTTACTCTGATGTAAAACATCGCAAAAACAGTTCCCGTGAAACACTGCCGGTCGTCCAGTGTTAAAGCATAGGGCGAACCCACAATCGTCGTTAGATTGTACTTTGACGGTCCTCGATCTTGAAGCATACGGAAGACCCCCAATTGTCAATTGTCGGGATGTAATATTGTCGTAAATGTGTCAACAAATGACAACAAACATAATCATAAAATATCCTTATTCCTTTTTCCTCTATTAGAGGTCAGGAGGTCAGACTTGGGATCATGTTACACTGAATACCAAGACAAACACTTTGACACATCTGTTTATCATCAATCAACAATCCTCGCCTGGAAGTGTGCTATATGGGTGATAACTGAGTCTATAGGGGGCTACTCTTTCAACACTATAGGATTGATAAAAATTAATCTAAACTTGGAAGATGTATTATCAATATTGTTTATTGTCTAATAGAGTGGATCTGGTGTAGAGTAAAGAGACTGGAACCTCCTTTTGTGGTTACAAGGTCTTTCGAAAAATAGAACCTGAAAAGTAGGGGTGCCTCTTATATGCGTGTAAATACGGCATATAAAACCCTAAATATTGGCCGTGGTACTTGTCAAAGAAGCGTCGTGCAAGCCTGTTATTTGACGTCTCGGTATGATTACAGGTTGTTGGTGCGGTACACTTGCTGTTAGTGAAGCTGGCCAACGTGAACCTGTTGGAAGTGATCCACGAGGATACAGCTGGCATCACCGGTAAACCGCCAACATTCCCCGAAGCGGAGACTTTCCACATGTACGCCCGACAAGTGAGTAGAGTGTACTTACTTTTAGGGCTGTGCAAATCCATGTTTTTCATTTTGAACCGAATCCGAACCGAATCTTCGTCAAAATTACCGAATCCGAATCTTTTCAACATGAATTGTGAAGTGAATATTGTAATATGACAAACGACATTGCTGATCAAGTTACACTTGATCCAGAAAGTGAAAATCTCATCACAGCATTCTCATAATTACCCGTGCATAAAACATTTTATGCTGCACAAGTCCGTATTTTGTCAAGGCGGTAAATTTACCGTCACACGGTAATTTTTTTTTACTATTCTTACTATTTATTTTACCATTTCCTTTGGTTTCATAGTGGTTTTGCCACATATGTGATTACTAGATGGTGGTTAACACATGTGATTCACCAATCCATGCTCAAATGTTTTAGGTCAGGCCTGCCACCAACTTTTTTTAAAAATCCTGTTCATGTTACCCAAAAATCCTGTAAAATCCTGTAAAAATCTCATCAAAATATCCTGTAAAATCCTGTAAATTATGCGTTACTAGTTCAAAAAATGCGGAAATTTACCAAAATATATTGTAAAAAATCCACTATCCACTCTATTACCAAATGCAAAATACCAAATCCACTCTATTAGACAATAAACAATATTGATAATATATCTTCCAAGTTTAGATTTGTTTTTATCCCTCCTATAGTGTTGAGAGAGAAGCCCCTTATAGACTCAGTTATCAGTTATCACCCATATAGCACACTTTGAGGCAAGTATTGTTGATTGATGATAAACAGATGTGTCAAAGTGTGTGTCTTGGTATTCAGTGTAACATGATCCAGAGTCTGACCTCCTGACCTCTAATGGAGGAAAAAGGCATAAGGATATTTTATGAGTATGTTTGTTGTCATTTGTTGACACATTTACGACAATATTACATCCCCACAATTGACGATTGGGGGTCTGCCTTATGCTTTAATATGGACGACCGTCGTGCATACAATCTGAAGACGATTGTGGGTTCGCCCTATGCTTTAACACTGGACGACCGGCAGTGTTTCACGGGAACTGTTTTTGCGATGTTTTTACATCAGAAAAAAACTGTTTTCAGCGAGCGAGCATAAATATATCGCAGAATATGACAGTTTTGCGTCTTATATGCGTGTAAATACGGTAACTCTACCCATTTACCGCTGTTTATGTTCAAATTTTCGTGAAGTCACAGATATCCGTGAAAATAAGCAAATTTGCTCAAAAATCCTGTACACTTTTTAAACCCAAAAAATCCGTGAAAACGGAAAAAATCCGTGAAAACGGCAGGCCTGTTTTAGGTTATAAAATAATATAAATTCCATTGCCTTCTTGACCTATTCACCTGGCTGATTCCATAGAATATAATGGCGCCAATATTGACAATTTTACCATGGTACATTTACTTGGTTACTTATTTACTTGGTTTTACCATGGTAAATTTTACTTGGTAAATTTACCGGTCTCACATCACACATTACCGGACTCTCATCACTAGTTTATACAATGTTATTGTTCACAAACTATGAATAAATAAATATAATATATAAATAAACAAATAAAACTGTCCAGATGCTGATGGATGGATTGTCATGCCTGGAGCCCAGCGTCCTTTCTGCCCGACTGAAACACACCGTCATCACGCTGGAAACTCTCACCGCTCACAACCACCGCCTTCTGGATCCCTACTCTGGCTCGATACTACACGCGATGCAGTATCTGTGGGAGAAGAGCAACATGGAAGGGAATGAGGGGGGTATGTTTTTACAACCTGTTGCCCTTTGATATGAATTTCATGATCGATAATCATTGGCTCCATATCGATAATCAACTAGAAAAATAATTGATATTTCAGATAAGTATCGATAATCAACTTGAAGTGATTGATAATCGATTATATCGATTATCTATCCTACCACCATAAATCACACCACGTCCAACATTGAGGTCATTGACAAGCAGTTCACTTTGAACACCAAGAGTGTCCACCAATCGTGTTACAGAAATGTTCCTGCCTTACTCTTTCATTGGATCATTTCGGAAGTAAACACTAAACATATAAAATTGATGATATACACGTTGATTATCGATTATATCGCTATATTGATACTAAAAACATATTCGATTATCATATCAAACAAGTGATTATCGATACATATCTATATATTGAATATCAACTGGCAACCCTAGTTTTTACAAAGTGTTTGGTTACAACACTTCTTCCCGTGAGCGAGAGAATGAGTGAGGGGACAAGCGATACGCAAGATACATACATAAATACAAACAAGGATAGTGATGGCCTGATGGTTCTACAAATACTGGCACATGTAGCGCAGTGGTTAACGCGCTTGCTTCATGTGATCTGGGAGGCGGGGGGTTTTCAGACCTGGTTCGATCCCCGCCTCCGACCATTTTTACAGGGGTTTTTCATGGTTTCCCTCTGTAGTCTAGGCTAACGCCGGGATGGTTCCTACAATAAGTCGGCCATGACCGCTTCCTTCCCACTATCCTTCTCATTACCCAAGAACCTTCATCTCATCATCCCATCATCTCATTAATCATCCATCAACGCCAATAGCTATCATTATCATCTTCGCTATTATTACAGTGCGTCGTTAAACCCAAAAGGCCTATATATGAAAAAAAAAGTTCTACGAACTGAAATTGTCAACAAACTCCTTTTTATCAACATCGAAATATGATACTCAATATTTTCCAAAATACAATTACATATTCTATTCTAAGAACATCAATTTGTTATAGATGATATCTACTTTCCAATAAAATATATTCTATTTTATAATTCTAACGATGTTGAATGGATTTGTTTGTTACCCGAGCAGCTGCGGCCACAGAGCTGCTGTTGACCTGCATGAACCTCGTACGCCACGGCTTTGTGGCACTCGGTGCCGACTTGAAGCAACAGTTCTTCGCCACTCTGTCAGACGTGGTCAACAAGTGTGAAGACAAGGAAACGATAGCAGCCGTCATTCAGGTACGATTCGACAACGACGGTAAAGCTCTTCCGGCACAAAATTACCTTAGATGTTGACGTGCCGTTGAACACCAACAATAATAATAATTCGACAGCTACCTGTCGGTATTGTCTTGTGATTTTTTTTCTGTTTTAATGCTGCTTAATGACCCCATTAACAGCTAGGTTATACGGGGGTACGAGTTCGTGGGTGAAATGATGATAGATGAAAGGATGAGCCGCCCTGGTGGCTAAGTCAACTATAGCAGTAGAAACTGAAGTTACCTTTGGGCGTGGGTTTGAGTCCCGCATAAGGCATGGGTTTTTGTAAACGTCTTTTCACCTGTCATCACTTCATCGTTTCATCATCACCCGCTCATTCGTATCCCCGTATAACCTAGCTGTTGGTGGGGCGTTGAAAAAACATTAAGGAACATTGAAAAAATGAAAAATGTAGAAAGGATGTATACGAACACTCATGCCTTATGCGGGACTCGAACCCACGCCCAACCTGACTTCAGTGGCTACCGCAGTGTGATAGTTGACTGAGCCAAGGGGGCGGCTGGTTTGTGTTTTATACTAGGCAATCGTAGCGTATACGTTGTAAAGTTATCGAAATATTTTTTGGATTGAACGGTGGGAATCAAGATATGGAATCTATTGACTTTATTCTCTCGCTGTGTTGAATATGCAGTGCTAATTTATTATATCAGTTATTTTTTTAATGGATATTTAATCTAGAAAATATTCTCAATTGAATTTTACAAAATGGATGTTCCAATTTAATTGAGGAAACAATAAAAACGTGTAGCAAAGTCATTGTTCCCCAATTAAAACCGGGATGATAAGGATGCATTGTTTGAGAGTTGACTCAGTCTTCTCAGTTGTTTTGAAAACTTTGATAGATAAGAATTTCAGTTTCTATTAACCTACAATAACATAACAAACTCATCAATACTTACTCACTAATACATTATTAAACCAAAAAACATTTTTCTTTTTCACATTCATATGTATTCAACTATTCAATCATCAACTCATTATATATTGCATCAAACTATTAAGACAACCATCATTTGAATCTTCACACCACCGAGAATACTGTATAACTGTTATAAGTCTCGACGTGTGTAACTAGGAAAACGCCATATATGCGTTGTTAGACGAGCGGATAGTGATAGTAGGCCTATGGGTAGAAACTGCTTTGAGTGGTACCAATTTAGCACATTTTCCTTCCAAATGGCTCACCCGATCAAACTGAAAATATCTAGAAATGTGTATCAAAATGTAATTCAACTTGATACAAAATTTCATTGTTTTTGGAAATTAAAAATATTTCCTTTTTATTCCGCTGTGTTATTCTAATGGGCATTTTTGAAATTTCTAGAATTCATAAAAAAAAAAATTACCATCTGATAATGCCACAAAACTATACAGAACTAAGTTAGATGAGGAACCATTGAAAAAAAGTTTGAAGTTGATAGCTGTAGCCGTTTGACCTGTGGATACCGACAAAAAAACATAAAAAAAAACAACATAAAAACGAACACCAATTTTTTTTTAGTACGGTATGTAAAATTGAATCCTCGCTAAAGCTCGTCTAATAAAACCTATTCTATTCTATTCGATGAGTAAATTGTTATAATTGATCTGCGTTGTGTTACAGATGCTCGACGACTGGCTGAAAAACATTTCCGATTTCAACGAGTGTCCTCACGTGTCGAGCATCTACGACTTGTTACTCAAACTAATGGATGTCGTTGACAAGCAGTTCTCCAACGAGGAGAAACTACACGAGTGTTATTTAGAGGTTATATACTGGATATTCAGGTAAGTCTACTTCTGGTAGCTTTGAGCAGAGGCAAGCATTTGGGGTTTCAACAATGAACGCAAATTGTTTTTAAAATTTTATTTCTTCAATAAATGTTTACGTTTCAGGTCTTCCCGAGTGCAAACAACCTATTGTGATTTTCGTGAATTTTTGTAAAATGATGCTTTTAGGGATTTTCCGTGATTATGTCTTTTTTATAATGTTGAATTTCATTATGTGAATTTCCTTTGTAGGCCTAGTATGTCACATATTGTAAATTATTAGGATAAATCTCGAATCATTAATCACACTTAAAAATTAAATGTTCTGTTTGACTTGTAAGTCAGTTATTGTGTTTTTTAAATTGATCGTAAACCGGCACATGTAGCGCAGTGGTTAACGCGCTCGCTTCATGTGATCCGGGCGACGAGGGGAATTCTGAACCCAGTTCGATCCCCGCCGCCGACCATCTTTACAGGGGTTTTTCATGGTTTCCCTCTGTAGTCTAGGTTAATGCCGGGATGGTTCTTACAATAAGTCGGCCATGACCGCCTCTTTCCCACTATCATTCTCATTACCCAAGAACCTTCATCTCATCATCTCATTATCATCCATCCGACGCCATTAGATCTGCGCCATCATAACAGTGCGTCGTTCAACCTAACCTTGGATAATTATTTTGTATGATTTACTTACGTTGTAAACTTTACAATGCAATCAAAATAAACTAAGGCAGGCCTGATTGTTGATACTAGCGGGCCATAGTTTGGAGACCCCTGTTACAAGTGGTCACCTAAACACAAGCATCCGCTCGATCTTATCACCTGTCTGTCACGAGGTTGAACCGTGTCCGCAGAGAGAAGCTTGTCCGTCCGACCGCCCGCTCGACCGACGTGCTGGAACCGGCGTTCTTGCGCGGCCTGCGCAGCAACCAGCCCGCGCTGCGCCACAGGTTCGCACAGCTGCTGGACTCGATGGTGAAACGACGCGCGGACAAGCGACTGGTGTTCGCTTGCACGTCCAGTCTCTGGCACGGCATGGGAGCGCACTATTGGATCGGTCAGGCTATCGAGCTCGTTTTCAACGCGGTCGTACACAGTAAGCGATTACGTTGTACCTAGGACAATTATTATTTGTATTATTGAACACTCTTGCAGATGTGCTAGATGCACGATGGCAAGGTCTTTCTATCATTATATTATATTATTTTCTTGAATACTATTAATTCCTTTGCAGTTGTTGCACTTTCTTCAAGATTGTTCCAATCCTTCATCGTCCTCTGTACGAAATCGTTTCTCCCTATATAAGTGTAAACTCTCTCCACCTCCATTCTTTCTCCTCCCCTAGTGCTTCTTTGAACCCCCTTTCCAACTCTTGTACTTAGTTCTTACCATCCGGTACAGTTGTGTCTTGCTTTAAACAGTCTAGCCCTTCATCTCCTTGTTTCCTGCGTTTCCCATTTCAGTTGTTCAATCATTATGGTTGGTCTTTCTAATTCTTTCTGGATCACTCCCTTGCTATTCCTAACAGTCCTCCAGACAATAGCTTGCTGTAGTTGGCCGTAGTTTTTAAAATATAGATTTTGATTGTTTTTCATTCTACTGTATTTCCAATGTAGGCCTACTTGTAGTTATCAAGGTTTACGCCAATATCGAATGTTGATAAAATACATGTACGGAACTTGGCAGGCGATTAACTACACCAGCCCTCGATGATTTTGGTTTGTTTACTTGCTCGCTTGAGAAGTAGAAACCTACGAATCCAAACTTTCAGGGTGTGACCTCGCACACACATAGGGTAGTTATAAAATACCAAATTGTTATTTGTTCCATATAATTAGTAAAGAAAGACGTTGGGTTTATGCTAGGACAATAGTTATCTACGATGGATACGCAACTTGAACTTCTCCCATATTCTCCCAGCTGACGATCATCTCCAGTGCTAAGAACCTCGACGCCACCTAGATCGCCTATATAAGCTAGCTACAGGCTCTATAAGGTTCTGATGGCCTGAGTAGTCGATGTAAAATTGAAACTTCGCCGCCTAGATCGACTATAAATTAGCTGCATGCCTGAGTAGTCGATCTTGGTGGCTTATGTGATCGGTTTCATAGATCCAGAACAACGTTGAGCTCAGTTGCATGTCCATCGTAGATAGCTATAGTCCTAGGTTATACCCTCTTTGATTTGATAATCACTTGACCCTTGACCGGAAAATACACAGTTTTAATTAGGGGCCTACAAACGTTTTAATTATCCCAATACAGTGAAAGTGAAACCTCTATCCATTGTTTTTCAAGGGACCAGGAAAATTAAACCATTCATGCAGGAAAACGGTCCATCCAGGAAAATTGAACATTGATTATATGGGAGTGACGTGAGAAAAAATGAATGATACAAGCAGGTTTCACTGTATTCAATATCGAGCTTATGGGTGAGAACTTTGTAGGGACCAGAACTAATGTTTAAATTGGAGTAAAAATAGAATTATCAGAGTATAAATTAACAAGGGAAGAGTTACCTTCAACATATGCATGAAATATAATATTTATTGTACAAATAATAATATAATCAGGGTGTCTACAAGACTGGAAAACCTGGAAAAGTCAGAGAATATAATAAATCTGGATAAGTCGGGGAATTTTTTTTTCTGGAACTTTACTCACAATGTAAAAAAACAAAATTTTATTAATTAAATACCATTTTTGGTTGCTGCAAATACAAGTTCACAATTCGAGTAAATAATTCTTCGATTGTTTTGCCTTGCCTTATTTTTTAAATTCCCGCCTATACCTGACAGTTTTTTTTTTATATAAAGTCAGTTTGTCAAAACCCAAATTGAATTTGTAAACAATTTTTCCTTTATTATAATCGACGGGAAAGCCAAATTTGCAGACGAAAAAAATATAATTTTCCATCTGGAAAACCTGGAAAAGTCAGGGAATTTTGTAATGGAAATTTTGCAGACACGCTGTATAATATGTTTGTTTCTGTATTGCTTGTCGTAGCGAATGTGGTGATACAAGTGCGTGACGAAGCTCACCAGATGATTGGACCAGTCAGGTACGCTACGAGCAGATGTAAGATGGCGCAGTCGTCCAACGAGGATCCGAACGAGTCACCTCCCAATGACAGGAAGGTAAATTACCGGAACACGAACCGGAACACATCATTTGAGCTGTCATGATCATATTTTTTTTTAATGTTGCTTAACGACCCCACCAACAGCTAGGTTATACGGGGGTACGAATGAGCAGATGATAATGAAACGATGAAGTGATGATAGGTGAAAGGACGTTTACAAAAACCCATGCCTTATGTGAACCCATGCCCAACTGTGACTTCAGTTACTACCGCTAGCGATAATTGACTTAGCTACCGGGGCGGCTATGTTTATAAAAGTAATGCAGTAGTTACAATTGCAATAATTAGAAGCTTGAATCACCGTATTGTCCCAAATATAAGCCGAGGGTTTCTCTCGAAATTGCGAGTCCAAAAGTCACCCTTGGCTTGTATACGGATCTCGGCCTAAAATCGGTCAAAAACACGTTTTTTACTAGATATGATTGGGCGCAGTACACATGCACACTCTTAACAATGGAATCAACTTGAAACTGCAAAATATGGCACTAAAAACACGTTTAATAAATGTAACGAAGAAGCATCAATTTCCCATTATCCATCAATTTTATTTGACGCGCAGTAATAAGCAAAGGCACGTTGAGCTGTCAGCTGCATTGTCTTGTCAGACCTTGACGAGTAGGCGGGCCATATGACGATCGCGCGTCATCGGCACTAGCCGAGTACACACGATCGTGAGGCCCCTCTCAACGGTTTCTCACACGTAGTTGGCATAGCTTCCTCACGCGCGCAATACGAAATTGACTAAATTCTAACTCGGAAGAGTGATGATTTACGTGGTAAGGAGATGTACCCTTTTTTCAATTGTTGATCTAAAAGTTTGGGGTCGGCTTATATTCGGGGTCGGCTTATATTCCTTATATCCGGGACATTACGGTAAATTCCCCAGCGCGACGCCGGTTCAAGTTACCAGAAAGTTGTCAAACCAATCCCTTGCGCGCCCACGAGCAGAAGAGCAGGACATACAGACGAGCGTAGCTCTATGTATAATATAAGGTCTTGTATAAAAGTTATCTCGGCTGGTACCAACAGTGCTGCTAGTACCACCAAAATCCGTGCGGAACGCTATAGTGACAGCAGTAACTATACACATATCACGCTCCACAAACTGCTTCCTTTTTTTTGCTCTTCATTATGAAATCTTTGTATTCGTATTTGTATTTCTCTATTGCTGTCTGTGGTATTGGTGGTCTCTATGATATTGCTCTTTATGGTATTGCTCTTGTTATTGCTGATCACATTTTTATTTTATATTCTATGAATACTTGGAGAAGCTGACAAAACAAAACACAACAAAACTCGGAAAAAAATTGTATCTAAAAATGGAAAAATTGAAAGAATGTGCGTGTGGGCAGGCTCTAAATTAGTGAGTACAGTGAAACCTCTATCCATCGTTTTTCAATGGACCAGGAAAATAAAACCATCCATGCTGGAAAACCATCATCAGGAAAATTTAACATTGATTATATGGGAGTGGGGTGAGAAAAAATGAATGATACAAGCAGGAAAACGATGGATCCGGGAACGATGCATAGAGGTTTCACTGTATTTAAAATGAGTGGTAGTTGTAATTGGTCGTCTCATGTCGGAACAGATGAAAGCCGAGTTGAAGCAAGTCTTATCGGGGATAGAGAGCAGCATCGAGGTGAGAGCCGCCAGCTTCCTCAAGTCGGCAGCGCAGTTGTGTCATCTCGACCAATCACTAGCCAGGGCCGTGTGGCTAGACGTCTTCCCGGTTCTGTGGCACATTCTCAATACCGACCAACAGGTACTTGAAACATATTCAAATAATATTGGGTTTAACGACGCACTGTTATGATAGCACAGATGTAATGGCGTTGGATGGATGATTATTGAGATGATGGGATGAAGAGATTAAGGTTCTTGGGTAATGGGAAGGATAGTGGGAAGGAAGCGGTCATGGCCGACTTATTGTAGGAACCTTCCCTGCATTAGCCTAGACTACAGAGGGAAACCATGAAAAACCCCTCTAAAGATGGTCGGCGGCGGGGATCGCACTGGGTTCGAAATTCCCCTCGCCTCCCGGATCACACGAAGCGAGCGCGTTAACCACTGCGCTGCATGTGCCGGTTTGAAACATATTGATTCTCGAACTTTGTAAGAACATTTTATTTACTTTTAAATTATTTTTTGTAACTCCTAGTTACTTGTATACGTAGTTGCAATCAGGTAACGAAACTAATTTTTAAAGAAGAGTTACTCATCAGTCATCTACAAAAAGTTATCATCAACAGAGGTAACGTAACTATTAGAAAGTAACTTCCCCTTCACTGTTGCTCCAAAAATGTACTAACAAATTATTAGGTCTGATGTTTGGTATCCAATACTTCGTTAATCATTTTTTCAATATCATAATTTTGATTCGATATCGAGTGGCATTCCCAATATTTCAATATTTTCGATTGATTTTCGATACAGCACATTTCACTATCGTTAACATTTTCTTCATCGAACGACGAACCTACAAATTATCTGCAATGCTCATTATTTCCGAATGTTGGAGTCTACCTACTGTTTTTTTCTTTTTTTTTTCAATGTTGCCTAACAACCCCACCAACAGCTAGGTTATACGGGGGTATGAATGAGCGGATGATAATGAAACGATGAAGTGATGATAGGTGAAAGGACGTTTACAAAAACCCATGCCTTATGTGGGACTCGAACCCACGCCCAACGGTGACTTCAGTTACCACCGCTAGCGATAATTGACTGAGCCACCGGGGCGGCCTACCTACTGGTCGCGTGTAGCACACGAGTATGGAATGAGTTGTCATCACGGTTTTGTTCTTTTGCAGGCTTTCGTTTGTAATCTCCGTCCGTTTGTGCTGAATGTGGCGCCTGACAATCGGAAGTCTGACGCAGTGTGTACGTTGATCGAGGGTCTGACAATGTGTCCGTTGCCGACCGATGCTTACAAGTAAGTGACAGGAGAATCGAGTCAAGTTGACGGTAAGTTACTGAGTAGACTCGTGTTATGTGTATGCTTCTAGACAGGTGTTGGCTCTTCCATCTTTAGGTAAAGTGATTCTGGTTATTGGTTTATTGATCAAGACCTATCCTCTTTATCTCTTAATTAAGTACATATTACATAACATTACCTTTTTTTACCAACATTGAAAACTTGAAGCCATTGTTTCCCTTCAAGGGTAAAGGATGAAAGTTTAGGATCGTTTGAACGGGACGCAACAAGGGCAATTGACCTTGCCAAATAGAATAAAATAACCGATACAAATATGAAAGGAAGCTTCCATGCCGTGAACGCTCTCAGCCATAGTTTTTAAAATATAGATTTCAGTTGTTTTATATTTGATTTTCAATGTAGGCCTACTTCTAGTTATCAATTAACTACACCAACCCTCGATGATTTTGGTTTCTTTACTTGCTCGCTCAAGAATTAGGAGTCCAGGAATGCAAACTTTCACGGCGTTAACTCGCACAAACGTAGTTTCAAAATACCAAATTGATATGTGTTTCATATTATTACTAAAGAAAGAGGCTAGGTTTATGCTAGAACTATAGCTATCCACAATGGATACGCATCTTGGACTTCTCCCATGTTCTCCCAGCTGACGATCATCTCCAGAGCTAAGAGACTTTTCGACGCCACATAGATCACCTATAAGCTAGCTGCATGGCTCTATAAGCTCTGATGGCCTGAGTAGTCGATGAAAATTTGAAACATCGCCACCTAGATCCCCTAAAAATTAATTGAATGCCTGAGTAGTCGGTCTTGGTGGCTTATTAAATCGGTTTCATAGAACCAGAACAATGTGAGCTCAGTCGCGTATCCATCGTAGATAACCATTTTCCTAGGCTTATGTCAATACAATTTTTCAATAAAATGAATACATGCAGTGAACATATTTAACGTGTAACACAGTGAAATGAATTCGGCACATGATTGACCAAACGAACGATTCAGATTCTCTCGAATGCCTGCCTTTTCTTGAAAGCTGAAATGAATTGTATCGTTGTGTAACTACTAAGGAGCGTGGAATGAAACTGTTTTGATAATTTTGTGTTACTCGGTACCAAATGGTGGGTTAGTTGGTCAAGGTTGGTGTCCTAACCTCCAAAGATGGCTGACTACGATCAATGTCCGTGTAATTTCATACAGTTTAAGACTGTTTTATTTGATTTTAGGATAACAATTTTATTTGTCAGGCGCCATTTTTTGACAGATTTAATGTTCATCTATTAAAAAACACCATTTTCAGGATCAAATTTGCAAAATTATGACGAGTATGACAAATTTACCAGTTTTTGTAACGTCTTTGAAAACTACGATGTATTATTGTTACAGAGAATTTGTGACAGTAGCCGTGTACGTTTGCAAGACGTACAATCTGTGGCACAGTGTGACCTTGAAGCTGGAGGAGCTGCACGCACAGCTACCCGGCTCTTTGACACCTCAAGACACGTTAACGGTAAAACCTCGTTGGATTCCCTTTCGTTCGGCTGCTTGCTCTAGCATTAGAATCTCAGGAATGCAAGCCTTTACCTTGTGAACTCCCATGACCGTAGTTTATCAAAAATCAATTCAGTTTATTGTCTCATTTTGTTACTGGAGAAATAAGCTAGGTTTACAGTACCGGTAATATAATATTTTTATAAAATACACGTAGACCCAGGTGCACAATTGACTACATGGAAAGATTGATTGCGCCTCGACATGCAATGAAGCCAACCTACCGGTAGTTCGTGCTTCTGAGACCATTCGTTGAGGACTGAACAGGGATTGGTTTTTTGATCATTATTTCCTTCAACTTTTGCCTTAATAACTGCTGTACATACATCACTTCTTTGTAATAACTTATCCATCATGGTAAGAAACTTGATGCTGCCCTCCGTAGCCCGGTCAACTAAGGAACCGCGTGAGAAATTGAAGTCATATTGGGCATGGGGTTGAATCCCGCATAAGCCATGAGGTTTTTGTTACCCTCATATGAGCCCTCATCACTTCACAATTTCAAATCATCCGCTCATTTGCATCCCCAAGTAATGTAATTGTTGGTGGGATGATTAGACGAGCTTTAGCGAGGATTCAATTTGACATACTGAAAAAATTTGGTGTTCGTTTTTTTTTTTTTTTTTTTTTTTTTTTCATGTTTTTTTGTCGGTTCTTCACAGGTCAAACGGCTACATTTATCAACTTCAAACTTTTTTCCATATGGTTCCTCATCTAACTTACCGTATTTACACGCATATAAGACGCACTTTTTTTCCATTTTCAAGTCATCAAAAAGTCACATGCGTCTTATAAAGGTACGTGACGAAAAAACTGTCACATTTTGCGATATATTCACGCGCGCTCGCTAAAAACTGTTTTTCTCTGATGTAAAAACATCGCAAAAACAGTTCCCGTGAAACACTGCCGGTCGTCCAGTGTTAAAGCATAGGGCGAACCCACAATCGTCGTCAGATTGTATGCACCGACGGTCGTCGATATTAAAGCATACGGCAGACCCCCAATCGTCAATTGTCGGGATATAATACTGTCGTAAATGTGTCAACAAGTGACAACAAACATACTCATAAAATATCCTTATGCCTTTTTCTTCCATTAGAGGTCAGGAGGTCAGACTCTGGATCATGTTACACTGAATACCAAGACAAACACTTGGACACATCTGTTTATCATCAATCAACAATGCTTGCCTGGAAGTGTGCTATGGGTGATAACTGAGTCTATAGGGGGCTACTCTTTCAACACTATAGGATGGATAAAAATGAATCTAAACCTGGAAGATATAATATCAATATTGTTTATTGTCTAATAGAGTGGATCTGGTATAGGGTAAAGGGACTGGAACCTTCTTTTGTGGTTACAAGGTCTCCTGAATCATGTTTATGACACGAAATATTGGGAATATGATACTGCGTCTTATATAAGTAAACAAAAAGGTTTCCAAAAATAGAACCTGAAAAGTAGGGGTGCGTCTTATAAGCCGGTGCGTCTTATATGCGTGTAAATACGGTAGATCTGTATAGTTTTGTGGCATTATCGGGGTGTAACTTTTTTTTTATGAATTTAAGAAATTTCAAAAATTCCCATTAGAATAACATGGCGGAAAAAAAAAAGAAAATATTTTTATTTTCCAAAAGAATGAAATTTCGCGTGAAGTTGAATTACATTTTGGTACACATTACTAAAAATTTTCAGCTTGATCGGGTCAGCCATTTTGAAGAAAAAACATAAAATGTGCTAAATTGGTACCACTCGAAGCAGTTTTTACCCATGTTTACCCATAATATTACTATCCGCTCGTCTAACAACGCATATATGGCGTTTTCCTAATTTTATAAGCAATCAGTATAATCAACTAATTCTACAACTGTGGTATTTCAGTGTGTGAAAGCTCTAGCGGCCAGCTACTCAGCCATGCAAGAACACGACGCGGTCGCCGGCTTGATGCAGAACCACTCTCTTCTGGACGACACGAACGCTGCCGTCGCTTACCTGCAGCACGGCCAGTACGAAGAGGCGGCCGCGGCTCACTGCGTTGCCATGGCGCAGTTCTGTGGCTTGACGCGCAGCAGGCCGGCGTCTAACGCGCTGCTCTACGAGGCTGAGCGACTGGACCGGCTCTGGCTCACGTAAGCCAACTTCAGATCTTACCGTAGTCACTCGGTTCACCAGTACGAAGAAGCAGCTCACTCCGTTGCCATGGCGCAGTTCTGTGGCTTGACGCGCAGCAGGCCGGCGTCTAACGCGCTGCTCTACGAGGCTGAGCGACTGGACCGGCTCTGGCTCACGTAAGCTAACTTCAGATCTTACCGTAGTCACTCGGTTCACCAGTACGAAGAAGCGGCTCACTGCGTTGCCATGGCGCAGTTCTGCGGCTTGACGCGCAGCAGGCCGGCGTCTAACGCGCTGCTCTACGAGGCTGAGCGACTGGACCGGCTCTGGCTCACGTAAGCTAACTTCAGATCTTACCGTAGTCACTCGGTTCACCAGTACGAAGAGGCGGCTCACTGCGTTGCCATGGCGCAGTTCTGCGGCTTGACGCGCAGCAGGCCGGCGTCTAACGCGCTGCTCTACGAGGCTGAGCGACTGGACCGGCTCTGGCTCACGTAAGCTAACTTCAGATCTTACCGTAGTCACTCGGTTCACCAGTACGAAGAGGCGGCTCACTGCGTTGCCATGGCGCAGTTCTGCGGCTTGACGCGCAGCAGGCCGGCGTAACGCGCTGCTCTACGAGGCTGAGCGACTGGACCGGCTCTGGCTCACGTAAGCCAACTTCAGATCTTACCGTAGTCACTCGGTTCACCAGTACGAAGAGGCGGCTCACTGCGTTGCCATGGCGCAGTTCTGCGGCTTGACGCGCAGCAGGCCGGCGTCTAACGCGCTGCTCTACGAGGCTGAGCGACTGGACCGGCTCTGGCTCACGTAAGCTAACTTCAGATCTTACCGTAGTCACTCGGTTCACCAGTACGAAGAGGCGGCCGCGGCTCACTGCGTTGCCATGGCGCAGTTCTGCGGCTTGACGCGCAGCAGGCCGGCGTCTAACGCGCTGCTCTACCAGGCTGAGCGACTGGACCGGCTCTGGCTCACGTAAGCTAACTTCAGATCTTACCGTAGTCACTCGGTTCACCAGTACGAAGAGGCGGCCGCGGCTCACTGCGTTGCCATGGCGCAGTTCTGCGGCTTGACGCGCAGCAGGCCGGCGTCTAACGCGCTGCTCTACGAGGCTGAGCGACTGGACCGGCTCTGGCTCACGTAAGCTAACTTCAGATCTTACCGTAGTCACTCGGTTCACCAGTACGAAGAGGCGGCCGCGGCTCACTGCGTTGCCATGGCGCAGTTCTGCGGCTTGACGCGCAGCAGGCCGGCGTCTAACGCGCTGCTCTACGAGGCTGAGCGACTGGACCGGCTCTGGCTCACGTAAGCTACCTTCAGATCTTACCGTAGTCACTCGGTTCACCAGTACGAAGAGGCGGCCGCGGCTCACTGCGTTGCCATGGCGCAGTTCTGCGGCTTGACGCGCAGCAGGCCGGCGTCCAACGCGCTGCTCTACGAGGCTGAGCGACTGGACCGGCTCTGGCTCACGTAAGCTAACTTCAGATCTTACCGTAGTCACTCGGTTCACCAGTACGAAGAAGCGGCTCACTGCGTTGCCATGGCGCAGTTCTGCGGCTTGACGCGCAGCAGGCCGGCGTCCAACGCGCTGCTCTACGAGGCTGAGCGACTGGACCGGCTCTGGCTCACGTAAGCTAACTTCAGATCTTACCGTAGTCACTCGGTTCACCAGTACGAAGAAGCAGCTCACTGCGTTGCCATGGCGCAGTTCTGTGGCTTGACGCGCAGCAGGCCGGCGTCTAACGCGCTGCTCTACGAGGCTGAGCGACTGGACCGGCTCTGGCTCACGTAAGCTAACTTCAGATCTTACCGTAGTCACTCGGTTCACCAGTACGAAGAGGCGGCTCACTGCGTTGCCATGGCGCAGTTCTGCGGCTTGACGCGCAGCAGGCCGGCGTCTAACGCGCTGCTCTACGAGGCTGAGCGACTGGACCGGCTCTGACTCACGTAAGCTACCTTCAGATCTTACCGTAGTCACTCGGTTCACCAGTACGAAGAGGCGGCCGCGGCTCACTGCGTTGCCATGGCGCAGTTCTGCGGCTTGACGCGCAGCAGGCCGGCGTCTAACGCGCTGCTCTACGAGGCTGAGCGACTGGACCGGCTCTGGCTCACGTAAGCCAACTTCAGATCTTACCGTAGTCACTCGGTTCACCAGTACGAAGAAGCGGCTCACTGCGTTGCCATGGCGCAGTTCTGCGGCTTGACGCGCAGCAGGCCGGCGTCTAACGCGCTGCTCTACGAGGCTGAGCGACTGGACCGGCTCTGGCTCACGTAAGCCAACTTCAGATCTTACCGTAGTCACTCGGTTATAAGTCGCATCTATATTTAGTAGTGATGTGTGGATTTTACTGTATTTTGTCGAGGCGGTAAATTTACCGTCACACGGGAATTTTTTTTACTGTTTTTACCATTTTTTGTACTATTTCCTTTGGTTTCATAGTGGTTTTGCCAAATATGTGATTACTGGATGGTAGTTAACACAAGTGATTCACCAATCCATGCTCAAATGTTTTAGGTTATAAATTCCACTGCCTTCTGTCCACCTGGCTGATTCCATAGAATATAATGGCACCAATTTTGAACATTTTGCCATGACAAATTTTACTTGGTAAATTTACTGATTTACCGACTCACATCACTAATATTTAGAAGGAATGGGCACAAAATCGATCTAGGCCTAATCAATTCCATTAATCGGTTACGCAAATCATTGGAGATCACGGAGATAGCCGAGTACACACCATCAGCGAGGCCCTTAGCAACGGATCTATCATGTAGTAGGCCTATCAGCCGGTGACATAGCTACCTCTAGCGCGCAATACGAAACTGACTATATTCTCAAATCAAATCAAATCTTTATTTGGTCTGCGTGGGAAGGGACTACCTTCCGGTGGCAGATGGTAATATTTACATAGTTTTGTTCAATAACTAAGAGTATAAGTCTGGTAAAATAAAAAAGAATAATAAAAGTATCTTTATAATTGAGGTGAACATATTGGTCCAGTATATACTGAGTAAGTCTGAATAATACTGTCTGAATATAATAAGTCTCTATAAGATGTAAGATCAAGTGGTATATTAAATAGTATAGATATTCTGAGCGGGAAAAATGACTTTTTGGTTAATCCGAATTTTTATAAACCGAAATCATTATTTTTAGGTCCCTTCGATTTCGGATTAACGAGGGTTTACTGTAATAAGAATTGATAGTGTGTTCCTAGTGTTCTTTACCGATCGTACCAGAATCTTATTTACTCCCTCACATCCCTTCAACTTGATGTGTTGACAGCTGCATGAGGGAGTTGAACCAGTGGGATTGCCTGGTGTCAGTGCCCTCGACTGATCCGTACCAGGTACTGGAGGGGGCAGCTCAAGGCGGTGATTGGACCAAGGTGAAGGAAGCACTGGTGATATTAGACGACAACTGCTCCGATGAACTGCTGTGGAAGGTAGGCCTACAATCAACATTCATTATGACAATATCAAATGAATGCCAAGTTACATAATTATTTTATGTTTGTATATAGGGCTGTGTTAAGATATTTTGTGTCCCTAGGCTTGAAGATTTTGGGAAGATTCACCGCTTTGCTATGAATGGAGCTTTAAATTGAATCGATTATAGAGTTTATATTATGGATCCAGGATCCGTATTGTATATTGTATTGAATTTTTTTTTTTTTTTTTTTTATATATATATATATATATATATATATATATATATATATATATATATATATATACCGGTATTGGGTTTAACGACGCACTGTTATGATAACTGAGATCTAATGGCGTCGGATGGATGATTAATGAGATGATGGGATGATGAGATGAATGTTCTTGGCCAATCTTGGGTAATGGGAAGGAAGCGGTCATGGCCGACTTATTGTAGGAACCATCCCGGCATGAGCCTAGACTACAGAGGGAAACCATGAAAAACCTCTGTAAAGATGGTCGGCAGCGGGGATCGAACCGGGTTCGGAATTCCCCTCGCCTCCCGGATCACATGAAGCGAGCGCTTTAACCACTGCGCTGCATGTGCCAGTTTATTGTCATGGTACTAGCATATGTGGTATTATTATTGTATAGCATATTATATTATGTAATGTATACCATACTAAGTATTGTATTTAAATGACTGACATGACTATGCACATGATTTGTGTATATAGAGAGTGTACTGATCACTGATGTACGTGATCACTAAATAAACATACAATTTCGATTACAATTTTGTAAGGAGACATGCAAATACATTTTTCATTTCATTATATGATTGGCAACTAAGTATTAACAAAACAGTCTATGGTTTTACTTGTGATGACATTTTATTGTTCCACAATTCATTAAAAGATACCCTCCATTGTTCATAACTTTGTCAGTCGTCACTCATTGACGTCATTGTGTATGCATGAAAATGCAGGAATCGTATTCCTTGTCTTGAAAACCATTTTCAATTACAATATCTGCCTCTGCATTAAGTATCAAGTATCAACCTATATTTTTTCATATACTAGGAAAACGCCATATATGCGTTGTAAGACGAGCGGATAGTAATAGTAATTGGTAAAAATGGGTAAAAACTGCTTCGAGTGGTACCAATTTAGTACATTTATGTTTTTTCTTCAAAATGGCTGACCTGATCAAGCTGAAATTTTTTAGAAATGTGTACCAAAATGTAATTCAACTTCACGCAAAATTTCATTTTTTGGAAAATAAAAATATTTTCTTTTTTTTCCGCCATGTTATTCTAATGGGAATTTTTGAAATTTCTTAAATTCATAAAAAAAAAGTTACTCCCCGATAATGCCACAAAACTATACAGATCTAAGTTAGATGAGGACAATATTGAAAAAATGTTTGATGTTGATAGATGTAGCCGTTTGACCTGTGGAGAACCAACAAAAAAACATAAAAACAAACAAAAAAAAAACATAAAAACGAACACCAATTTTTTTCAGTATGTCAAATTGAATCCTCGCTAAAGCTCGTCTAATAATTCCCATATTATATTCAATAAAAATGAAATATAATATAATCGTATCATTTAATTCTCTCTTTGCTAATGTAGGTCAGTTTGTACCGCGGATGGTTGGCCGTTTGCTGCGAAGGCGAGCGTGACTTGAAAGCTGCGGTTAGCCATGCCACGGCAGCCAAGCAGTCTTGTCTGGAACGTTGGCGGCGATTACCGCGCATCGCTTCTCCGATGCATCTGCCCACGCTTCAAGCAGCTCACCTGGTAACTGTACCACTCTTTGCAGAGAAACATACAAACATTCCACGTACAGTGAAACCTCTATCCATCGTTTTTCAAGGGACCAGGAAAATAAAACCATCCATGCAGGAAAACGATCCATCCAGGAAAAGTTGACATTGATTATATGTGAGTGGGGTGGGACAAAATGAGTGATACAAGCAGGAAAACGATGGATGGGGGAACGATGCATAGAGGTTTCACTGTAGTCGTTTTGTGGAAGAGATTGTAGCTATTGCTTCAGCAAAATATCACGAAGAGTGATTTCCTGTGTGGTTCCTGTGAGCTTTAACCCTTTTTCCTGCCCAAGCAACACCCAAACCCATCCAGACGTGAATAATTAGTGAATAACTAGAAAAAGTAGTGCATTTTATTTTAATTTAATTTTGAATCAACATCAAACATTTGACATAAAGTAATTGTTTCCCATTAAGGCTAGGGATGACGAGTGAGTATCATTTGACCAGAACACCACGAAGGCAATCTCACCACCCCAAAGAAAAAGCTAGATAATATAAAGTTACTCATTCATAAATTGTAAAAAGTGATGACTAACAATTAAAGGCTTTGTTGAGGGAAAAAACTTTTGTGTTTTTTTGTATGTAGGCCTATCCTCTTTCTTCGATTTTCTTTGTTAGATTTTGTCCCAAATCGTCTCACTTCTATTTAATGTGCATTTGTATAGGGAAAGAAGAACTTCGGTCTTTACAAATCTTCGTCCATTTCATATTTATATATTTACAGTAAAACCTCTATGCATCGTTCCCGGATCCATCGTTTTCCTGGATGTATCATTCGTTTTTTCTCACCCCACTCCCATATAATCAATGCTAAATTTTCCTGGATGGATCATTTTCCTGCATGGATGGTTATATTTTCTTGGTCCCTTGAAAAACGATGGATAGAGGTTTCACTGTACTTGATTTCATGTATTTTGTGCATGCTGTAACCTATGATTACCAGTATGAAGGATACCTCAAGACATGTCATGCAATATTAATATAAAACAGACTCCCATTTTCTTTACCTTGACTCCCTTTCCTTTTACCCAACATGCATTTCTGCATGTACATTGATTTAATGATTTTGCATTTCAATTTCAATACCAAACAACGTGACTCGAGCTAAACGAACTGTTGTTTGCCAGATCGTGGAGCTGGAAGAGGCTGCGCTCCTGTACCAGAACCTGTCCGACGTCAGCGTGGCTCGACAAGTGTTGGACACGTGGTCAGCTCGAAAGGTGTTGACCTCTGATGACCTCAGCCACTGGCACACAGTGCTCGGCTGGAGGCAGCACGTCTACAGCCTGGCCGATGCTGATCAGCAACAACAACTGAACCAACAGGTTATTACATGGGTGTTACGTGGTGATCATGACAATTATTGTTCTTCTAGTCATTAGACGAGCTTTAGCGAGGATTCAATTTGATATACTGAAAAAAAATTGGTGTTTGTTTTTATGTTTTTTTATTTCATGTTTTTTTTTGTCGGTCCTCCACAGGTCAAACGGCTACAGCTATCAACTTCAAACTTCTTTGCAGTATGGTTCCTCATCTAACTTAGATCTGTATAGTTTTGTGGCATTATCGGGAGGTAACTTTTATTAATATGAATTTTAGACATTTCAAAAATACCCATTAGAATAACATAGCGTTAAAAAAAAATGTTTTCATTTTCCCAAAAAAATGAAATTTTACGTGAAGTTGAATTACATTTTGATACACATTTCTGGACATTTTCAGCTTGATTGGGTCAGTCATTTTGAAGAAAAAAAACTAAAATGTGCTAAATTGGTACCACTCGAAGCAGTTTTTACCCATTTTTACCCATACTATTACTATTCGCTCGTCTAACAACGCATATATGGCGTTTTCCCAGTGTTATTATAAGTAAGTATAGTAACTTCACGAGGCACTGGCTGAGTTATTAACGTGATGATGTGTGTGTTTCAGTGTGACGTGATGAGCGTGGCCCGGGCGGCGCGCAAGCAACACTTGCCCAACTTGTGTCTGGATATGATCCTGCGGCTGGAACACCCCGACCCGCACGTTTACCTGCGCAGGACTCGAGAGCAGGTCAAGTGTCTCCTGCAGACCACTTCGCAGGACGATCAGAACGTTGTGGAGGTACCGTGTTGTTCCGAATAGGCCTATAAACCGACTCTTAAACTTTTAGATCAACAATTGAAAAAAATGATTTCTCTCGTTTTCCACGTAAATCATCACTCGCCCGAGTTAGAATTTAGTAAATTTCATATTGCGAGCGTGAGGAAGCTATGCCAACTGCATGTGAGAAACCGTTGCTAGGGGTGTACCGGCTAGTGCCGACAACGCGCGTTCGTCATATAACCCGCTCACTCGTCAAGGTCTGACAAGATAAAGCAGCTAACAGCTCAACGTGCCTTTGTTTATCACTACCGTATTTACTTGCATATAAGTCGCACCCTCGTATAAGTCGCACCCCTGTTTTTGACAGTCATTTTTTGAAAAACCCTTTGTATGGTCCTATAAGTCGCACCTGCAGTCTCCAGCAACGTGAAAAATACATGGTGATTGAAATGTTTAGCACTCTATTCCAGACCCATATGAGAGTAAGAAACCAACGTCCTTTCACCTATCATCACTTCATCGTTTCATTATCACCCGCTCATTCGTACCCCCGTATAACCTAACTATTGGTGGGGTCGTTGAGCAGCATTAAAAAAAAAAAAAAAAAAATCACACTGTCAAGTTTCGTCTTGTCCGCAGGCCCTCTTGCTCCTTGAATCAGCGGACGTAGGGCGCTTGAGCCACGAGCAGCTGGCCGCGTTGTTCGCGTTGAAGGGCGACGTGTACAGCCGCGTGGGCATGGAGGGCGACGCGGAGAAGTGCCTGTCGGCCGCCACGCAGCTGGACGGGACCTGCTCGGAGGCGTGGGGGCTGTGGGGCGACTACCTGGCCACGCAGTCGACCGACGTCGACAATCTGGTCACCGTCGTCGCTTGTTACTTCCACGCTTGCCGGCCGCAGAGCCAGACCAACACCAGGGATTATATAGCTAAAGTATGAATCTGATCACACTGATGTAGAAGCTAGCTTCGTATTACAGTGAGACCTCTATCCATCGTTTTTCAAACTACCAGGAAAACGATCCATCCAGGTTAATTTGACATTGGTTATATGGGAGTGAGTGAGATAAATTGAATTATGGAAGCGGTAAAACAATGGATATGGGAACGATGCGTAGAGGTTCCACTGTAAACAACTACTAGTTTTAACGAAGTAAATAGTGACCGCAAGCGTAATGCTACACATGTGACATAACATTATAAACATGTTTTTTATTATTTCTTATAATATCTCATTAATCATCCATCCGACGCCATTAGATCTCAGTTATCATAACAGTGCATCGTTAAACCCAATATAAAAAAAAAAAAAAAAAAAAATCAAAGTTGTCTAAATCAAAGTTTTGTGTAACAATATCACTAGTATGTTGTGTAGCCTTGTAGGCATAAGTAAATCTTGATTCATGCTCCTTAAATTGAAAAGTAAAAGGTATTTACTGTAGTAGATAGACCAGCTCTAGTCGCTAGCCTGCTGAACTGTCATTCAGGAGACCAGGGATAGGTTTTTCGTTGTTTCCTTTTGCCGTTGAAAGTAAATACCGGGATGGTTTCTTAAGACCATGTCGCTATCATTTCCTCCCCACTGTCTAAAACACCAATACCCAAATCATCCAATCGTCTCAATCATCATTCACCGACGCCAGTAGATCTTAGTTTTCATTCGAGTATATCGTTCAACCCAATATATAGGCCTAACTAGCCCCCATGGTTCATTCAGCTAAGGAACTACTTCAGTAACAGAAGTCAAGTCTGGCGTGCGTTTGAGTGGTGTATGAGACATGAGTTTTTGTAAACATCATTAATCTAAAATCCGCACATTCGTATTCCCAAATAACCCAGCTGTTGGTAGAGTCGTTAAGCAAACAATAATCATCACCATCAACGCAATATAAATATCTACATCAAATAAAGAAGGTATTGTGTAGGCCGTAGCGATAAAAACAAAATCTTGTCAACGTACGAAGTGCAACCTCGTGTGCGTGTTGAACATGTGTGTTGTTGCAGATAATCTGGCTTCTGTCGTACGACGATGCGACCGGCACGCTGGCGAGAGAAACGGCCAAGTGCGACGCCGTCTTGCTGCGACATTGGCTGCCCTGGGTACCGCAGCTACTCCGGCAACACGTCGGTGACAAACAAGAACGATTCTACCGACTGTTACTGCGGGTAAATGAATATAGTCTAGTGTAGTGATTACATCGGTCCTGGGATTTAAGACCGAGTACCCGTTTGTAAAGACCGGTCTTTACGTCACCCTAAAAAACGTGAAAGTACGAAAATCGCAAACCTTGCAGTAGCGCATGACTGTCAATATAATGTGACGAATTGATACAAATGAAAAACTCTCCGAGATAGAGAGAGGTTGAAGATAACATAATTGAATTGTAATTTAGATATCAACAATAGGATTATGGTAATTCAGACATACATCAGCAAAAAACAGATGACAACAATATAATCATAACAACATAAAAAGACCGGTTTTGCAGATTGGGGGCCGAGCAGTTCAAAGACCGGTCCGGGACCGGTCTCCGGGTACACGGTGTTATCACTAGTCTAGTGGTACTAGGTCAATTACAATTAACCTTATAACTGCTACACACGCGTATACGCGTTTTAGCCCACCTTGCTACGCACGCGTATCCGCGTTTTGAATACCGCGCTTTACTGTTTATTTTCTACTGGCCGGCAAACTTCAGTTATCGACCTGATTTTTTTTGTGCTTTGCGCGATCTGTTGGCCGAACATATGTACTGCTTGAGAACAACGTCGACTTTCGATATACCATTTCATAAGTAGTAGCGTTTATTCAGACGAAAGTTTTGTCAACGACTCAAACGTCAAACTATGATTCCAAGTCGAGTGAAAATGGCTAATGTTGGCGGGCTGGCTTGGCGAAATAATGTGCTTTCTCCAACCGATATTGAGGCACTCATCATTTCTGTGATACCGTCAAAAAATTATGGGAAAATGATCAATTGATCATAAATGTAGTAACTGGAACTATTTGTACAAACTATTGTATTTTTGGAAAAAAACTCAGCACAGGGGGTACAGCTGGTGTCAGAAAACTCAGCAGTTAAAAGGTTAAGTAGTCTAATTGGATGAGCGATGGCAAAGACCTCCATCCTACTCTTATGGAACGTTGTCTGTGTGTGTTTGTTTTTCTGTTTGTTTGTAAGCACTGCACAGATCGCAGGGTTTGACTGATCGACATGAAACTTTTTCTGTACACGTAGACTTATCCAACTTGGAAGTGTGTAGTCGTTGAGTTAGACAGTTGGTTAGACAATTTCTAACTGAGTTGGACAGTTAGACAGTTGGACAATTTTTGAGAAATACCATCTCAAATTTTTGAAAAACCCCAGAACATTATGCCGGGCAAGAAATTTTGAAAAATTAAACCTCTCAAAATAACTTTAAAATTTCACTGAATGTAAACAGTGAAACACACAAATGATACATTACAAATTTGTATGTAATTTGAACCAGACATTTTGAAGAAAATAATTTTATAAATGTTCTTTATTCATCAAATAGATGCAGATTAAATGTTGCAGAGATAGATTCACGGCTTCCTAGATTCAATAATAACCGAATGAAATATGACTGATTATAATAATAACACTAATTGAAATCAAGATAATTTATAAATTCAATAGAATCCTTGGTCTTACTACTAATGAAATTAGAGAAATCTTTCTTCAAGGAATAAGATCAAGTAATTTCCTTGTACTTTTCCAGATAGCCAACCGATACCCGCAAGCTGCTTACTTCGCCGTACGAACGTGGTTACAGAGCTGTAAGAAGTCTCGGCCGACAGATATCCTGCTGCCGCCAGCGTACAGCAAGACCACTGCCAAACCACAGGGTAAACACCGAGGAAATTGAAGAAGATTGCGAATGTGCAAACCTAATTTTAAGGGGGTGCGGGCACGGTGCTTTCACAAATCGAGAAATGTATCTTTACTATTTTTTCCCATTTTCAAAAACCAGTGTAATTGAATGAAAAGTTCACTACTCCAAGATAATTTAATGCTCTTTAATCAATATGACGTTATATTTTTGTGAATTCAATCAGTTTTGAGATAATACGTCAATGAATTTTATCGCATTCATTGACGTATTATCTTATAACTGGTTGAATTCACTGAAATAGAATGTCATTTAAATTAAAGAGCATACGATTATCTTGGAGGTGTGAACTTTTCATTCAATTACACTGGTTTTTGAACATGAAAAAATTTAGTGGAAATGAATTTCTCTATTTTTCTAAGGACCGTGCATGTACCCCCTTAAATTACATAGCATTTAGAAATAATACCTCGCAGTACGACCAATTATAAAAATGCATTTTTCATTCATTTGTCTACAATCAAAAGGGTTGTTCCTTACGGTACGAAGTAAGGAGGAGAGGGGGGGATTGTTTGCCTGATAACATTCTCACTTGCTGCCCACTTAGGGGCTGTCCATAAATGATGTCACACAATTTTAGGGTATATCGAACCACCCCTCCCCCCTTGTCCGAGTTGGTCACAGAGATGTTGACCTCCCCTTTAATGATGTCACAATCCAGACAATATTTACCACCCCGGGCACCCCCCCACATGAAATTATTCATGCAAATTTGGAAAAACTGGGATTGGGATATTGAAAAAAGTTTTCCTCGATTTTTTAGTCCCCTAAATCCCCTAAAAAATACCTAACCACCTAAATTCTGCATTAAAATATAATTTCATACAAATTATGGCGTCAACTCATTTTCCTGAAAATTGAAAGAAACAAATATTATGTAGTGTAAATGTGGGTGTCACATTAGTGTACACCCCCTCCCCCCTTGTCACACATTGTCACATGGTTGATGACCCCCCTCCCCCCCCCCCCCCCCCCCCCGAAATGTGGACATCATTTATGGACAGCCCTTATCTTCTTGCACGTGACCTACTGTTTCGTATTTGTTTTGTGTTAGTGTGAATGTCCTATGTTCCAGAAAACAGTGTCGGCAATTTGAATACGAATCCTGGAATTTGCACGCGAATTATAAACAAGCTGATGCAAGTTCACCCTCTTCTAACCAACGCCTTGGAGAATATTACCAACGAGGTTGTTATTCTGTACTCTAACCAATACATATCACTCATTAGCTTGAATTAGGACTGCCATTCGATTTCAATTTTTTTTTACCGATTCGTTATTTTAGGAATTCGATTTAATATTGAATTGGAATGTTCTATTATTTGGTCATTCAGTATCGAAATTGTACAGTGTAAAAAAAAATGGAAAGAAATGAAATGGGAAATAATTAAGTAACAACAAAAACCAAACCATACCAAATATAATGATAGACCTACCTTTAAAATGTAATTTTTATTACCAACAAAACTAAATAAGATCAGTAGTCCATGTTCACCTTGCTCATTATTACTCATCCGTAACATGTTGTCAATTACGACTCCCAAATTTCAATATAATTTAAAATTATTATTTAGAAGTAACTAATAACTAAGACTTTGCCCAAACTGGAAGTAGGCCTACATATATTATTGGTCAAGGGGCAGATCCTTCTATTGACACAACGATTATGATATATACCATACTTGCTCGTAGTTGAAAGATTTTACGTAGAATGGTCAGCATGAAAGGAAAAGCATTGACATATGTATTAAACTGCCCACGATACACTACGTGGAAGTTTTGAGGTTAATGTTCTGTTGTGTTCAGTTGTTGGTGATTGGTGAGCACGTGTGGTACGAAGACGCCATTACGACGCTGACGCAGCAGCTGTCGGAAGGTCTGGCAGCTGCGTTTGTCAGCACGGAGACGGTACAAAACACCGTGGTGCCGCCAGCTCTTCTCGCGTCTGTCAACCAACTGGTCACAGTCTTAGGACAGCGCCTAGGTATGTAATTCTCCGGTATATATATCGTAGCAACATATCAAAAGTATTGAGGCCGGATCAAATTACCGAAACCGGAGTTTAATCCGCTTTGTCCACAATATATGCACATTTTCCGATTATAGTCGATTATACGTGTTCGGTGCCTCGATGATCGTCTATGAACTTGTGTACCCGACTCACTGTCGAGCACAATCATCGTGTAGGCTCCTTCTATTATATTAATTATATTGTTTGCTTATTGACCCCAGCAACACGGAGGTACGAATGAGCGGGTGATTACGAAACGATGAAGTGATGATAGGTGAAAGGACGTTCACAAAAACCCTTGCCTTATGCGGGACTCGAACCCACGCCCAACGGTGACATCAGTTTCTACCGCTAGCGATAGATGAGTTAGCCTCCGGTGCAGCAAGTTAATTATTTCTATTATTACTAGATTTGTATTTTAATATGTACTTTGTCTTATGATTTGATATAAAATAACCGATTATCAAACACTAGCACGTTGGGCCCGTCGTATACGACAGGCCAGCGTTAGATTGTCGTAATATTCTCTGTCGCCGTACGCACCGTAGAAACGCTGTGTATTAGCTTTGACCTACTACTAATCCATGAACGTCTTTTCCACCGCGCACGCCCCCCTCGCCCCCTGCGTATTCTACTCTATAATCTTCCCCCCCCCCCTCCACCCGCCTTTCAACTTCGACTCTTGCCTGTCAAACTGTCGTCCCTCATCATTTCACACGCCGCCACTTGTTTATTGCTTCTGCGATAAAAACTTGTTTTCCGCTACACACCCCTTCCGCGGCCTCAAGCTCATACTCCCGCAGCAATAACATCACGACCAAACGATCGCGGCATTCCGCGACTATAAGACGGCCCCACATCCTCCGTGGCCTTCTAGCCCGCGCTCATTCAGCGCCCGATATTTTTGTCTTTACGCCCCTATGTCCCCGCGCACATTTTACCCCACTCAATATAATTGCCGTCCAACCAAAGTCCGCGATCTTTTTGCCGCGCACACAGCACGCGATGCATGCACGTCCCACACACAACACACGCTTCACTCTCCCTACGAGGATTTTAATATAGATCAGCGCCCTACGTCGCCCTGCCCCCCAAAAAAGTACCAGGGCGCCGCCCTGGACCGCCCTGGCCCCACTGCATGCCTGCCTGATTACCAAATGTACTGCCCGATATCATCCCTAACCGGTCCAGATATAATTGATCCCTCCAGAGAGCATGAGCATGCGTGCACGTATAGGAGTGCTGATCGCTCGCCAGCATCATCCCGAGCTGATCAGGATGAAGGCGCAGCTGCGCAACGAGATGACCTTGGCGACGCCCGAGTCGAGAATGCTGCACAATCTGATCGCGATGCTCAGGAAATGGATCAAAATACTCGAGGACATGTGCATGACATTGCCAAAGTCAGTTACATTCATATTCACTTTATTACCTTTGATTAATTCTTGAGAATTTGTACTCAAATGTAGGCCTACACCAAATCTAGGTTGTGTATTAAATAGGGTTGCCAATCGATCAAGAAAACGTAAACGATACCGAAATGTGCTATATTGAAAATCGATCGATAATATCAAAATATTAGGAATTCCATTTGATATCGTATCGAAATGATGATATCGAATAACAATCGAAATTATCGCAATATTTCAAGGTCTGAATCATGTTCATTTAGTCGTCTGTAATCTCTTTGTGCACAATTATACAGAGACTGTTGGTTGCCATTGTTAAGAATGGGGCAAACACGCGATCGTCCAACTAAAGTATGTTTGGCTTGCTGCTTGTTCTTTCCAGTATCTGACACACGACTGACAGCCCGCTGTTTATTTACTCGATATCGAATTACCTTTCGATATTGAAGTGATCGAAAATAGAATGAATTGATTCGATATCGAATCGAAATGATGATATCGAAAATCGATCGAAATATTCGATATCGATTGGCAACCGTAGTATTTAACTATTAATTGATCTTCTTTGGTTTAAATTTTTACTAAATTTTCATAAACTGATTTATTGGAAAATGTAATAAGTCTCTAGATAACAATGAATCCAAGTTTGGGTAGTCGTAAGTTCATTGATCACAGTGACTATCAGAAAACAATCCGATAGTCAACGTTCAGTATCAACTAATCTACGGTAAGCTTTTTAATTAACTACCGGTACCGGTACCAGAATG
The DNA here is from genome assembly GCA_907164805.1 of Brachyptera putata. NCBI lineage: Eukaryota > Metazoa > Arthropoda > Insecta > Plecoptera > Taeniopterygidae > Brachyptera > Brachyptera putata. The sequence goes on along the minus strand of OU015470.1, from coordinate 5,339,596 downwards.
CATATTTGTAAGCTGCAACTCCCAATAGTTCATACAATTATATTTATTTCAATGATATTACTGTATTTGTTGATGATATTCGTAAACCGTACCTGTAAGAAGATTTAAACACGTTTTTGTACAAAAGGCAGAGTGATGACATTATTTGTGTAACGCTAAGAAATAATAAACAAACCTTCAACTTGCAGTTCCAGCTTAATTGGAGAACGAGCTCGCTACTTGCATAGCTTCTCTCTTCAAACGGCAGAAGTGAGCCTACCAGGGGCGTCACAACTGCCCAAGGTAAAACACACATACCAACTCTATTGGAAAATAATATTTCTTTAATACGGTAAATATTAATATATAGGCCTATGTAAAACTTAAAAGTAGCCTACTTGGAATAGAATTTGAGTGCTGCTCTATATTTAGAAGGTAGTATCCGGTAAGTATTAATGTGTCCAATCCCTATCAAAACATATTCCTTTCGTACATGAAATGATCATTTGTACAACAATCATGAAAGGTATGAAACGAGGAAAAGTTTTGAAATTTTGAATTTTTTTTTTTCAAATGGAAATTTTAACCAATTTTAAAACAATTTAGTATGGGGACAAGCCGATATTTAATGATTTCATTCAAATTGTTGTGTAAACTGTAAGATTTGTAATCAGTATCCTGCTATTTTTATCCACATATAAAAACATTATTTGTATTATTTGTATTATTGAACACTCTTTCAGATCTGCTAGATGCACGGTGGCAAGGTCTTTCTATCATTATATTATATTATTTTCTTGAATACTATTAATTCCTTTGCAGTTCTTGAACTTTCTTCAAGATTGATCCAATCCTTCATCGTCCTCTGTATGAAACCGTTTCTCCCTATATTAGTGTAAACTCTCTCCACCTTCATTCTTTCTCCTCTCCTATTACTTCTTTGGATCCCCTTTCCAACTCTTCTGCCTAGTTCTTTCCATCCGGTACAGTTGTGTCTTGCTTTAAACAGTCTAGCTCTTCGTCTCCTTGTTTCCAGAGTTTCCCATTTCAGTTGTTCAATCATTATGGTTGGTCTTTCTAATTCTTTCTGGATCACTCCCTTGCTATTCCTAACAGTCCTCCATCCTCCATCTCCAATATTATAATTAGTTCCAATGGTTCACTGTCCATTCTGACCACTTGTGGGAATCACCAAGCGAGTATGATGAGATGAACGATGGTTACAGTTGGCACGAATGTAAACGCTGTGATTGTTTGCAGGCTGGCAGGCCTAGCGATGTATTGGTGTCGGGGTTCAGGCCTATCGTGACCGTATCACGTCACAACAGGGCGGTAGTTATACGCGGCAGCGACGGCAGGGACTACCGCTACGAGGTGGTGATCCATCCGCGACTCGCTGATGTCGCGAGAGAAGAAGCCGTCGTTCAGATGCTGGGCGTCTTCAACAGCTGTATGGACCAACAGAAGGTACTAACTGCACACATCTTCTGATTAGAGCATTCAAAATTAGAAGATTAGAAGATGTTGAGATAGATTTTTTATTCATTACAAAATACATTGTTTGAACAACAGTACAATCATAATAATTAATGAAATATGTAAGCTACATGATATTGATATAATCGTATACTTGATATTAATAAGTCTAGATCTGTAATACCTTTTTTTAGTGGAGAGAAACCCTTGGTAGTGGCTTGCACTAGTTGCTAGCAGAGATGTGAGAAACCGTTGTAAGGAGCCTCAACTAAACTAAACTCGGCAACGGTGAGAGGGGGGGAGGGGAAGGGGACAGGTTGCCGAACATACCCGAGTGCAACCGAGAGCACAGATGATTGCGTAAAACGACGACGCGTGGCAAACCATTATTTTTGCTGCAAACATGTGAAATAATTACAAGGAAAGGAGGAAAGCATCTCGTAATCTCTATGTTCGGTTCATTTTAGACCGTTTTCGACTTCGGGTTTTCATTTTACGAATTCATGTTGTATTGATTGAGGTTCAAATTCTCATGTTTGGTTAAAACAGGTATTTCGAACACGTCCAACGTTTTAAATGGTAAGTTGAATAACCTTACTCTTAACAGCGGCATGTTTCTTCAGCCGACGTTAATCATAATCGATTGTTTTATTGTAACTCTTTGGACATGTTACCCAAGATGTATCGAGCTTACATGGCGGTTTCACTCATCTGTCAATCTTGTTCCATTTCATGAGTACTGTCCTTGATCCTACTGATCGCTGTTCTGGCTGAAACAATATGAAGTGAACAATATGAAACTATGCGTCCTGCCTTCTGCTACCCATTTCAGATGACTTGTACTACAGCTGAGCCGACGTGAACGTAATTTAATTTTGTAAACAAAGCCAGTTCCTTCACTTCCTACTACTACTACTACTACTACTACTAGACTACTCACTAGTCACTAGACGAGTCTACTACTAGACTACTCACGATCAGTTGGTTCGTAGGTTTGGGCGATAATATATACCATATGTTAACGTTTTCGTTCTTTTCTTAACGGTAGACTCGAGATGAGATGAGTAGGTCGGTCGGTCAGGAATGTAGGTTAAAAGCATAACACGGTGAACAATGTTAATAATTGAATTGAGTTATATTAAATGAAAAAACAATACATATAAATGGTTACACAGTACCGGTATTTAAATGATATATTCGTAATAACTTAGCCTACTGATCGCCGGTTTTACGATCAGCAACGTTAAAGTAAATACTGCCGGTTTAACAGTTCACTCCTCACAACACACGTCTGAACGCTTGCAATTGCTTCATCGTTGTGGGGCGAGGAGAAGCCTTCCACCCCACACATCCTGTCTGCACGAGCCAAAAATTAGTGACAGGAAGTAGAATTACATGTTTAGAAATATGAAAATGGTGGCACGAGAAAGTATTGAAAAGACATGATTACATATTATATTTCTCAAAACTCAGATAACTAATTAGATTGGAACACCAGGGGGTGTTTCCACCATTTCTTCTAGGGCAGTCTTCTTATCAGTCGGTTCCTGCCAGTTCTGACTTCTTCTTCCTCTTCTTCACTACTACTACTATCCTTTGCTTCATCTTTTCTTCCTACGAGTTCCCTCCTAGGAAATTGGGCGATAAATTGGTACATATTTTTAGCATTGGTGGGATAGGGAGTTGAGCTAGCGTGAGAGACCGGCAAACCAACGCAACCCTCCATACATCTTTGTGTCGCCCATTGTATCCGATCAAGTAACCATATGTGTTTGTTCCAGAAAGAGGAGCCGCCTGACGTCGACAAGATAGTTAACACAGCCAACAAGTGGGTGGACGCCATCATGGCACGAATGACAGACATGGCTGCGTTCCAAGGAAACAGGGGCAAGGTCAGTAGTAATCTTTAGAGGTTACAAACGTAAGTAAATACAAACCTTTGCTGTAAACCAATAACTGGATGTCAACCAAATCTGAACTTTCTTCGTCAGAATAGCTACCACCCATGGCTCTTTCAACTAAAGCTGGATTTCCATGCACGCGATTCTCATGTCGCGCTATACCATGTCACGCGTCATGGCTGCTCAAAGTCGCGAGGCGGCAGACATTTTCCTTCACTGACCAATCAGGGACAAGTAGCGAATCGCGTCACGAAAGTAGAGGTGTGCTCAACATTCGAGCGGTATGAGCTCGCGATATTGGCGGAAGTACACAGTTTCGGATACTGCATCCGGCGATTTATCGATAATCGACTTCGATTAGACATTGACAGATGCACAAAATAATTGCCGCCAATAGTAGTTTGAGTTTTTGTCGCTAGATGCCTATACTCTCGAATCGCCAAGCGACTTTCAAAATTCCGCCACTCGCGATTTTGACGCGCGACATGAGAATCGCATGTATGGAAATCCAGCTTAAGTCACTGCTTTAGAAACTGAACCCAAGTCAGGCGGGAGTTCAAGTCCCGCATAAGGCTTTGGTTTTTGTTAACATAATATGTCACCTGCTGATTCTGTACCCCCAAATTACCTGACTGTTGGTACAACTTATAGCTCACTAGGTTATTATTATTTATTAACCATTAAGAGTGCTTGGGAGTTGATTTAGCAGAATAAAAATATTTTTGTGATAACTTTTTAATAATAGAAGATATTTATATAAAACCCTAAGTATTGGACGTGTACGTGGTACTTGTCAAAGAAATAAAATAAAATACACTGAAAACACATTATTCATATGCACATTATTCAACCTGAGGAAGAGAGCTGAACTGCTCCTGAGATATTGTTAGTATTTCAGTGTATTTTATTTTATTTCTTTGACAAGTACCACGTACACGTCCAATATTTAGGGTTTTATATAGTTTCTCGTGGTACACTACTTCGTTATTTAATAGGAGATATTTAAATTCTAAAATGATCACAGAAACGCGGATCTCTTCAATACATTCAAAATGATGTAAGATAAAATTATAACTAAGTCTTGGATTTCAACATTTTCACAGCTATACAGCTTCAAAACATTAGTTTTTCCAGCTATATGCCTGTGAAAATAATGCAACATAAGTTGAATAGTTTCACTTATAGATGTACTTGACCTTGACTCAGTGCTGAGTGACTTTGGGGCCAAGAAGAAGAAAAGTGTAGGAGTACGGTATTCGGGAAAGCTACTCGTACCTTATCAATCAACTTCTATTTAAAATTAAAAACGTTTAAAAGTAAATGTGTATGACTGCCACCCATGGCTCATTCAGCTGAGGCATTGCTTTAGAGTTTAGCCGGTCGATACATCTAGTGCTACGTTTATATATCTTATATTTATCTTTTTATATTCAACTTTTATATATCTTTCAGGTAGCAAATTTATTGGATATGGCACGCAATGCTGATAACCTGTGTCACATGGACCCTGTATGGATGCCCTGGCTCTAATGACCTCTTGCATGACCTGGCATGACCTGGCATGACCTGTGCAACGCTCGAACCCTGTCTCACGTGGATCCCGTGTGAATGATACTCCGACCGATCAGATCTAGTATTACCTGGCATGACATCTGGTGTGGCCTGGCTCAACCTTCAATTTCCGCTACTGTATAAGTTATAACGTGAACGATTTACAGTGAAACCCATATTAATAGTTTCTCAAGGGTCCAGGATTGAAAAAGATGATCCTGCTGTCTTCGTGCCTCAATCATTCATTCATTCATTTAAGGGAACAGGAAACCGACTATCCTGGCGGTAAATATAACGTTGGTTTTATGCAGGGTTCCCAGTTGATATTCGATCTATCAATGTCGTTTGATATTTAACCATTTTATTTGATAATAGATGAATTGGGTAAAAGGGAAAGAGAGAACAGCAGCTTACCGAGGTTCACAAGTAGATAGGCCTACTTGTGGTGGTGTTGCAGCCGTTGATAGAGCACATAGAGATGAAGTAGATAGGCCCTACACAAGATTATGACGTTTCGGCTGTTGCCTTTATCACTGTAGAGTAGGTAATGAAGACTGCTTGTTCTAGTAGGTGAGTGAAGGTGTGGGTGAGGGGGGAAAGGGGAAAAAACAAACAGTTGAAATTGAAGGAGGGGGGGGGGGTTTGTGTGGAGGGGGGGGGGGAGGAAGATAACTGATGCAGGGTAAGAATACAAGTGGAAAATGGGTGTGGTTATTTGATAATAGTGTTTTTAGTATCAGTAGAGGTGATCGATAGAGGTATCGGTAGGATAGAGGCGGGAATATTTTTAGTACCGGTACGCTATTGGTTAAAACCAAACTCAGTAGTAACTTTTACTTACATTACATTTTAATCCCCTTTCCGTGATGGTTCTACTTGAAACCAAGTTTCAGTAGGACCCAATAACATCAATATACCAGTATTTGATTATCGAAGCTTATCTGAAATTTAAATAATATTTCTCTATTTAATATTTATTATGTATTCATTGATTGACTAACGATCGTGAAAATCTTATCGAATGGCAACCCTAGATATATGAGAGTCGTGTAGGACAAAATAAATGATCAAATCAGGAAAATGATGGATCCCGGAACAATATATCGAGGTTTCACTGTACTTCTATCGTACACCTAGAGTAGCCCTATATCTATTGTCCGTGACTGTTTTGTCGTTGTTTGCTAGACACTAGTTTAAACGTTTCATCAATGTTCCTATATTCAATGTTTTGTAATAAGATTCACAACTACCGTACTTTAATGGTGGTGATGGTTTACACAGTGCTCTGTTACCTCTTTGATTTTGTTGGTGATTTTGTTTTGTTCTTGATTTGTATTCATCTGTACTAATAGTTAATGTGTAGCATGTAGTAAATTAATTAAATACTAATTATTTATTAAACCAGTTTTGTTTCTTCATATCTGTGTTTTCAAAAATGTATTGCATTATTTCAGTTGCGGTTCCTTGTATTGGTATTACTTTCAGAGGTTGTGTATTTATTTACTATTCCTTCATTTTTTTTATTCCAGGATCTAGATATTTTCCAATAATACCGGTAGTTCAAGCAGTTCTGGTATTTTCGTGGTTGTGATTTCTGTATGTGTAGGTATATTTGAGAATAATCTCCGCGTGTGAATAGTTATGTTAATTGATTTTAATTAAATTCCTTCTCTCCTGTCGACTTTGAATGTTCTTCTTGACAACTTTCCGAGTTCAACTTTTAGAGTATAGAATTTGTTACGGTTACTTCATTTTAAATAAGTTCCCGCGAGGACGTATTGGCCTACTATACGAGAGCAGTACCAACTGTTGAGCTGCGGTGATCTACGGCTGCTACAATATTATATTCTGCCTACAACGAAAAATAATCTTACAATAGTTACATCGTATTATTTTGTGTACGAACAATACCGGTAATCAAAAATGAAATGAAAACTTTGCAAATCCATCTTTTTTTTCTCAATTAGGTGCAAAATTTTTGCATTTACCGATTTGTAGTCACTTGAGCCGCTCAGTAAGTGTCGAAAGTCACTCGAAACTCGGTCGCCTATGAGTAGCGCTTATTTTGCATGTTCAAAATCTGGTGACCTTGGTATTATACGCTATATTATCCAGGTGGCATTTGATAAAGCCATAAACCAAGAGGCTAGGAGTACATTTATCAAAGACAATTATCTAAATTTTTTTGAACAGTAATTTATATAGTACCTCAATAGATATTTGGTAGAAAATGTTTGCAGGTTTGAACTGCAATATTTGCCTACCATTTCAGATAGCCAGAAACCAAACACTGTTTAGGTCAAAAAAAACAAATTTAAATGTCGATGCAAAAACACAAAAATCATCTCGGCAAGAAAGAAAAGAATCACGAACACAGGAAAGATGTCAAGTGGAAAATAAAACCCAAGAAGAATTGCATAAGAAGGACATATTGACAGTAACTCTCGTCGCATGTACGAGTCCGAGATTGTCCCAAAACACCGTCGATGTGAATATTGTGACTAACAATGCAACAAACGCCAACTTGAACAGCCCGGAGATTGACGGCATGCTTCACAACTTGACGAAAAATGTCGTTCAGATACAAAAGAACATTCTACGTCAGACTGGTGAACGCCAACCCGAGGTTATAGAATTATTTAGACATGAAAAGGTTGGTAATGATTCAACTCGTTCTTGTAATCAGAACGAAAGTTCATCTCGTAACAAGAAAGAGAAACGGTCTAAAAAGAAAGGCAGACTAAATAACGCATCGAAACAGATGAGGAAAATAAGTCGTAGTGAAAGTCATGTTGTTATGACTTCTCATTGCGATGATATCGACTTGAATAGCAGCCACGAAACCGAAACGGCAGACAATCGTAAATGTGAAACAAAAAGCAGCAGTGAAAACACGTCGGAGTATTGTTGTTGTAGTAATTGTGGTTTGGATGACCTTGATAAGGATGTCGCAATCAATGAAGAAATCAGCCAAACGGAGAAAAGTCTATCTGTGAGTGAATTTTGCTGTTGCAATCACCGAGGTTCATCCGTCGTTTCGAGTGAAACTAATTTCTCTCATCAGGGTGCGGTGGCCGTGAGCGATGATAGTAGGCCTACTACCGAGAAAAAATTACGTAGAGAAATTAGTAACAAACGTCGCAAACGTAATAAACATGAAAAAACGACAAACTCACAGGCAATCTCAAAGATTTGTGTTGAAAAGTTACCACACCAGAATAAATCGAGGCCAAATCGTAACTGTGGAACTTTTGATGTAATGAAAGAAGATAGTATAGGCCTACCTGTTTTGCTTAGTCATAGCAGATTGTTTGTGAATAATACTAATAAAACAGGTAAGAAACTTTTATTCAGCGGTATAGACTCGTATCGTGAAGCAACGGATACAGAGAGTGAAGCACTCGAGCGTGACGAGAAAACCAACGACAATATCGTTCAGACGCAACGGAATAATGCAATACCTAGTGTTGATGCTAATCATAGTGTAGACGATAGCCATATTGACCAACCGCAGTATCAAAACAAGAGCATTTATTCCGATCATCAAGATCCATTCATCGCTATTACTCAACAAATCGTTGCCTCCAATGTTGGTTCGAGAAAAAATATAAATATTGGCTATCCTTTCAAAAATGTAGACAATCATACAGTGATCTCCACATCCAAATGTGATTGTTCTAATTCGGAAAGAAATAATATGGAAGATAAAATCGTTCCCTTCAATGTTGATTCAAGTAAAAATATAAATGTTGGCAAACCTTTCAATAATGTAGATAATCATACATTGATGTACACATCCAAATGTGATTTATCTGATTCGGAAAGAAATGACGAACATATCGCGGAGGATAAAACGGTCGATTTAAAAAGAAAAGACGAATATTTAAAACGAGTCTTTCTCTGTCAGTGTAGTCCTAAAGCATTAGAGGCAAAGAAGAAGTCTGAATATTACGAGAAAATGATGAAATGCAGGTGCAATAGAAGAGAAGAAATTGAACGTCAGAGTGCTTACCTAGATCGTTATATCAACTGCGGTTGTCCTGATAAGTCAAAGGAACGTAAGAAGAAGATAGAATATCTGGAGAAGTACTTCGGTTGTGACTGTCGCCCTGGCCGTACCAGCGGCAGAAGTTGCGACTGCAGTGAAGCACACGACGACACGTTCGTCCTACAAACTAGACTCGACTCGGGTAATCCGTTTGAAGACTTACAACACTTACAAATCGAAGTAGAAAGAAACGTGGCTCTTCCTGATTCATTCGTTGATGTAGACCGAACGGAACTGGTTGTAGAGGTCCAGACAAATGAACGAGATGGTGCTAGTACGACACAGTTGGACATCGTCACTGACACCGGTGAGATAGGGGCCACGGAAAATAGGAGAGCACACGTATCGAAAAAAGAAAGGAAGAATATCAAGAATAATCGTACCAAAAAAAAGAAGAAGTCTCCCAGTCTTAAGAGTAATTCTTGGGAATCAGTCGACTTAGAGTCTCCAGAAACGTTTCCGTTATCAATCTGTTTCTGTAGAAAATGTAAGGCATCAACGTGTACTTGTGGATGTCAACATGACAAAATGATTCAGGAAAATTCCGTCGTCATTAGAGCTGGTAACGAAACTAATTCTCGTAGGGTTGAAATGGAAACAAATGTAGAGTTGACGGAAGTCAAGAACGTCAACGTCATTCCAGAACTGCCACCGACAGTTGCCGCTGCGATTAACAATGTCCGAAGCTCTTCCTCCGTAAACATTGCCAATAGTTCGTCAGAGAGTGAAAGTCTACATCTTTGTTTATCTGACCATCAAAGTATACAGTATGATTTACTAGAATCTCCAATATATTGTGGTACGATAAAGAAAGGTGAGAATGAAATGAGTGAGAATTGTGTGGAAACCATTGCTGGAGCATCTAATTTGCCTCATAGTAGTTTTTCAGAAAGTAATGACCCTGAAATTATGCGTGTTAGTTCCAGTGAATCATTTGTCTATAGAACAGAGTCATATACTGTGAAGATATATAGTAAATCGTCTGATTTATTATCACCGCAAGACGATTTTAAATCTAATTTACTCGTCACAGTCGGAACTGTACCAAGCGATGAAAAGGAAGAAAGGCAAAAAAGATCAAATGTAGTCGAGCCAAGTGTTAAATGTATCAAGTCAATTACTTCATTGATGGAACGTAGTAATACTGCTATTAAATGTGAGACTGTAACCAGTGTTCCGATAGTAAAAAGTGTAATTCACAAGGAAGATTTTGAACATGAAATAACAAACAATTTAGTCACTAACAAGAAGCATAAGCCAAGTAAATGTAATATGGAAGCAGACACTAGAAAAGAGTGCAGTAAAACCAAATCTTTTATAAACAAGCCAGACATAGAATCTACAAAATCATCGACTAAATCGAGTCCGATATCGGAGGAAACTCAGAATTCTGTGTTTATATTAGATGCATTATATCAATCGAATGGTCAAGATGAAATTAGTTGTGATCTCGGCTCTTTTCGGCGGAAACGTTGGAATTCAGATGACAGTATTGACTCTGGATTACTTATAGAAGCGCTTTCAAGTCCCAGCCGTTCAGTCGACGATATGCAATTGTTAATGTTTAATACAAACAATTCCAGCGCTTCGGAGAACAGTATGAACTATTCTAAGTGTGATGATTGTGGATTACTACTTGATCGTATCTCGCCGGAAGAACTGATGTACAGTGATTCAAGCCTGAAGATAGAAGTTGGTACTTCGATTGACGATAACCATTTGTTCATGTTTCATACGAACAATTGTACTTCATCAAAGAATAGTATCAACTATTCGAAGTGTGATGATTGTGGCTTACTGCTTGATCATATCCCTTCTAAAGAGCTGATGTACAGTGATTCGACCCTAAAGATAAAAGTCGGTGCTTCGATTGACGATGAGCATTTGTTCACGTTTCATACGAACAATTGCAGTTCATCAAAGAACAGTATGAACTATTCAAAGTGTGATGATTGTGGCTTACTGCTTGATCCTATCTCGCCGGAAGAACTGATGTACAGTGACTCGAACCTGAAGATAGAAGTCGGTACTTCGATTGACGATAAGCATTTGTTCATGTATCACGTAAACAATAATTGTGGTACATCGGAAAATAGTATCAACTATTCCAAATGTGATGATTGCGGTTTACTTCTTGATCCTATCCTCTCTGAAGAACTGATATACAGTGACTCGAACCTGAAGATAGAAGTCGGCGCTTCGATGAGTTGTTGGCGGGTTCTCACGGACAGGAGCGTGGATTATGCCGAGAACCAACCACTGACGACAAGCAATACACTGATCGTAAATAAGAAAAAGAGTTTACTTTCAAAGTTCAACAAATCAATATATCATATAAGGAAGATCTTTCGTACTGGAAAGAGTCAACAATAGGGAGGAGCCCTAACTAGGCGTTTTTAATTAGTTGTAGATTAATGATTTTATTGTTATATTTTAAATACATACACTTATGTTATGGAAACACTTATATTTCGTATATCCATAAAGCTATATGAACATATTGTATTTCAAGTCAGCCCTCGTCATTTAAGATTTCTGGAATGAAAGTCAAAGTAGCATTATTAAAAATAATTTTGATAATGACCCTCGTATCTTGGAAAAAAGAAAATGCTCGGATACTGAATGATAACGAAGTAAATTAAGTGCAAGTTGGGATGCAAGAATAAGTAGTCATTGATTAAATTTTTACTCTGGGAATGTATTGCAGTTATACTTTTATGGGCTGCGTACCAAAATAAATCCTATTAGTCTCAAAATATAATAGCAATAGAAATATAACGGTAATAAACTAATAATTTTTGCTTCTTAAGCCTGATTTACACGGTCCAAGTATTCATCCAAGTCCGTGGATTCAAGGGTTGGTCCAAGTACTTGGACAGCAACTAGGATGGAACATTGAACGCCTGTCTACACGGTCCAATCTATTGAAGGCCATACACGGCACATTAATCCCAATAGTTGAACATGCTGATCGAGTATCTAGATGACTTGTAACAGCTGACTGGCAATCAGATATGGCGGGAGACCGAGCGGTCGCCGTCAAGTGCGTATGAGCGCCAGACTTGTGTGACGTCAAAGCCTCTGATTGGTTGGTTTCATCAAAGGTTGAACGAAATATAGGAAGTTTCTAAACAAAATGACTTGGATGAAAGGTTGAATAGAAGCTTTTTGCTTCAAGTTTTCCATTTAGACGATCTAAGAACTTGTAATCATCCTTGAATCCAAGGACTTGTATGAAAACTTGGACCGTGTAAATCAGGCTTTATATTACTTTTCTTGTGAATACAAGTATACATAGTTACTGGCTAGAAGTTTTCTTCAACACTCTTAATAAGAAATCAGTTATAATCATCAGGTGTGAGAAAATGGTATCAAAAACTTTATTAATGTTTACATCGTTCAGAAAGTTACAGAAAGAACAAAAAAATTAAAAATATAGGTTACAACTAACAAGTGAGTCAAAGCATTCGTAGAGCATTTCTGAGGTAATTCAATATAATTTTGTGATGAGCATGGAATGTATATAATTTGTCGGTTTAAAATCGAGTGTCTACGGCTACTAGTATTCGAAATCGCTACTCTGGCAATGTGCGCTTTGGTTCTGTAAACGAGCACTCCTGCGCAGGGCCTGCGGGGCAGTGTCCGCGTTGTCTCTGGGATCGTAGTCGCGACCTTGGGGCGAGTCATACATGCGAGGGCGGCCAGGACCAGTGCGCATGCGCCGAGGGGCCTGGAGACTGGATGAACATGGTGATGGCGGGGGTGGTGGGCACTGGGTGTACTTCCTAGCATAACACGAACAAAACACTCGTTTCATCAAATAATGACAACAAAAACGTGTAGACCTACTATCTAAGATTATAGCTATCGCGAGAGATTAACAATTAAAACTCGTGTGTACACTTTGAAAAGAATTTTTAAAAATCACGGAAAAAATAAATAAGGATCACGAAAAAGCGAAGAAAATCACGAAAAATAAGACAATTATTGAAAGGAAAACTCTCGAAAAATGAAAAAATCGAGAAAAAATAAAAAAGAACATGAAAGAAGAAAAGAAAAACTAAATCAGGTGTACAATCAAATGTCAAGGTGCTCACCCCTCGAGCTATCGTATTAGTATGATAGCTGTAATCAAGATGCATTGAGGGTTGCGTTGGTTTGCCGTCTTATTTCCCTGTCCCTCCCATGTTGAAAATATGTACTGTACCAATTTACCAGCCTGCGCAGTTGTTTACTTCCACCACATCTTGGATAGCAATATGCACTGCATCTCGTTAAGTCTCTACAGAACAACACTAGGTAGAGCAGCAATAGGTTGTTCTAAGGAAAATGCGTAGGAAATAGAACGAAATTTTGAGTAAGTGAAGACACCATATTGAGATAGCAAACCAACGCAACCCTCAATGCATCTTGGCTGTAATCTAGGCTACTATGTACCTGTTTGTATTTGTAAGTACAGAGTAATTTTATGTTATATTTTATATTCTTGATGTTGTTTGTTGATATTGCTGTCGTTGTACCCACCGTTCAGATAATTGTGAAACCGTTAATGATTGAAGAAAGTTCAAGTGTAACAATACAATTATCAAATAACTCAATTATCTGGCTCAAGTTTTCTAATAAGAGTACCAATAAGGGTACATAATATCATCTGCATAAAAAGCCCATGAATTACTTGTTTTTTAGTCTTGTGACTGGTTAGCTTACGCATAGAGTTGGTTGAGCTTATCGTTGTAGAGGCAGTAGAAAGTGCGTAGAAAGATGACAATCGCTATGAAGGTAGCAGTGTAGTACACCCCGTCTTCGCTGTCGATCCATTCTCCTAGCTTGCCAAAGCAATCGCAGCTACCATCCAGAAGGTCGTTGATTGTAGTTAACTGGAATCAAACCAGGCTGTTGTTAAATGTTGCCTGGGGCCCTAATCACAGCCAGATTTATTATGAAGATAATAATGCTGCTTAACGACCCCACCAACAGCTAGGTGATAATGCAATGATGAAGTGATGATAGGTGAAAGGACGTTTACAAAAACCCATGTCTTATGCGGGACTCGAACCCGCGCCCAACGGTCACTTCATTCTCTGAAGCGAGCCTCAGCTGACTGAGCTAAGCTAATTCCAATATCTGTTGTCTCATCTTTCGGTTTTGAGACTATCGGTAATCTTGATAGTTATTTTCGTAGAAGATGAAAAGGGAGTTTCAATTTGTCAGGATAAGAATATGGTCGGTAGGATTGTAACTGTACACAGACAGTCGATGAATGAAAATATGAACCACTGCTTACCACCACGCCGATGCCGTGGTTGACTTTAGCTATCAGTATGGTGAAAAACGGCAACCAGATAAGACGCAGTAGTAAGTTGTGAATCAGCAGAGCAACCAACACCTGAAATAAACAGAACATACATTCGTCAGCTTGCGTGTGGGAACAAGCATTGCTTGCACTTCCGAAACAAAACTGCTCAACTTTACATCAACTTTCGGACAAAATCAAAATTAATAAACTGTTCGACGTAACTGTTCGTGCAAGGTAAAACCCATAATTGAATATATTATCAACTATATTAATAACTCATATATCATTTATGTTAATAATATAATGTAGAATGGAGAGAAAGTGTCCGCCTTAAATACATGAAACCTGGCGACCAGTCAATACAAATCAATGTATGGTAGGCGTACGCATGATTTCTTTTTGAAAACAAAAAAGTAGAAACTGAACATTTGTGAGAAAATAAACCAGTCGTACACGTTTAACCTAATGGGTAATAGAGCCCTGGGCCTGCTAATATCGCGTCAATGGATCTGTTGTTATTTCTTGTACCTAGGGACCATTTGACCATAGATATATATATGTATTTATGTAACATAGATAGGCCTATAGGCCCTACCATAATCAACTGAAAATAAAATTGTCTGCACAATCCATCAACCCACTGTATAACACTGTACTATAAGGATTGTAAAAAAAAATATGTGACAATAAACGATATATAGGCAGTAAGCTATCTATCTATATATTTATATATCTCTATGATGAAATATTTGTTTACCTCCATAAAGATAATCAACCATTTTGGCAGCGGTCGAAACGGACACCGTCGTGGCCAATTATCTCTCTCTGCGATTACTAGTGCAGCAGCCATAGTAAACAGCATCGACGGAAAATCTGGTTTTACTACTTCTTCATGTCCACTACTTGAGTCACATAATCCTAGAATACATAGATTTTGCTTGTGGACATAAATCGGCCACCCTATGAGTAGAAACCGTCTTAAACACTCGAGATTATCCATTTATCTAAAAGGTTTTGATTTCGATTTGTTTTGTTTAAGGTTTTGTTGATTATTTTGTTCAAAGATAAGCCAAATAGTGAAATTTTGAAAAACTGGAAAATTGGAATTTTGGATTTCTGTTTTTTTTCTAATATTGATTGCTATTGAGTAACAATGAAAGAATCTATCTTGCAAACTTGGGGGACTGTGAATAATATCTGGGGGACAGTGACTTCCAAGGTATTGAAAATTCATGCCATTCTACCTTCATCGTTTCTTCCTGCTATTAGAAAAATGATAATATGTTGGAAAATACTCGTATATTCATTTTTAAGAAGCTACAGACTCGATTACTACAGTTACCACAATAAAAGGAGAGATAGAATAAATGTTGTAACTAATTAGAATGTTCCAAATAAAATGAAGATGGAGCGATAAACCTAACACTGTATGGTTAAAAATTATCAAACAAAGTTATAGTTAACACAAATGAGAAGAGAAGTAACGTTTTTATTTCCTACATCTGGATTTCCTCCATTCTATGTTGTTTATTACGTAATATTGAATGCATTTAAATACATTTTGTAAAAGTAGCAATAAGTTCTGAATAAAACGTTGGGTCTTCTTCATAAAGCACTGTGCACACGGCCAATTCCTGTTGCCCCGATTGGCTTTGCCAACTAATCTGATGATTGATTGATTTAGTATTTATTAGCAACAGAAAAATACATTTCCACTAGTGCTAATTTAATAAATGGACAACACACACATGAACACAAACATAAACATAGGTACAATAATTAAATAATTGAACGTGAAGCGTGAAATAGTACACTAAGTTATTATACTTAGATTATACTCATATAGTTATTATATTGATCATGTGAACGTAACACCAACTCGATCGTTATTGATTGGAGTTCCAGTGGAGAGAATAAAGAGAGAGCTTCTAAAATCTCCAACTCAATCGCCCATGTAGCTAGCTGTAAACAACCAATAAGCATGCAGTGAATATGTGATGTCATGTCTATCGTCTGCTAGTAACGTAACATGAAATGTTATAGGGTGTTTTCTCACAGTCTTTAATTTTCATATAACAGATCCAAGATGTGAGCCTGTATTTGAAGTCAGGCCTTTGGCCACATCACCAGCTGAGATTTGTTTATCACCATTCAATAATAATTTGTTACCTTAAATAAACAATTGATTCACGTAGTAATGTTGCAAGAAACCAGGCAACATATAATAGACAGTAATTATTTGTCTTTACAAAACTAGGTTGTATTTACCGTCTTCCATGCAGCAGTTATTGCTTATAGGCCTACTGTTGCGCCGTTTCTTGAGATAGGAACACTTAATTGTTGTTCAAATTATGGACAATGAAACGTTAACAATGGGTTAATGGTGGCAGCTGATATGATATTACTAGACAGGTACGCAAAAAACAATCTGTTGAAATTAGATAAGGTTTAGCCAAGACATCCATGAATGTTACTTTTATGGCAGGATTCTTGTTTGTTTATTTCCACTTGTCGATTTGTGTGTGCGCAGGCTGGGATTTTGGGCAACATCGGTTTTACTGGTTTTGAAAAAAATCATTAGGGTACAAAATTTTGAAAAACCCAAGAATAACTAGGAAGGGAAAATTAGAAAAAAGTCTTTGAAAAATGTACACATTACAATTTAATAAATACAATTAGAATGATACACGTTCATTACAAAGTTTTTTTGTGGATCGAAAGAGTCATTTTGAGAAAAAATGAACTTGTTTCTTTTCTGGATTAGATAGGTAACCATTAAAATGATCAACAATCAATTACTATAATCTATCAATTGCTATTATTGCTATAATCCATTATTACAACTATAATGAGATTTACGAAAAGTAAATATGTACCCATCGCACGGGTGGTTAGCTCATTCATCTTTCGTGGATACAAGTACGGCATTAGTAAATATTATTATACACATTATTATCTTATTGTAATCGGCACAAAATTATTTAGATGTTGACGTGCTGTAAAACCCGAACATTCATTCATAACGATCGTTCATACATTAACCTAGCTGATCATAAGCTGTTCATGATATAATCATAATTCATAACCTAATTTCAGGGATTTGGCTCAAGGTCATGTATTGTCCGATGGCAATTCTACGGCTCCGGTTACCTCGGACTCTGAAGGAACTGCCTCTGTTCCTCCGACGGACATATCGATCCCAGTTGCCGGAGCCCGGATCCTGGGCGATCGTTTCGACGAGGACGGTAACCTGATCCCGACCCTGATCGTGATCCCACCCGACGGAGGCTGGGGCTGGGCCATCCTGTTCGCAACGTTCTGCTGCAACATGATGGTCGACGGGAATATCCTCGCCTTCGGCATGTACATGAAGGTCATCCCGGACAAACTCGGGGACAAACACGGCACGGTATCGCTTATAGGCTCCCTGCTACAAGGTTTCAATCTGTTTGTGGGTAATTATAATGATGAATACAATGCTGCCCTCCATAGCTCATCAACTTGAGTACCGCTTTAGAACTGATGTCAGCTTTGGGCGTAAGTTCAAGTCCCGCACAGCATAAGTAATTTGTAAACATCTCTTCACCTATTATCACTTTACAGTTTCATTACCACCTGCTCCTTCATACCCCCAAATAACTTGGCTGTTGGTGGGGTCGTTATGCAAACGATAATCATCATCGACATCACATTCATCAGATTATATCTCTACACATTTGGACGCAAACAATTTTGTAGTTAAGCGCAGTAAAACCTCAGACTAAAGATACACTCAAGACTTGTAACACAATGTTGGAATAAAAATGAATCCCCTCTATTTTATTTCCACTTTCTTCTACTGTTATCATTAGTGTATCATCTCTATAACCTCTATCAGTAACCTCTATAACGGCTACTCGAGATCGGTACTAGCATGCTGGATTGTTATTGGCTGTGTTCAGGCCTCTTATCGCCCTTTTTTGCATTCGGAGCGCTATACTAATTGCAGACATGGGCGAGGGGATTGGAGGTGTGCAGGAAGTTTTCAGTTTGGTTTTGCCGTTTCTGTGGAGTGCCTTGGTTGTATATCTTTTGGCCAAGGTATAACGACATAATACATACATTTATTGCTATATAATACATTGTATTTCATTGGGGTAGATTAAACTCGAAACTTCACACAGTATTTTTAATGAAGATATGCTGGTATTCTAGAAGTGTGTATATATATTCAATATTGTTGAATTGAAGTAAAATAATTATTGTGAAATTGCAGTAGATTTTTCATTTCACTTGATGCTCATGAAGTTAATTCATTTTTTCATGTTCCGGTTAATAGGACTAAAACTTGATTGTAGGCCTAGAATAGTTTTTGATGAAACATTAGAACGTCCAAGTATATGGAATTGGAGATTTGAAGAGTTTGTTTGTGTCCACGAGTACTAATTGTGATAGTCGATTGCGATGATCGTTTGCAGGTCCGTTGGTGAGTGCGTTGGCTAACAAGTACGGGTTCCGTGTTGTCACAATATTCGGAAGTGTGATGGCATTCGTTGGCTTCGCTGCGTCATATTACGCTTCGTCGGTTTATGTTCTTTGCTTCACGTATGGCGTAGTTGGAGGTACAGTAGACAACAGCAGTCAATCACAGATCCAATACTTGGGAAAACATGGCATATATGTTGTAAGATGAGCAAGGGTGTCGTTTGAAGTGAATTTAATGTTAAATTTAAAGTCTGTTGTGTTGATTGCTATTAAATGGTTGTGTCCAAATTCAGCAAAGATTTGAATTATTCAAAATAACTTTATTTCAATCTTTTCTCGCCAGGATATTCAGTTCTCTAATGGGGTTTTGATTTTTTCTCAAAAATGGACTGACCAATTTTGCCCCAAAACTGTGCAGTTTGTAGTAAGATAAGTTTGTGTGTGCATTAACAGTTTTGTACTGAATGATCAAACATATCTTCTGATCTTTTCAACAAAAAAAAAAAAAAAAATTAACATAGCACATGAAAAAAAAATAAACAAACAAAAACAAAGTGTAGATAGAATGCATCTATTTCCCATCTGTAAATGTGCATCATTTAATTTCTTAATAGTGTTTAGAAGTACAAAGTATATAGTCACACATTCTATATTCCAATTAAATCATCTCGTAATCTTAATCTGCAATGAGTAGACCTGTACCTTTACTTTGGACTTTTTACTTCAATCAATAATAAGTAAGCTGCCCCGGTGGCTAAGTCAATTATCGCTAGTGGTAGTAATTGAAGTCACCATTGAGCGTGGGTTCAAGTCCAGCATAAGGCATGGGTTTTTGTAAACGTCCTTTCATCTATCATCTCTTCATCGTTTCATTATCATCCGCTCATTCGTACCCCCGTATAACCTAGCTCTTGGTGGGGGTCGTTATACAACATAAAAAAAAGAAAAGAAGTTCTAGTTATTTATTTATTTAGTGAACAACCTAGAATTGTATAGACAGCCCTTATTTGAAGTGTACTAAATATTAATGAAGCGTGGTATCTTCTTTTGGTGCAGGGGTTGGTTCTGGTATGGTGAGTCTTCCATCAGCGATCATAATTGGTTTCTACTTCGAACGTTGGCGCGCGCTGGCCACGTGTATCAGCGTGTGCGGGTCCAGCATTGGCGCGTCCATCATACCGCCGCTGGTCGAGATATTCATCGAACAGTACGGCTGGAGGGTGGCCATGGTTATACAGTCAGGTAGCGTACTTACTTAATTCTGTCAGTTTCAGTAGATTAATGAACATAGTTATGAGTGACTTACCGGTCCAATCTTGTAACTAAAAACTGGATCAAAATATAAATAACTAAATCTGAAAATTTGGAATAAAGAAAGCTGTTTTAAAAATCAAAATCAATTTGAAACCCTATATTCTATAAAGAAAAACATTGGAAAAAACATTTTTGTTTTGCAAAAATAAAAGAGGCTATGAGTTTAAGAGGCTATGCAGTTGATATATCTGATCATTATAAGTACTTGGGAGTGTTGTTTCATAGTAAGCTGGGTTGGGGGGAACATGTACAAAGGGTATCAGGAAGGGCCATAGCAGCATTGAACTTTGTCATGCGACAGTTGCGGGAGCGGGGTACATGGTTCGTGAAAAAGCATATATGTTTCTCTTGTTCGTCCAATAGTGGAGTATGCTTCGTCAGTTTGGGATCCATACAAATTGGGAGTGATACGAGAGGTCGAACGAGTACAGAGATTGGCTGCCAGAAGAGTGACGGGTAGAGTTAGGAGGTTCAGGAGAGTCCGCAATATAAGGGATGGAATAGAGTATAAATTAGAGCGGCTATCAGAAATGGTAAAGGAGTTGAACTGGTTGTCACTCGACGCGAGAAGAAAGATAGACAGACTATGCAACTTTTATAGAACGTACCAAGGAGAGGGTGGTTGGGAGGAGCTTGGGGAGAGAGTTATGAAACAAAGTTCAGAGCGTTCTATAAGAGGTGATCATGGGGAGAGGGTAGTAATTGAAAGATGTAGAAGGGATGTCCGCAGGTTTTCGTTTTTGATAAGGACAGGAATTGAATGGAATGATTTGAAGGAGGACGTAATAAATGAAGCGGGTCTGGGTAAATTCAAGAGAAGAATTGTGGAATGTGAAAGTGAGTAGGAGGGGATAATAATTGATTAAGCTGTTGATGTGATCAACAGATGTGGTTGTTTTACTGTGCCACCGTGTACGAGTTACACAATTGTACTTTTAAAATTGAATATAAATATCTAACATGAACAAAAGGTTGCTAACCCTATGATCAGTTGGACTAGCAACATACTTGATATTAGAAACAGTGATTGATAAAAAACTAATTAACCTAACCGGACGGCGCCCTGTCTTATAGTGAGTAGTATAATGAGTCAAGTAAAATTGAATGAATATTCACATAATGACTATATATTATTAAAACTATTGGTGCCTAGAAAAAGGAAGCTTTTGTATTTTTAATTAACAGTATTAGGTAATAAGTACAGTATTAAGTAAGTGTTTTGAGTTTGCTTTCTCCTGGCGACATTCTTGTTGATAGCTCGAGATTTGTTACTTGTCAGGTATGATGCTGAGCTGTACCGTGTTTGCGTTACTTTACCGCCCACTCATTCCTGAGCCGATCATCTCGTACCTCAACCGATCAGACGACAGCTCATCTGACGATACGACGCCTCTGATAAGTCAGAACGTTCCCAACAATTTGACGTACCCGCCTGAATCACTGGCGTATGGCGTTCCTATGATAACGGAGAAACTACCTCTTCATCAAGATCCGTCGGAGAGGGCGAAGTCTTTCGGACGTTCAACTGACATGTCCAAGATCAATCCACACAGGTCAAGTCTGTTCGTATTCTTCACTTTGAGTTGCAGACAATATTGAAAACCAGTTCTTTTGCAAGGTTTTTGTGTCTTGTGTTTTTTTGAAACCCTGCCAAAACCTCATCATACCGTTCCTAATTAGGCCTACTATTCGGACATTATTGTTATTTTTTAAAATATTCAACATATTCCGGCATATTTATTCACCTAATCAGTTATACTTTACATTTTTATATCAGCGAGACATAGGCCTACTTACTTCTTACTACAGAAGTTTTTGAGCAAAATCTATGTAGTAAACTGTTTTTGTTTTAGAAAAAAATTGAAAAGTTTTTGTAAATATTTAAAAAAAAATGCTAAATAGCATTGGGTGAAATTTTCAATTTTTGATTAAAATCAACATGTAAATGCAAATAGCATTGGGTGAAATTTTCAATTTTTGATTAAAATCAACATGTAAAATCAATAAGAGCTGTATAACGTAGACAATGTGACTGGTGAGTGACTAGACTTGATAATTTTATAAATCAAACTGTGTAAACTTTGAGTATTATTTCATATAAATATATCGCTCTTCCTGGAACACATACTATATTTTCCTAGTTGTGAATACCGTAATTGCTTTGATTCCCACAGGCTGACTAGCTTCCTGGGTCCCGGAAACAGTGCGTATCCTACCGTAGGTCAAGTATACAGCGCCAGCACCATCCAGTCTCATCCTCAAGGACCCAAGCGTGTATCCTTCACACCTTCTATCCTCCTGGTAACGGCTCTTCCTCCCAATATCAACAGGATGCCAGAGCCTGTTACTGCGGTAACCAATAAAGGCGTAGAAAGAAGGCAACGGTCTAGTCGGAGTAGAGATTCGAGTGCCAGCTGGTTGGGAATTAGACCAATGTACAGGTCAGTGTAAAAAAGACGTATGTGAATAAATAATTGCAGTAACGTTATTGTAACGTAACGTTATCATTACAGTGTGTCGTTAAAACCCAATACAGTGAAGCCTCTATGCATCGTTCCTGGATCCATCATTTTCCTGCTTGTATCATTCATTTTTTCTCATCTCACTCACATATAATCAATGTTGAATTTTCTTGGATGGATTGTTTTCCTGCATGGATGGTTTCATTTTCTTGGTCCCTTGAAATGGATAGAGGTTTCACTGTATATATATATATATATATATATATAAAAACTTACCAAAGAGGTTTCACTCTCAGCTGCTAATATATTGTGATTAAACACCGTAACTTCACTGTAGTGCATAGTAATGCACATAATGCATACTATATAGCATTAGTAGCTTCCTACTTTCCCCCTCGTGGTGCCCCGTTCAAACGATCTCATTTTTCATCCATAGCCTTAATTGGAGAACAATGGTTTTGTATCAAGTTCGATGTTATTAAAAAAAAAAAAAAATTCAAACGCCTCACATTACATTCCTGCTGTACTTTAAAAGCCATTGCCCAGTGACAGGTGGCTCATTCTTTTTTTAAAAGGATGTATTGTATGAAATATTTCAGAGACGACATCTTGTACAATTCGGACTTGACTAAAGTAGCCAAGTACAAATCACGTGCGAGCAGCACCGGCTATGACATGTCAGTGACGCGGCTACCGACGCGTAAAGACATCGAAGAGGACTCGTCGTCGCGTTGTATCCTCTGTCCCGAGGCTGTTCGGAGAACGCTAGCTACGATGCTCAACGTATCGCTGTTAAAATCACCGCCCTTCCTATTACTCACGTTAAGTGTTGGTATTAGGAGTGCTGCCATATACATTCCGTCCATCTTTCTACCAGGTATGAAATGTGTTTTAAGAATGTACAAACTTAGAATTGATTTATTTACACTCAGTTATGCTTCTGGTTTGTTGTCATACTGCAACAAATTTCTTACTTGACAGAGTACAAGCCCTGTATATCCTTGGTACCAGTATAATTTGACAATCCACATTCTTTCTGCTTCATCCAGTATTAAACGTAGAATTGTTCATTCTATCGTAGAATTCTAGTTTTGGTAGTACTGTACGTAAGTTTATTGTTCACATAATTTGTCCAACGA
Source organism: Brachyptera putata (assembly GCA_907164805.1). Classification (NCBI taxonomy): domain Eukaryota; kingdom Metazoa; phylum Arthropoda; class Insecta; order Plecoptera; family Taeniopterygidae; genus Brachyptera; species Brachyptera putata. The sequence continues at coordinate 5,315,966 of OU015470.1, read as the reverse complement.
ACGTTCTAGGTTTATTCCAGAAATAAAGAGTTCAATGAAAGCTGCTGTTTAGGCCTACATTTGACACACACTTAATATGTAGTATCAGTACCATATCCAGTATTTATGTTCATAATTATGATACAAGTATTTATATAATACTGGTATAATTTTCTCCTGCATTAAAATTGACTATAAATTTAATAAAACTGATGATATAATTTCGATAATATTGAATTGATCTAACAAGAGAGTGACTCTATTTCAGACCGAGCTCGTTTCAGCGGCGTGGATCGTACAATCGTGTCGATACTCATTACGATTATAAGCGTCTCGAGCATGATCAGTCGTATCGTGATCGGCATTATCATATCGAGCTGTGATAACATCAACACTATGATCATACATAACGTGTCGTTGACCATTGCTGCCGTGGCAACCATCGTCACCGGCTTCCTAACTTCGGCTAATTATCTCATCGCGTACTGTTCCATCCTCGGCCTAGCCTTCGGTAAGTACGTCCTTCCATTTCTTTTATTATTTATTATACTTATTTACATATTTATGGAATACGGTAGTTCTGGAAATCTAATACGCGCTAGTTTCCAGTACGGTAGTCACCAAAGTGTTCTACCAACCACATAATAATGTAAACTTGAAACTCACTGCATGCAGCTTGAAACATTTAAAGATTTTCAAAGATGTTGTTGTGGTTCTAGTGGTAAATCTCATACTGAAAAATCATTAACCTTCGACATTCTGTAGCTGTACCAAAACAACGGTGATATTTGGACAAGTCAAGTTGGTGAAAGGAGGTAAACGACATTTTTTTTCGTGGGAGTTGGAGAGTGTATATCTGCGACTCCACCATCCGGTTCAAACCATGTTCAAACAAACAGATGAGATAGACGTAGAGAATAAATCAATATATAGTCCTAAACCCAACATACCACATGTTCTATCTAAATGTCTTCACTACTTGTGTTATCAATCATTATTTTAGTGTCTGCAGTTGGTAGCAATGTCCGAGGCAGGCCAACTGGAAGTAGTTTTGGTTTCCCCAGTTTTATCTCAAACCCTGAACCTGTGTGGTTGTGCGGGGTTGTCTTAATTTAGCGCGTCAGTCGGCCTACCGTTTATAAAGTATTGCTTGAATTAAAGTTAGTATCCGAATCTCATACTACCGAATCATCATTCTAATAGTTGATACAATATTCAGATTAGTATCCATTATCGTACCAACAGGTACTGTAAACTGTACGAGAGTATTCATCCTAGAGACATGTAAAAATAGCAATTGCTATAAAAGCGATGAAATTTAAAAGTGCTTCAATACATGTTTTTCTAGTATATCTTCATGTTTTAATACATTTGATGTTGTTTGATCATTTTTTTTTTAAAGGCGACTAAAGCGCTACAAAAGTCTGATTCTGCTATTTTTCAACATATTTGCGACATAAACGCTATATTCAGAGTAGAAGCATTATAGATGCCATTTTCTGAAAAATTACATCAATCAAAAAGGGTGAAGTTAGTTGGGAATTTTGAAAACCAAAAAGTAGCTGAAAATGCAGGTGCCAGATGATGCGTTGATATAACCTGGTTGTGCATACACCATTTTTCTGGAAATATCAATTGATGTGTTTCTCTTGTATGCAAATTTACGTTATTTAATGGTTTTATCAGTACGATACTGTTGCTACGCTACAAAACGTTGTGGCACTACAAAAAATGACGTTTCAAAATAATAGATACACCAAAGTGCTATTTTTCTATTTTTCAGCTATAATTTATAGCTTATACAGTATTTAGTATCCTGACTTATTAATAAAGTTTGACGTATATTTATTATGAACAGTGTGTTATTTATTTATTAGTGTATTGTTTACACTTGATTGGCCAGGGTGTTTCAACTCCTTGCTTTCGATCCTTCTTGTCGACCTACTCGGCTTGGAGCGACTGACCAATGCGTTTGGATTGATCTCTCTGTTTCAAGGACTTGCGATGATGTTCGGGCCTCCGCTGGCAGGTCAGTGCACTGGACACGTTTTGTAACCGAAACTACTGATTAGTAATCACAGATAAAACACAGCTTTCTTATTCTTTATCTTTCTTCTTCACATCTTTCTTTTATAAAACATATCTTGTGTTGTATTGTATTTATTACCAACTTAGGAAATACCAGTGTTTTTACAGAGGCTACTATTTCCGGTGGTTGAATGATGAACTAACCTAAGTATAACCTAATTAACCTAATTTTTTTTTTTTTTTAATAACATCGAAACTTGATACAAAATCATTGTTCCCCAATTAAGGCTAAGGATGAGAGTAGGATCGTTTGGACGGGGCACCACAAGGGCGATCTTACCACCCCATTTTATTATTATTTTAAATTAAAGCAATGAAATTTGACACCAGGGCTACGCTGTCTGTGACAACACATCTTCGCCGCAGATAAAAGTCTTCAGTTGTCGAAAGTCCGGAACACAATATAAACTGTTTTTGCGATATATCCGGAACCTAATTATAAAAAAGATAATAGAAAATTGAATTAGGATAAGTAAAATAAGTAAAAAATTAGTAAAATAAGGATAAGGAAAGAGAATTTAATTCAATTATACTACGAGTGTTGAAAGTAAGACCGTTTAGTTTATACCAAGTAATCTACATCCACATGACAATAGCCAGCACACACAGAACAAACGCAGGCTAGGACAAGTAGCGGCTGACAGGACAGGAAATCGTTGTTTCCACTATTTAACGAAAGGGTTCGCCGCCGTCTCATACTTCCATTATCTTGGATAATATAACACGGGAAAAATACCAATTACAATCAAAGTTCTCTTCTGTGAGTTTCTCTTGGATACATTTAATACTAATCTGAGTGATTTTTTTATATTCTATCCATGTTGATTACCTAGTTTCTTCAGTAAGTTTTTCAATTTAATAAGTACAGTGAAACCTCTATCCATCGTTTATTAAGGGACTAGGAAAATGAAACCATCCATGCAGGAAAACTATCCATCCAGTAAAATTCAACACTGATTACATGGGAGTGGGGTGAGAAATAATGAATGATACAAGCAGGAAAACGATGGATCCGGGAACTATGCATAGAGGTTTCACTGTAACTGTTTTTGTCTGGTCTATGTTGAATATTTGGAATATAGAGTACATTCCATTCTGAAGGAGTAATGGCTGGCAAGGCAAATATAACTTCTGAAATCGGAAGTGAGACTTACACTTGCCATGAAATCACGTGAAACCACAAGGAATCGCTGAAATGGTGACAAATATTTCCAGGCTGGTTCAAAGAGTTAACGGGCAGCTACGATGCTGTGTTCTGGTTCGCTGGTATTCTCATGCTCATCTCTGCCGTCATCCTTTATCCACTAAACATGGTCAGCTTCCGTGAGAAGAATGACGTCGACACGCAGATGAAGTACAGAACATCGACTAACAAGCAGACGACGTTGCAACATTGAGAAGATCTTCACTCATTCAAAGCTGAGATAATTAAAATGATAGCCTTCAATTCGTTCATGTGCTACTTTCATTAATTAGAATATCTTAATTTATTATTTCTAAACATAATTATTTGCTACACGTTATACTGTGCAAATGCAAATACCGTAGATTAGCAATTCGAAAGTTTCAAAAATTAGGATAGGGCCTACGTATAAAATGTGCAAAATGTATATATTTGATTGTAAGCATTTTAGTCAGGAAGCTTGTCTGCAAAAATACCTTCCACTTAGGGTAGGCATGCTAACTCTAGTTTGAAAGTATCTAAGTATTGTCTTTCTAGAAGTAATTAGAAATTATAAAGTGGTAAGTAGAAGTAATTTATATGTGTATGATGCAAAATGTTTTTGATATTTTCCTAAACTGAGTCCCGTATCCGAGGTTTGACAAATAAACCATCTTGGCTTTACTCTTGTCTGCTCTAGATCTAATTGATTCTGACTATTCAGGAAATGCAAATAAGATGCATTAAATTTTGTTTTGTATAGCTGTATTAGGTAATTGCCATTGAACATTATGTATAAAGTGGCAAAAAAATAATGTTTTAAAATACTTTTTGTTTATGATAGGCAATTCAATTAGAATAATATTACATTCATATGATAATACTGAATCACTATCAAAAAGTGTTTTATATAAATTACCTAATCACTATTACCAGTTTGTTTGTATGTGATGCATCCATGATTTGTAATTATTAGATTTTATACTTTGTAGATATGATATTTGAGTTCCAGAAAGCGTTGGTCATTTTTTATGGGCACAACATATGATGATATTTGAAGGTACAGCACAGTATGTGATGGAACTGTCAGCCAACAAATACATAGAGATTCTATCCTGGGTACAGTACTGTGGAGAAAATGAGAAAAATAATAATGTTTCTTCGTAGAAGAGTTTACAGTACACCCTCGCTAAGAGATATAAATGACTTTATTGTAAGCTATCTGCAATAATTGTGACTGACCACTGGGATCCAGCTTCATTATCAATATCAATTATAACGCAATACAAAAATTACTTATATGAAATGATTAACTAATAACTAGGTATAAAAGACAACAATATAAATAATGAACATTATTGGGGGATGGGGGGGGGGGGGGAATACAAATAATAATAATCAAGCTTGAGAAAAAATATTTGAAGAAACATTTTAATACCATGAATATTCGTACAACTCTAATTATGATCACTCAAATGTTATACTTTACTACCGGATAGCTAGATATCACAACTCTACCGACGTGTCCGAATGACATGTTATATGAACTCGTCGACTTCGACTTGTACTAGCAAACTTTATTTACAAACTTGGTGCCAATTGTTTTGTAATGACAGTGAGTGTGTTTGCTCATTCCTGAGGGACCTAATTTTTTTTAAGTACCGCTTAACGACCCCACCAACAGCTAGGTTATATGGGTGTACTAATGAGTGGATGATAATGAAATGGTGAAATGATAGTAGGTAAAAGACACTTACAAAAACCCATGCCTTATGCGGGACTCGAATCCATGCCTTCAGTTTCTGCCGCTAGCAATAATTGACTGTGCCATGGGGGCGGCTAGAGGGCCTAAATTATAATAAACCTAATATTATAACTTTTCCTGAGTTGATGTTCATCTCTTTCTTATATTTAGTCCTTCTATCTTTAAAATGATGTATAGATGATAGCGGCTCTGTAAATACAGTTCTCGACTGGTCACCTCACGTACATTAAATTTCCTCCAAAATTATCAGTGGTTGCTTCATGCTTTGTTAACTAAAGCTCCTTGTCAATCCCCCTACACTCCTATCTGTCTACCACGCCCACATTCACTCCCTCATCTCGTATGGCATCATATTCTGGGGATCCTCATCACAATCCAACCGCATCTTCATCCTCCAGAAACGAGCCGTTAGAATACTGGCAGGTTTAATCACTTTGCCAATCATGTAAACCATACTTCATTTCTCTCGGCATCCTCACACTTCCCTCGGCCCTAATTCAAGCAGCAGCAATATATGTCTGGCTGCACCCCAAAATTTTTCTCCCAAACTCCTAGATACACTCTCACTCCACCAGAACTAAATTCAACATTCACATCTAAATTCACATCTAAATGCCCCCAATGTCTATGCTCCACTCTTTTCAATAATCTACCAGCCTCAATAAAGTCATCCCCCTCAATTAGTTCTTTCAAATCATCACTTACAAAATTCCTCAGTGCCAACCCCTACTATAATATCAATGAATGCCTCGCCTTCCCATAGAATATAATTATATGGTAATTATTGAACAATTGATGAATTATTAACTTGGAATTATTGTAAATACCTATTGAGCGTATATTTGTACCATGTATAGAGATCAAAGGTGAATACATGAAATGAAAAGTAATTGCAGTCTAATTCATTTGATTGCATTAAAGAGTAGGGCCTATAACGAATAAAAACATTCAACATTTACCAACTGTGATCAATCCTAGTCTGCATTTGCCTAGTATTTGTTGACCCGCCACCATTCGTACATCGTAGGCAAGGTTCCCTGGCATTCCGGAAGTTGGGAAGCTGGAAGGCCGTGTCTGCTAGGAATTGTTTTTTTACCTTTCCAAAATGGCTACAAGATTTCATCAGGTAAATTTTACTTCCTGAATTAAAATTGAATTCTACGAAGAATATGACGAAATTCTCTATTCGGTTATATGTAAATGATGGTGAACACTCCTGCGTGTATCTAAAGAGATAGTTAGGCTTCTAGATGTTTTAAATATTGCAATAAGTTGCCAAAAATGTTTGGTGCTGTGCCATTGAGTTTGTAGTTATAACTACAAACTCAATGGCTGTGCCCATGTGGGCCAAAAACGTGAATCTACCGGTAACTTTCTTCTTGCCTAAAGTCGAGGTCGCAATATTCATTTATAATATCGCTTGAAATATAGGTAATTAGTGAGATGTGAGATGTTATTTATAATATCGCTTGAAATACAGGTCATTATGAGATGTTAGTGTATACATAGAGGAAACAATTGGTTTGGTCATTGAGTTTGTAACTACAAACTCAATGGTTTGGTTGAGTAATTTGGTTGTAGGCCTATTTTTATTCAACCATCGATGTTGTAAGTTGAGCCTTCAAATTAGATCATTCAACCTAGGTGGCTCAAGTCCCACCCAATGAATGTAGTTTCAGTCAACCTATAGGCCTACAATACAGCTGGGGTGTCCTAGATTAGCACGGCAACAGTAACAGGAATAGCCTAGCCTACATGAGTTCTTAATTTCACTTGAATGAAGGATGGTAATAATTAAGAGATACACCTATTAATAGGCTAGGCCTATGTCAGGAATCTAGGCCTACTAGTTACACAGTGCTAGATGGGTTTGGTGAATCATATCTGATGGTAGGCCTACATTTTATTTCAGGCTCAGCTTCTACCGAGGACACCTTGCCTGCCCATCATTCATTGGCTGATGTCAACTACCAATCAGCTGTCAGCTGCGTCACACCTCAAGGTAAGAATATCGCTCATATTTAAATTCAAATCACTGACTGGCACATGTAGCTCAGTTGCTAACGTGCATATCGGACCTGGTTCGATCCCTTCCACCGTCCAACCAACTAGGTATTATAAGTAACAGGCTCAGTAGTAGATACTTCATACATTCATTTAGCATTATTGCTAATTCATTGCTAACTATATAGGCCTAATTACATTCTTATTATATACACTCCTTTACCAGTACTTTGAAAGGCAAGATTTGAACTTGTATTAGGAAAACCAAACATGAATTTGAAATTATAAATGAAATGAACTGTAGGCCTAATGAGAAATCTCTGTATTCAAGCATGTCAGAATTTGATGGTTCAACTTTATAAATTACTGCATTGACTAGTCGGGTTTAATGATTTTCCTGAAATGAATTTAATTTGTGATCAGGCACGTGCTGGCAGTTATGTATTCGAGAAATTTCGTGTAGTTCCTAAAATCCGTAGAATCGAATCTAAAAGTAAAAACCAACAATTTCCCTGCGGGGCCTAATTCTCTCTTCCCTTGATATATGCACTGCACACTTAGTTTTGGGGGCTCACTATTGAGTCCTTGCCTGGAGCGCTAAAATGACACAGAACAACCATGCAGTCACAATAACTGTGATGTACAAATATCAGTTGTGCACCCAGAGCCGGCTCGTGATGTTTTTGCGCCCTGGGCGACATTTGAGTAGATTTTATAAATTCGAGGGCGCGCTTGAGACGATACGCGATTCTAGTTTGCCGATCGCGATGGTGATGGAAGGGGGCAGGGGATATTAGTGGAAAAGAAAATGTCATATACGAACAGTGATGCAAAGGCCGGTTGATGCGAAGCCGGCGACCCACGGGGGGCAAGGGGGGAAGGCTCCCTTCTGGCCCCGCAGGGATGTTTTAAAAATTACTTTTTTTAATATGGTTTAACGTGTTTCAGATGAGATTTAGATGTCGAAATTAATTTTTTAATCGAACTAGAGATGTCTAACTGATATTTGCCAATCACAGGTACTGTTACTACGGAGTCCCGTTCCCCGGGCAAGGACTCAATTGTGAGCCTCCAAACTAGGTGTGCATAGTAAATGTGAATGCAAGTGAAGAAGGTATGAAGCCCCGCAGGAAAAGTTTTGAAATGTTCTCTTTTTATGTACGACTCTACGAGTTTTGAGAACTACACGAAATTTCTGGAAGTCATGGATTCTTTAGTGTGAACGCAATGTGGAAAACGTCCTAGATAGCGCTAGTTCGCGCTAAGCAACAATAATCTTCTATTGATGTGGAGAGATTATTCAAATCGATAGTCGTATTTGATTCATATATAATCCAAGAACGTATTTTGCCATTAAAGCGCCAGTATATGTTTGCGCCCCTGGAAATGTTGCGCCCTGGGCAGCCGCCCAGGTCGCCCAGCCCACGGGCCGGCCCTGTGTGCACCTTTAGTTCTGTAAGAAAACACATTTTTTCATCCTGATCTTATCTGAAACATGTTGAACAATATTTGAAATGTGTATAATTTCGATAAATTCCCTGCGAGGCCAGAAGGGGGCTCGCCCCCCGTGGGTCGCAACTTCCCTGTAACGCATCGATAGGCCTACACAACTCTTCGTATGTGGCATTTTTCATTGTATTTTCATATAAACGCATACTTCGCTGTCTACATGACTTGCTCTAAACTTCGCACTTATAGGCCTATTATAATTATTTATATGCACATTTTTATCAAAGGTTTATGCATGACACCCTTTGAAAATTCTTGCCCCCCCCCCCCCCCCTGACCTAATGTCCTATTGGCCACTGCCATGTTTTTTCAAAACTATTAATTACCGTATTGATGAAGAAAAATCTTACGTTTCCTTGTCCTGGATTTGGTTGTATATAATTAATTAGTAATTAAATGGTCACCATAAAGTGGCCCCTTGATATCAGGGCTGGCCGATGGGCCTATTACTTGACAGTACGTCCCGGTTTGTGATGGTAGTCTAGGCTAGTACCAAGATGGTTCCTACTACAGTAAACCCTCGTTAATCCGAAATCGAAGGGACCTAAAAAAAATGATTTCGGTTTATAAAAATTCAGATTAATCAAAAATTCATTTTTCCCGCTCACAATATAGTTAATTTCGTATTGCGCGCTAGAGGAAGCTGTGTCACCGGCTGAGACTACGTGATAGATCCGTTGCTAAGGGCCTCGCTGATCGTGTGTACTCGGCTATCTCTGTGACGCGTGATCCTCATATGGCTCGTTTCTATTGGCGCTGGGCCGTCCCGAGTGGGACGAACGAGGTTTTCCGAGCCCAGACTTCGTCAAGGTCGACTGCATTCGGTACACAAAGCATGGAACAGCTGAACATGCTTCCACTCATTCTTACGCGTCAAATAAAAAGGATGGAAATTGGGAAAACAGTGATAACGTCACGGAATTCACTCGGATTATTTCGAATTATACAATCCGAAATCAGTGTTGAAATTATTGAAGGGACGAAATATTAGTTCGAATTACGGTTTAACCGAAATTCGGATTAACCATATTAATTAACATTGAAATGCCTATACTTTCCGCCGGGGACCGCTGGCAAGTTCGAAATATGTCAAATTTCGGATTAACCGAGTTTGGATTAACGAGGGTCTACTGTATATAGGCCACAACTGCTTCCTTCCCATTCTTGGTACCGAAGATGTCAGAGCAATCTAGGCCTACTAGGAACACAGTGCTAGATCGGTTCGGTGAATAATCCCTCATGGTACGTTTTATTTCAGTCACAGCTTCTACCGAGGACACCACACCTGCCCGTCATTGGCTGACGTCAACTACCAATCAGCAGTCAGAAGCGTCAAACCTCAAGGTAAGGATATTGCTCATTCTCAAGTCAAATCACTGACTGAATACAGGCCACAACCGCTCCCTTCCTTTTTTTTCTTTTATATTGGGTTTAATGACGCACTGTTATGCTAACTGAGATCTAATGGCATCAGAAATGGTCGTCCCTTCCTATTACCGATACCCAAGAAAACATTAATCATAATCCGACGCCAATATATCCCGGTTATCTTCACAGAGTGTGGCGTTAAAACCAAATATAAATGAGAAATAAGTCGAGTGGTTGCTTACACCCCGTTTACATTACTACTCAACTACTCTTGGAACCCCATCTACGATCGTAAGTTACCGTGTGTGAACACCAAATAGTGGTTACGCTCGTATCAAAAGCTTCTACAGTCAACTTACTCTCGTTAGTAGGGTTACTGTAGTAGATGTACCCGTATGAACGCTTATAGGTTGGTACGTTCGTAGCCTCGTAGGAAGTCTTTGCTCGTAGGATACATTTTGGTAGAATAATTACAAGATGGCGTCGGCGAAAGGTGTCAAAACACACTCACGCGGTAAAATATGCAACTAAAACGTCTAGTAACCCAGAACCTATATTTTGTCCGTGTGAACGCAATTTTAGTTACTGCCCATTTACTATAGTAACTCTACTGTAGTAGGATAGTAGTAATGTAAACGGGGTGTTAGTAATTTATTTATCCAAGTCTCTGGGTCATAGTTTCATAGTAGTTGAGGAAGTTTTTAACGTGCCAGATAATAATCAAAACATGATAGGCTAGCAGGACTAAATTTTGAGATATCAACTCATTTAAATTGTGGATATTTCTCTATAGGCCTATATTAGGTACAGTAGAACCTCTTTATACGACTTTGAGGGTAAACGGAAAATCGTATAAATGGATAATCATATGAAATATGATGAATAGAAAAGATGGCATGTTTCAACAAGGTATCAGGTTTTATTGAGACAAATACCTACTTCATATATGTTTGTACAGTGAAACCTCTATGCATCGTTCCCTGATCCATCGTTTTCCTGGATGTATCATTCATTTTTCATTACCCCACTCCCATATAATCAATGCTAAATTTTCCTGGATGGATCATTTTCCTGCATGTATGGTTTTATTTTCATGGTCCCTCGAAAAACGATGGATAGAGGTTTCACTGTATCATAATAACAGTTATGTAACATGAACCAGGGTCAGCTACTGGTACAAGTTAATCATCTTACTACTGAAATACATTATTGAATAAGTCATCATGATACTGAACAGCTCACAATTTATTGCTTGACACGTGAGACTGTAAACAAACAAACACTGCCATCACGGCATTGAAATGGGAGTGGCTACCTTGACTACAACACTGAGTAGGCCTGCATAAGTAGAACTACCACTTTATTTATGAGTACACTATTTCCATCATTCATCAGTCATTTTCATTGTTTTGAGCCAACATGCCTTTAACTGATGCTAATTCACTTTCACTAATATCACTGTCAATGTTCACAAAAGCCATTAACGAAAATACGCGCGTGTACACAACAAAAGTGAACATTGTATCAGCTGTTGTACAGATACAAGTGCTACGACGCGTCTGATTGGTCGACTGAGATCAAGCGGCTGATTGGCTAACTAGAGATGACGCTAGGCGCCGTGATGGTATAGCAACAGTCACTAAACAAATGCAGGTGTGCAATAGGTGGTGTTTACGTTTTTGGGATGTACCCAAGCTTGGGTTTTTACGACTTCATGATGAACACCTGACTGGGATTGTTGAAAATGTAGGAAGGGGACAGAAATTTAGGCGTATATACGAAAAGTCGTGAATAAGTGAGTTGTATAACGGTACAAAATTAACATGTAGTCTTATGGAGAATGGTTATGGAGAACGTAGAAAAGTCGTATAAATGTGAAAATCATATAAATGCGAATCATATTAAAGAGGTTCTACTGTATTGAAAATGCAATCGTCGAAATTCTTTTCACTTACCATCACCCTTGTTTTTGTAGTGTTCACTTAAGCCTCTATGCATCGTTCCCGGATCCATCGTTTTCCTGCTTGTATCATTCATTATTTCTCACCCTACTCCCATATAATAAATGCTAAATATTCCTGCATGGATGGTTCTATTTTCCTGGTCCCTTGAAAAACAATGGATAGAAGTTTCACTGTAGTTCGTAGTGTCAACACTACAAACTCAATGCCATCACTTCCCCTTTCATTACCTTCCGACAACTCGGTACCCAATAACTAATACACGTGTTTCTTCAAAAAAATTATCTGATAAACTTCCCTCAGTGATGTTAGCCCGATGCATTATCGCTATATCTTCAGATTTAAGAACATGTGTAGAAGGGTTGGGGAGGGGGGACAATTGACGATTACCTGCTGCCCTGTTCACAGGAAGCAATATCAAGTCGCGACATATATTTTTGCCTTGCAGCCTGTCAGGGTAGACACAAGCCCACGGGCCAAGCCTGGATGGCAATTGAAAATAGTGAAGTTTTTGATACAGTGAAGCAGTTTTTGATGTTGATGGCATCAAAGTAATGTCCAAATAACTTTTAGTAAACAATATTTCCAAAAGTAGCGTGTAAAAAGTAAATGTTACGTCTACAATGAAGTTAGCACCGTAACCGAAAAGTTACCCAAAATGTAACGCGTTACTTTTGAAAGTTACTTCCTAACACTGCTGCTGACTGATCAGTGGTAAGATTTTGATACAAACTTATTTCCTATTGTTGCAGGTTGTCCCAGCTGTTTGACAGTGAGCACACTGTTCCATTCTGCAGTTCAAGATACGCCTTCACACTTCATACGCATGCCGACTTTAGGATCATGTTGGGATTCCCATCGTCCATTGCAGCAATCACAGTTGTGACTTCAGCCAGGCGAATAAGCTCACTTCAGCCTGCTATGTTTTGATTGGTTGAATGCATCAAGACATGAATGATGATAATGTGCAAACAAATATCTTGTAATATGATTTATTGATATAACTTGTACAGACAATGAGACAATAAATTGATGATAAGTTACAAATACATGATGTGTTCTCAGTTGTGTGATTATCCCATGGCACCTAGTACACCCTGTGCCGCCTGCAGCGGGGGCGGTGGCGGGATTGTGTAGGTCTATGGAGGCATGACCTTGAAATGTTCCATGCAGAGAGGCTCGTGTAGCTTCCAAGGAAGCTACGCAAGTCTCTCGTGCACGGTCGAATCCAAGGTCTCCACCACACCCCTACAGCTAATCTTAGATGGTGGTTGGATGTATGACAATGTACCCTTGAATGCAAGGCAGGCTCATGCAAGTCTATCTCACACGCAAGAGTAGCACGTCTCACCCGAAAGCGATCCAGATCAATCCCCTCACCGCCATGAGCCTTTTATTCACGTGCTCGGGTGTGGCATCGATTGCTTAAGCTCGAGGAGATGTATTCCTGTCGTGGAGCTTCAATCAGCTTGGTTTTGAGCCAACAGGGTGCTGATCAAACCACTCTAGGCTGGCCTACCCGGCTCGGGGATCATTTTAAAATAGGCTGAATCATACCTGGGGGTGCAGGCGGCACAGAGGTCAGATTAGGCACATGACGGTGCATTACCTACTATCTCAAGTCACCACGATGGGGAGTCTTCAAGGTAAGCTGCAGCCTGCAAACACGAAAGGATGCCTTAATTAACGTGAATAACTTGCTTCAAATGCAATTAATTACAAAAATTGCATACGATTATTCATTACAAAGGGCTAATTCGAGTTCACAACAAATTTGAGACAAATCAAATTTTGAAGATTAAAAAATTAGTAAAGTCATTTTTTACTCTAAAATCTTTAAATATTTTTCAATTTCGAAACTGAGACCAGATTTGTATTCCACTTTGAACACATTACACATACATAACATTGAAACTGGATAATTCAACCAAAAATTTCAGACACCCAAAAAAAATCACCAAAAAGCACAGGGGTTAGCAAGGTACTTTTTGACCTTTCGCAATTGATTTCTATGAACTGGTGAGACCTATGATGTTCTAGTATTTTTTTGTAATTATAACTTTGGGATCTTTAAATCGTCAGAACGTTCCGTCAGGATTGCCCTTGCGGTTGCCGAGAAAAACATCGCTGATTTATCAAAAAACGGACATTTTCAGCCAACATTCAGAACGGTCTTTTGGAATAACGACAAATGTCCAATTATGTTTACATATTCAGCAAGAAGATTCAATTCTAAAGGAGAAAATATAATTTTGGAAATGTTAAAACCAAAATCGACGTTAGAAATCAAATTTGAAATATGTAAAAAAGGCCAAAAATCATGATTTTTGATTCGTCTAAAATTTTGTAGGATGACGGAAGGGCATTCTAAAAAAACAAATCCATTGACATTTTTCCAATTTTCTTTTTTAAAAGGATTCTAAAATTCTACAATATGAGCTCCTACCATGGCAAATATACCAACTTGATTTTTGCTCTAAAATCTTTAGATAGAACTCAATTTTGAAACTGAGACTAGATTTGTGTTTCAATTTGATTACTGTACACATAGATAACAACAAAACTGAGAAATCCAACAGACAGTTTTCTGACATTAAAGCCTGCAACGACTGAAAAAGATAACTGCGTTTTTCTACTTACTGACATTGTTCTTGTAGTTCTCATTGCTGCGTTCATCTTCTTCCCTCCTTCCCTTTTCCACATCGTAGTGCCGTCGTAGTTGTCTTCTCTTCCTTCTTCAACGGTCCTGCTACTTGATACGTTGATACCATGTTGACGTGTCGTAACTGCTAGAGTAAAAAATACTATAATAACTCACAAAATTATTAGTCAATTAATAAAATGTTGTAAAATAGCTGAAGCTAAGATGAGATGAGGGTAGATCGGGTCTCGGTTCGATCCTGTTGTCCATTCTTACTTCCGTGGTTTACCACCGTAGCATAGTTAAATGCCGGGATGGTTCTTACAATATAGGCCACAACCGCTTCATTCCCATTATCTAAGAAATCTACATCTCATCACTCCATTGGTCAACCATCCAACACCAATAGAGCACAGTTATCATTACAGAGCGCCGTTAAACCTAATATGAATGAACCGTATTTGGCTAAACGGACATCTTTGGAATTTGAGTTGAATATTTTCATCTACGAAGTGTCTTGGGGCGTCCCACACACGTAAGTAAACAGTTTTGGGCCAATACATATTGGTCTATCGTACCAAATTAATTGACACATTATTATGTGCGTTTCGTTTACCACTTATAGAAACGTTTCATCAAATATGTACACATCATTTGAATGTCTAGGGTTACATTAACTAGGACAATAGCTATCTATGATGGATAAGCAGCTTGGACTTCTCCCATGTTCTTCCAGCTGACAATCATCTCCAGTGCTAAGAAACCTTGACGGTGGCGGCTAGTAGCGACAATATGGAACTGCAAAATCAAGATCGACGTGAAACTGAGCAATAATTTGCAGTGCATAAATAGTTTCGGTTGTGCATGATAGGTGAAGTTCAAATCATATTGTTATTTGGATTAATTACTGTTATCCATTGGTTTCATTTGATCACCAAATATTTTAGTTTTTTTCACTAGAGATATATGTTGTACCGGTAGGCCTAAAAAGAAGAAGTAGAAACGCTGTGTAAGCCTATGCCCTGCAAATGCGATGATCGATATTGATGCCACCTAGATCGCCTATATGCTTGCTACAGGGCTCTGATGGCCTGAGTAGTCGATCTCTGTGTCTTGGATCAGTTTCATAGATCCAGAACAACGTCGCTGTCAGTTGCGTATCCATCATAGATAGCTACGGTATCTATAATCCTAGAGGTTACAGTGAGAAAGCCAACTAAATTCAAGGGTATGTAGCTGTATTTTGAAAGGGAAATATATGTATGCCTACTTGAGATATGATGGTTTTCAAAAACCAATCGAATCATACAACTTATGATCCAAGTCTACATGTGACACGATATTTCTTGGGAATATATTTATATTCAATTATTAGATACTAGGAGATTTTATTCATATAAATTGTGGGCCTTCGTCCAAACAATCCAACCTTTCTACTTGGCTTAACGGTGGGAAACAAGTTTTGAGGCCTAAAGTTTTGATTGTGATAAAAAAAAAATCAATTGTTTCAACGATGCGTAACAATATAAGATATTCACTGGAAACGACGAAAGAAAATTTCACCCCTCAGTATGGTCACTGAGAGGGCAATACAAACCAAGTCTCTGAATAACGGTCCAGGGGTAGAAGCTGATCAACCAGTTTAGTCAGGATGATCGATATGAAGGGAACGAACCCGGTCTCTGAATGAAGGTCCAGCGTGCTAGCAATGGTCACACATCTCAGTCAGGAGGATAGGACCATAACTAATCCTAACCATTCAGTTTTGTATTTTATACTACACACTCAATGCCCTACCATCACTACCTAACATAGCCCTAAAACAGACGGGCTAAAGATATGGCACATTTACCGACAGTTCACCCAACACAACCCTATCACAAAACAGCGCAGCTTACTATGGAATCACCGTTGTTTCAAGCCGGGAGTGGGCGCCTCTCCTGATTGGTTTGCCATCTCAAGTAGTCCACAGCCCGACACGCAAACTTTCTTATTTTAATTGTGAATCAGCCCGAGGTGCCAAATGACTGTCACTTCTTGTGGATAGTAGTAGACAGTAGATATTTTTGTAAAGTTTGAATGTGAATAAAAACGAAGATACTGTATATATATATACTTGGGCAAATCAATGACACACTGTCTTTCACTTACTTTGCATGATACAATTTATCTAGGCCTAGCTACAATGTAGTGGTACCAACAGATTAAATTATCATAATATAAAGGTGTAACAGTACTGACTCTCAAACTAATAACATGGGAAACATTTGTGGTTTCTTGCAGTCAAATCGGAGCCAACGATCCCATTTGCCTGTCGTGATTTTGCGATATCTTGTGAACTAGATGTAGGTAAGAGTGCTACGGTACCAGTGACATTGTTGAACTTACAAAATCTTTCATTTTAGTGAAAAACAAATGGCACTTCTAAAAGAATAATTCTACCACGATGTAGTGATACCAACTTACTTCATCATATTATAAAGAAGGTGTGCCGACTCAGCCTTCCAATTGGAGGACGTCCGCCGTCATAGAGGGCACACTTGCCTGTCGCGCAACTATCGCTTAAATTCATATTGAACTACTGATCACGGCTCAATAGATAACATGCGTGATGCACATATTATTGTTTGATAGCAATCAAATAATTACGTCATCAATGTCACCGGTACCGTAGCCACTCAATCTCATCTAGTTCACAAGAGAGTCCGCTATAGGGTAAATGGGGGATTTGGGCTCTGATCTGACAGCAAGCAAACAATAATGCCAGCCATGTTATTAGTATGGGAGTCGGCACACCTTCTTTATATTATGATGAAGTAAGTTGGTATCACTACATTGTGATTCTACTGAGCCGTGTAGGCCTATAGCATGATTGAGCATTGTTGTTTTATATAGGTAGTTCAATATAAAACCGATAGTAGCGCTACAGGCAAATGGGACCATGTATCAGATTCTGACCCTGGAAATATTCACGTGTAAGATGTGAGTCGGTACACCTTCATTATAATATGATGATAAAATATGTTGGTATCATTACTACATACTGGCCTAAACAGCCATTGAGTTTATAGCTGCTCATAAACTATAAACTCAATGGCCTAGCCAGACATGTTTTCGCTTATTGAAAAATGTTTCAGCTCAATTCTAGGTTATGGTCGGCCAAGCCCTCAGTGACTTCAGTCTTACCTGTTGCTGTATTCACTCAACGAAAGTTGACAGCATATGTTAGCGATGTAGCTTGATCACCTGCAATACATTCTATAGGCTTGAACAATATACTTCATCATCTTCTTTCCGAATAACAGATTTATACAACCAAAACACGCAGCGTAGGCCTATAGATCATACTGCCAACTTGGCAAGACTTTACGTCTTTTACGACAACAACAACCAAAAATATTACTACAAGCACATGGTGCAGTACATAGACTAATTCATATTTTTTGTTTGGTTGTGGTGGTGGTAATGTTAGGTGGGAGATTATAAAGACTAAAAATTGAAAGCGTTTTATACTTGCTCATTATTATTATTATTATTGAAACTCTTGCAATTGCACATAAATGCGCGGTGGCAAGTCCCCTATCTATCCTATCCTATCGCCTCCCTAACCTTCTGACGGAATAGCTTCAACCCTATTTCATCCCCCTCAAATATACTTCTACTAAGCCTATTCCAATCCCTACCTGTCCTATTCAAGAGAGAGAACTTATTTAATATTTTGCTAATTTTGCCGTAAAATTGGTAAAAACTTCATCAACGAGTTGTAAACTAAAGTAAGCCACCATATTGCTTAACATAAATAAAGTAGGACACTTATAAGTATATATTATGAGTATATATTCTATATACTTGTGGTGCCTCGTCCAAACAATCCAACCTTTCATCCTTGGCCTTAACTGGGGAACAATGATTTTGTATCAAGTTTTCATGTTGATAAAAAAAAATCAATCAGGTTCAACGATGCTGTAACGATTACTAGGATATTCACTTGAACGACTGAAAGAAACATGATGCACCTCACTCAGTATGGTCTACTGAGAGGGGAATCAAACCCCAGTCTCCTGAATAACGGTCCAGCCGGCTAGACGCTGGTCCACCCGTTTATGTCAGGATGATCGATCATGAATGGGAATCGAACCCCGGTCTCCTGAATGAAGGTCCAGCGTGCTAGCCACTGGTCCACACATCTCAGTCAGGAGAATTAGGCCATACTAATCCTAACCATTCAGTTTGTATTTTATACTACACACTCAATGCCCTACCATCACTACCTAACATAGCCCTAAAACAGACGGGCTAAAGATATGGCACATTTACCGACAGTTCACCCAACACAACCCTATCACAAAACAGCGCAGCTTACTATGGAATCACCGTTGTTTCAAGCCGGGAGTGGGCGCCTCTCCTGATTGGTTTGCCATCTTAAGTAGTCCACAGCCCGACACGCAAACTTTCTTATTTTAATTGTGAATCAGCCCGAGGTGCCAAATGACTGTCACTTCTTGTGGATAGTAGTAGACAGTAGATATTTTTGTAAAGTTTGAATGTGAATAAAAACGAAGATACTGTATATATATATACTTGGGCAAATCAATGACACACTGTCTTTCACTTACTTTGCATGATACAATTTATCTAGGCCTAGCTACAATGTAGTGGTACCAACAGATTAAATTATCATAATATAAAGGTGTAACAGTACTGACTCTCAAACTAATAACATGGGAAACATTTGTGGTTTCTTGCAGTCAAATCGGAGCCAACGATCCCATTTGCCTGTCGTGATTTTGCGACATCTTGTGAACTAGATGTAGGTAAGAGTGCTACGGTACCAGTGACATTGTTGAACTTACAAAATCTTTCATTTTAGTGAAAAACAAATGGCACTTCTAAAAGAATAATTCTACCACGATGTAGTGATACCAACTTACTTCATCATATTATAAAGAAGGTGTGCCGACTCAGCCTTCCAATTGGAGGACGTCCGCCGTCATAGAGGGCACACTTGCGTGTCGCGCAACTATCGCTTAAATTCATATTGAACTACTGATCACGGCTCAATAGATAACATGCGTGATGCACATATTATTGTTTGATAGCAATCAAATAATTACGTCATCAATGTCACCGGTACCGTAGCCACTCAATCTCATCTAGTTCACAAGAGAGTCCGCTATAGGGTAAATGGGGGATTTGGGCTCTGATCTGACAGCAAGCAAACAATAATGCCAGCCATGTTATTAGTATGGGAGTCGGCACACCTTCTTTATATTATGATGAAGTAAGTTGGTATCACTACATTGTGATTCTACTGAGCCGTGTAGGCCTATAGCATGATTGAGCATTGTTGTTTTATATAGGTAGTTCAATATAAAACCGATAGTAGCGCTACAGGCAAATGGGACCATGTATCAGATTCTGACCCTGGAAATATTTCACGTGTAAGATGTGAGTCGGTACACCTTCATTATAATATGATGATAAAATATGTTGGTATCATTACTACATACTGGCCTAAACAGCCATTGAGTTTATAGCTGCTCATAAACTATAAACTCAATGGCCTAGCCAGACATGTTTTCGCTTATTGAAAAATGTTTCAGCTCAATTCTAGGTTATGGTCGGCCAAGCACTCAGTGACTTCAGTCTTACCTGTTGCTGTATTCACTCAACGAAAGTTGACAGCATATGTTAGCGATGTAGCTTGATCACCTGCAATACATTCTATAGGCTTGAACAATATACTTCATCATCTTCTTTTCCGAATAACAGATTTATACAACCAAAACACGCAGCGTAGGCCTATAGATCATACTGCCAACTTGGCAAGACTTTACGTCTTTTACGACAACAACAACCAAAAATATTACTACAAGCACATGGTGCAGTACATAGACTAATTCATATTTTTTGTTTGGTTGTGGTGGTGGTAATGTTAGGTGGGAGATTATAAAGACTAAAAATTGAAAGCGTTTTATACTTGGCTCATTATTATTATTATTATTGAAACTCTTGCAATTGCACATAAATGCGCGGTGGCAAGTCCCCTATCTATCCTATCCTATCGCCTCCCTAACCTTCTGACGGAATAGCTTCAACCCTATTTCATCCCCCTCAAATATACTTCTACTAAGCCTATTCCAATCCCTACCTGTCCTATTCAAGAGAGAGAACTTATTTTAATATTTTGCTAATTTTGCCGTAAAATTGGTAAAAACTTCATCAACGAGTTTGTAAACTAAAGTAAGCCACCATATTGCTTAACATAAATAAAGTAGGATTCAATTTTTTCAGAGAGTGCCAATCTTTTAGCCATGACAAAGTCAATGCCATGACTAAACAAAACACGCTCCACAGCCTATTTGATTCATATTTGAATATAATACAGGCCTATATATGAATATAATTTTTTAATACTATTGATTATTATTAATAGAAACTTATTGTATACAATTATAATTGTATTGTATTAATGTTCAAATTGTATAATTGTATTTTTTGAAAACTTTGAACTCATAAATGTTGCAGTGAAAGAAACAGGTTGTTCTTTTATTGTTTGCATAATTGAAAATATTGCTAGTCAAGAAATATCAAGGAACCAAACTATGTATACAGCCTAAGAAATGAAGAAATAAACAGTCGCTTCACAACTGTTGTGCAGCCAACTCTATCTGCATGCAACCATCAGGCTTTGGGTATGTAATTTTAACATTTAGTAGTAACATGAGTAATTGACATGATATTAACATGATCTAGCGTAATACAGTACAACTTTGTCAGTTCAACTCCAAGGACAAAGAGATCAAATGTTATATTAAGAAAAAATTATGTAAAGATTGATAGAATAGGGATCAACTGTATTAAGGGTTGTTGTCAACCCTCGCTCTCCCTCCATCACATAGGATATACGCAAAACAAATACAAATGGATGCATACTGTCATGTTTTGTTGCAGAATAATCAACTGCTTTGACTGAAAACAATGGCAACATCAAGGAAATTACAGCTCGAGATTGATCGATGCATGAAGAAAGTATACGAAGGAATCGACCTGTTCAACACAATATGGGAACGAATGCATGACCCGACAATGATTACATATGAAACGCAAAAGAAAAAAGATGGCGTAGAATTAAGAAAAGAAATCAAGCGTCTCCGTCGTCTTCGGGAGCAAATCAGAAACTGGATCGCTTCGGAAGATATAAAAAACAAATCGACATTAATCGAAGCTCGGAAATCCATCGAAACGCAAATGGAACGTTTCGAAGTCAACGAACGTAAAGCGAAGATAAAAACATTTTCAACCGATGGTTTAAATCGAGAAACCATTACAACTGGAGAGAAAGAACGTAACGATACAAATGATTGGCTTGTAGCTTCCATTGATTCTTTACACGTACAGATGGATCAATTTGAATGTGAAGTAGAATCACTTCTACTCACAAAAAAGAAACCATCGAAAGATACGATGGCTAAAATTGAAGAATTAAAAACTTATCAGGAGAGACACAGTTTTCATAATAAGAAATTGGAAACATTATTGAGATTGTTTAATAATATGTCGATTAGCGTTGAACAAATTCAGAGCATTAAGGAAGATGTTGACTACTACATTGAATCATCGCAGGAATCCGGTTTCGAGGATAATATATACATTTATGATGGCATTACCGGATTGGAGGAAACACTTGCTTGTGCGGTACGTTCTTGGCAGAATTAAACGTGGGATATCGACGAGGGAATACCACTTAAAACTAATGAAGTTTTGTTGTTTCTAAGGTGGATGTACTGCTTCCGCCTCGGTCCGATGACGACAGCAGTGATGGCTCGGTGAATATCAGCTGCGCCTCGGTTTCATCTCAGAGGGACGTACGACAGAACGAGTGGACGAAGTCCGTCTCCAAGAAACGTTTGAAAACCACACAGAGCACCAGCATTTCCACTAGGGTTGGTTACCACATTCACACTTTCACGATAGGTCTGTTTGTTTTCCAGAAATTTCTGAACCAGTTTATCAGTTTGTAACTTGTGTTTGTTATACTGTAATTTGCATTTAAGTGTTATATTTTAGTGTTTGATTGTCTGGGTTCACTATTACTAGTTCAGAGCGGGTGTGTTTAGTTCAGCGCAAGATACAAGGTGCCACGATCGAGTTATAGTCAGACAGTATGTAGACATACAAGTTGATGACACTTTAATTGGGTCAATGAAAATCAAGAAATCCCTTCAATGAAAAAAGAAAGTGGTCTAACAATACAACAAACACAAATATCAACGTATATAATATTATATAGCTGTGATATTACGAGGGTCACTGATTTTTCAGAATTAGATTCATAACAAGAAACATAACTACCGGTACATATTTTAAAAGAATTAAATATTTAGAGCTGTATTCAGTTGATGCTAAAGCAGGAAGCTACAATTACCAAAGATTTTACTTATATTCTGTTTTTAGACTACATAGACTACACTTTTCTTTTAAGGATACGGACAAACATAATTGAATCAGTATTCAAGGTAAGCTGCAGGTCAAATGCACTGAACTGTATTAGATAACAGCAGATCTTCGGTGCGAGGGTTTTAGTTCGGTAGGAGGCTATAGGTCATTATTAGAGCATGCAGTCTGGGACAGATTCAGTGAAATATCAGATAATTGGTCATAAGTTTCAAACAATTAAAGATATAAAACATACAATATACAAGAAACACAATATCTTTTTCCATGCAAGTAACGTCCTGTTACTTTTTGCAAGTAGGCGTATATGTTAGAAAGATACAATAATAAGCTGTAAAGCAGTGGAAATTACCTAGTGCAATGATTCATAGGAATACAATTTTATAGGTATCAAAAAAGATCTGTGCTTAATAAATAATAATAATGATGTCTCTGGCAATTCAACAATTTTCAGGAGAAATCTGAACGCATCAGTAACTCTATTCTACACTGCGCTTTAGTGAATTACTTGAAGTTTGTTTTTCAAAGAAGGCATTTAACTACGTATTAAAATATAACCTAGAGCACATTCATTTTTGAATTCTCAGGATTTCCGCGATAAGCCGCCTGCGACTTGTACATCTAATCCGACAAACTCTCGTAGCAAACACTGGTCTCACTCTGACCACAAGAACAACAAAATAACAAACTCTACTTCCACTAACAACAAAACCAAACCAAAGATATCCACTAACATTCCTAAAGCCGAGGACGAGAAGAAAAACGTGATCAGCAACGAACATTTTCCGAGCCTCTCCAACAAACCGAACAACACTAGCAACAAGTCGTGGAGTTCGGTGCTGAGTAGCTACAAGCAGGACGAGTGCTATTCACCGCGGAGCAACAGTAAGTCGTGGAGTGCCGTTCTGACGAAGAGCGTGCCAGACGTCACCGATAACGTGGTATCGGACAAGACGCTGAACGGAGACGACGAGCCGATTAATCTGTACGATCGTTTGTCCGTGTTTATTGCGTGGTTCTTCAAGGACTATTTCAAGGTCAAGCAGTCGACAAAAACGGCAACTTCATCTACAACAGGTAGAATAATACCAACCAACATGACTGTAGGAATATTATAATATTATTTATGTGATTCATTACGTTTCTGGCAGTACAATGTTAAACAAACTGTTGATACACCAGAATGTCATCAATTATCGACTATCAGACATTTGATTACTAATCAATCTGCATTCGCCAATAAGCGATTATTATTAATTTGATTAACAAGATTTTGAAACTCTTTCTCAACGATTGCGCTGTGATTCAAGGCGAATGGTTGATATTTATTAATCTAGCACTGTAAAGCTATGCGTGTTGCCGGGGCCTACCATATAATTTTTGGTAATTGCTCGGATATAAGCCTACTAAGAAAGATATATTTTTGTAAATGTTATTTTTGTCCAATAATTCTTTGATTATACAAATAATCAATAACCAATCGATTAGGCCTAATATTCAGTAGTAAAATAATCGATTACTGGTATTATAAAAAAATTGTTTAATGAATGCCACTTCTTGATTTCAAATGGCAAACGGTAATATAATTTTGTGATGGATGATAGATGATGATAAATGTATACAACCCTAAATATTGGACGTGTACGTGGTACTTGTCAAAGAAATAAATAAAACACACTACGAATGCTAACAATATTTCGAGAGCACTTCAGCTCTCGTCTCCAGGTTGAATACATGTCCAATATTTAGGGTTTTACATAGTTTTTCGTGGTACACTACTTCGTTATTTATCATGATAAATATGTAGTAAGATAAGCAAGTGATATGACGTAGGTACAGGTTGAAGAAACACAGAGACAGAGTACAATTGTGTTATTTTGTACTCTATCCATGTGTTACCTCCAACCTGTACCTCATTATTTTTCATATCACTCGCTTCTCTTACTTATATATCATCAATTCATCATCTATCATCCATCTCTCACATCATCCATCACAAAAAAATATTCTCTAAATAAGTCCTACTTTCCAATAATGTCTAGTTATAATTAAAATGAACTACAACATAAAACTCTGAAATATATATCTAAAGTGTATATTATATGATATGAACAATAAACGTCCGTGTGCAATGTTAAAAGGTGTACAGCTGTGGAACAAGTTACCGCCCGTGGACATCTCTTACTTCTCCACCTCCCCCTCTCCCCCCAGCCCAGCCTGCTCGTGGCAAGGCAGCGTCGAGGGCGTTACCACGGCGGCCATGCTACAGTGGCAACTAGACCACTTGACGTCAGCGTACACTCATCTGCCAGAGGTCAACGACTCTTGTCCTGGCGACAACAAGCCGAGGAAGGCTCTCAGGAACCAGCTATACGACTGGAAGTTCTAGATGCTTGTTACGCGTAACGTGTTTGGGTAGCAACAATTCACGATCAACAGTTGAAATCATGTTTGTAGAACTTTACATTATTGTTATTATTAGTTTATTATTTTGTATACTCTCTATGTGAAATATAAATACATAAGAAGGAAATAATACCAAATAGTGACTATAGAAAAAATTATAAAAACATGTACTGGTACTTTCTTAAATCACATATTTAATAGGATGAAGATAAGAACAAAAACAACTAGTGTGGTTGTTCAATAAATGTTTATTTCACTTTTTACAGAAGACTTTCTATCAATACCGCATGCAGATAATTAAATAGAAACACAACACTCCACTCACACTCATACGTAGTGTATAAAATATATCCATCCTGTTGCATTTCAACTATCTTTTTGTACAATAATATAATAGTTTATTTATGGCTAAGTGGCAACAATACTCGAGTCAGTGGCTACAATCATTGTTGCTTTCTAGATTTAAATGTCGACCTCATAGCGGATAGTGTGGCAATACATTTCATTTCCTTTCACACACATAAGAAGTCCCAGACACGATTGCGTTGCTTCAATCATCTTCAATCTCACCGCGGTAAGGAGCACAGAAAACAACTGAGTACTCGGACATAAACCATAGAGTAAGATAATGAGTATAAAAAACACATTAAATAAATCGATCCTAGAGGCAATTTCCCCGAATGTTTACATTGGACGAAACGGTCAAATGGAACTAAGTAATAAAAAGAGAAACAGTAAATTTGTGACAGTGAGATGTAAGAATTTAGCATTTGCTAAAAACACTATAAAATCCAAATATTCCAAAATCCATTTCTTCATGTTTCGGTATTTTGATTTCTTCAATTTATGGACATATTTGCCCATTCATAATAGAACATAATATTTACTAATTTTTGCTGAAAATGTAATTTCAACACAATCAGACGGAAGACACAAAAATACTAGCTAATTTGAAGTAACTGTGCTGATATTGTACGGAAGTACGGAACACTACAGGATTTCAAAACTCATTCAAAATACCGAATCAATTGGAAAAAACAAAGGTGACGAGTGAAGACCGAACAAATATTTAATTTTATTCATTTCCTCTGAAAGTCAGGAATTCCCTTGACGAGCAGTTGCTGTTGATCGCTAGGTTGCTGAGCACAAACATCCAACTAATTAATCCTGATAGAAGTTGGACTTGAAAATTTTCTAAAATAATGATAATGCTAAAAAAAGTGAAATTCCCTACAACTCTAATGATAATTAGAGCATTCCACGTGAAGCAATATTTAGTCGTATTTATGATAATGGAAAGAAGTGGGTGACAGGAAACCGATTGTACGATATCATCAGTGATACAGTCTACTGTGATATTGTCTCCTCCAGAAGTAGATATTGCTTAGGGCGAAGTAATGACGTCTTAGATCTAATTAAGACATTACAATACTAGGCCCAAGTGTGTCAAAGTATATTTGTTACATACATACCCCGATTATCCAGTTAAACGCAATCAGTTATCCTATAAGCCTATGGCTATTACATGATATTAGCACTCGTGCTAGATGCCCTCAAATCCACCGTTATTTGTCGACAAATGTTATTCGTAGTCTTATTCTGTAATCTCATAGGTCTTGCAGTTATAAAAAAATTGTACAATTTTCCGTTATATAAAACGCCAATAAATAGGCATACTGCTGTATTAAAAATGAAATGTTTAAAATTATAAAACCAATATAATCTGGACTCGACTGATTAGCACTACGTACGTGGTAAGTACACACGGTAAAACCAGGGACAATGGGAAGGAAAGTTCATGTTGAAATAAACTGGTGAAACTAGTTCTCAATCATGAACTTTGTCCACGCTTGGAATCCTGACCGACCTGTTTCAGAAGAATATGCTCGTTTGTACTTGAACTGAGGTTGCCATTCCATACCATTATAAGTTTATAACAATCGCGTATTCAAGAAATCATCTTGATCATCAATATTTAAAAGTTGAATCGATAACCAAACTATATCGATATATATATATATATATATACTAGGCCTATATACACCATGTACACCATTTAAAATATGCAGTGTTGAGACTAGATAGTGACTACGTACATCACACGGTCGGGAAACGGTTTAGTCAAACCGGTTCAGGCTGAAACGGTTCAACAAATGAGTGTATACCACAATAATTCAGAAGCACTTTGGCAAAACCGCGGTCAAAACGTTTCAGCTCCAGCCATTTTTAATATTTACGTAAGTCGATATATTGGTAGTATATTGGTATATATTGGATATTGGTGACGAAAGTCGGTAAATAATCGATAACGGAGCTGGAATTCAACAAGGATCGATTTATCGCTCGTGTTCAAGGTTACCCTGAATCGGTTTGACGTGTATGTCAATCGTATCGAGTTCTCCAATCCACTTGCCAAACTGGATTGGAACTTGAGTGTTTTACACCAAAACCGACAGGTATATCACCATCTGTAAACCGTTTCCCAACTGTGTGATATACGTACGTAGTCATTGTTTTCATCTCGATAAAGATAGCCAAGCTCTTTTATCTAGATAAAATAGAAGATAATTTTCTTAAAATTTACTAGATGAAAGATGGCGATATAAAATGATAATCTAGAAAAGTCACAATACACTAAATATGTTTGTTTTAGGCCTAGATATCGCTGAATCGCTTGTAACAGCAACTTCAGCAAACTCTGTAATGAGAATACGTAACCATTTCAGATGCTAGAACATAACTGGCATTGTTTACAATGATGATTTGTGATAGATAGATCACAGCTTCCGTGATTTAAAATGAATGATGATGGGCTAGATATCGTATGTCGTAGGCCTAAGTATGTTGAAAGTAGCGGAAAATTTGATAAAGTTAAATATCAATCAATGCCAGTGACCGACAGAGATGATGTTGTTACGGCCTGGTTCATAATTGAAATATGGGATATCAATAGTGTTATAAGCGAAATGGATGATGGCGTTTCCATGTAACCGTTCACAATAAGAAATTGGTTATAGTGATTAGGTGATAGATTAGGTGATTAGGTACCCATTATGATAAGCCAAATTCTGACCAATCAGATGATGCTACTACTGTATTCAAGTGAGTTACCATTATGTATTTTGGGTATTTATTTTTCTCTGAGACTCAAATCACACAGTCTCTAGTAATAAATGTCAAAATGACTTTTGACAGTTGCAGCAAGGCCTAATATATTATTTTAATAAAAAAATAGAATAATAATAGAATAATTTAGAATGCCTTGGTTATTGCCACTTCCACTGAAATTCGAGCCCTTCAAGGCAAAATAATGATTTAGGTTGGCGGTGAACCAGTGAAATAAGAGTATATTGTGGCCCACATACGTCACTATACACTATAACATTATTGCTATTCCATAATCACTATTCCATATTTCAATAATGTGAGCCAGGCTTACCACACCCTGTGCTTTGGCATCTTTATTTACATAATACAAACGCCCACGTAAACATATGATGGTTCCTTGCTGACCCTTAACGAGCAGGCATAGGAGCCAGTATCTAGCGACCAACTTCACAATAATGTACATTACATTTGTTCCGGTCTTGTACATCTGTCGTGCATACGCTGCTGTGAATGTTACTTTAGTAAATGAGACTGCTTCGTTTACCTCAAGCCGCACTACTCAAGTTAGATGAAGCGAGACAAACGTCAGCGCAAATCCCATTCTGCACTCGCTGAATAGTAAATACTCATGACTCAACAGGTAAGGCAAGAATTATAATATTGCTTTCCATATATGATGCGACTAACATTTCTAACAATGTTTATCAAAATTTTCCAAGGATTGCGATTGAGAACCCAAACGTGATGGATTTCTCAATCGTAGGGTAATTCACACACCATTGGTACATGAAAAGGGACCCTTTAGGCATGAAGACGCAAAATTTAGACCGGTCAACATTACTTTGAAAAATGTAAGTTTAATACGTAATAAATAATAATAATGTGAAATGTCTCTTCAATGGTGGAATAAAATTTGGTAACAACCAACTACTCAAACTAAGTTGGTTTAAAACGTCAAGAAAATATCTGGATACAGAAGTGTTCAGAACGACTGAAACAGATGCACTCGGTGTGTTTTATACATTGTCCTTGTATAGGATTTACGGTAATCGCAACAATGGCCGACGTTGGCACGTTGAACGTAGGTCTACAGACTGTGAAATTCCTGTATCAGCTTGTTTTGATAATAACTAATAACCCTTGAAAAATAATTATTCGAGATAAATTCTAGGGATGCTAGGGCCCTTAAAATCTTGCTTCTATTATTCATTTTGTTCGACCATACTCCCATATACTGTAACCATATAACTCCCACTGTTAAATCAGCCTGTAGGCCTACAGCCGGTTTATCATTCTTGGTCCCTTGAAATCGATCGAGGTTTCACTGTATATGAGGACATATTTTTCAAACAACTACGCAATACCTAGTATGCACGGAAACCACAAAACGTTCATCTAGTAATTCACACCTAGTAGGCCTACATGGCTCGAGTTTAACCATTTTTAGCTGTACAGTGTGCCTGTGAAATTACATTTGGTTAGATACCGGTAGTTCAATGGTTTCCTTGAACACCATAACATAAATTAAAATCATCTGCGTTTCTCATATATTAGTACATTTTAATCAAAGTTATTTATAAAAAAAACGATTTTCTGCTAAATATGATGACGAGCACACTGTCAAGCTGTGACCGTCTCTTTCTCTTCGTTCCCACAGATCAAACAGAACTAGTCACTGAACAGGTAACAATATTCTGGTATATTAATCTATAATAAAAAATAGTGCATTGCTAAAAAAAGTAAATGTAACTGTACATTTCATGTTGATGGAACATTTCAAGTGGATAGAAATTGGATTGGATTTAGCGATGCCCTGTAATGCCCTATTGGCGTAACATAAATACGGTAGTAGCTTTGCAGCAATATTCTAGATGTCAAGATATGATGAGCTGCCATTTACGAGAGCTCTCTCAAATAATTGGCCTAGGCTGTTTTTGATAATAGGATTGGAAAAGCTACATTCGCCGGCCGAAAAGACCATGCCGAGGAGATTTCTCTCTCAATGTGGGGTACCACTCTTTCTTGGATCAATTTGCATAGAACACTATAGGCCACCTCGGAGAAATTAATTCGAACCCAAGCTCCGAGACTTTCAATCAAATCCGATCATTTAGATTTATAAATTCAATATAAAAATATCAGGTCTAGTATTATGTTTTAAATACAGTGAAACCTGAACTGTCATTTTTTCAGGAATCAGGAAACAACCATCCCTGCAAGAAATCGATCCATCCAGGAAAAATTAACATTGGTTACGGGGCTCACGGTGGAACAAAATAAATGTCAGAAGCGGGAAAACGATAGATTTGAGAATGATTAAAAAAAGTTCCATAGTAGGCCTACTAATAAATACAGACAATCTTCCAGCCTACAGAAGTGCAAGACAATATAACAATAATTGAATGTGGCATAATTTTATTTATTTTTTCAACCCAAGCTCTTGTAATTAATAAATTGATAAAATAAATAAATGGATGGTCAGCAAGAGAAGTTGTTCAGTGAAAACAATCACGGCTTTTTGTGCTGCTATTCTACGCCTACATCAACTTTTCAATTGAGAAGAGTTGTTGGGGTTCGCCATTTCAAATAGAGATGTGACATTTCGAAACGAAACAAACGCGAATCATCAGACATACCTGTACTCAGGGTCCTTACCGCAACTGCCACTTAAAATAACGCCCTAGGCCTGGCTAGCTCCAAGAGACTAGGACTTTGACTGGTTAATGTTTACTAGTAGAGCTAAATATCATGGCAACATAACCAGTTCTAGAGTGTTACCGATATCATTGTTATTACCACAAAATCCTGGCCCTGCTCACGAGGTGTTTTACAAAGTATGTGAAGTTTTGGCGATCCAATAGACCGTGACTTTGTTGATATCTTGTATTGTCATGGTATTTAGCTCTCCTAGTTAACATTATCCAATCAAAGTCCTAGTCATTTACGTTAATCGACAGTTACGGTAAGGGTCCAGATTCATCAGATTTGGGAAAATTACATCCATTCCGATGTCCCTCGAAATGAGAAATCGGACACACAGTAATTTTAATGCATATCAACGAGTGTGCATGAAAACTACAGTGAAACCTCTATGCATAGTTTCTGCATCCATCATTTTCCTTCTTCCAACGCTCAGTTATTTAGTCCCACCCTACTAGGATACCACATACATAACCAATCACAAATTTTCCTGCATGGCCCATTTTTCCTGGTCCCTTGAAAAATGACACAAAGAGGTTCCACTATATTATACTAACCTCACAAAATTGCCATTGTATACATAAAAAAATCGCAACTTTTTCAGCATTCGACAAATCTAGTGATATTAATATCTCAACATTACCAATTCAACACTGATTTAATAAATAAATATTTCATTGATAAGAAATTAAAACATCCCCGTCTTCTAGGATATCTCTAATCGTTGGATTGTTATTACCGAAAGGCTGAAATCACTAAATCCACTTCGAGTAGCGCTCCGTTCCGGACAGCTTCTCGCCTGTACTTGTTTACGAGTACAGTCACCCTGGCATTGCGTACAGCGTAATATGGGTCGACAGTACTTGGTAGGTGCGAGGTGAACACGGCTCGACTGACGCGACGAGCGATCGAGAGGAATGCGTCCTAGTGCAGGCTGAACAGGTCGCCGGCAGACGGGAGGGGGGCCAGCCCCCCCGTCACGTCCGGCAGCTGAGTCAAGTCCGGTAAGTTCTGGATGTGAGATTTCACCTCCTGCTTCACTACGTGCACTTTCCGTAGCTTCTCCGTATATTCCTGGAAAACAACGTGTTTACGTTTTACGAACGATGAGAAGTATGCTCGTCGAGTCTCTTCACTCTGATGAAGTTTATCGGCGAAAATATAAACTTTTTTTTTTAATAACATCGAAACTTGATACAAAATCATTGTTCCCCAATTAAGGCTATGGATGGAAGATTAGATCGTTTGAACGGGGCACCACGAGGGCGATCTTACCACCCCATATAAACTAACATACAACCAAAATACTAGGAAAACGCGTTATGTGTTTCCGCGTTGATGGATGAGCTAATGAATGACATTGAATTCTTTCAAAAATTGTTATATCAAGTTGCTGTTTTGACGGCATTCAAGCTAAAAATCAATCTTTCCATTTGGTTGGTTTGTTTCGTAGACTATTCTCATGAAGGAAATAGTAGATGCAATTTAATATTATATTATATTGTAATATTAGACTACTATATGAAACGTGATGACAGCTGTATACATATATACACCTTGAGAACCACCTTTTATATTCATTACTCATTCTCAATAATTTCTTCTATAATAAAGAAGGCCTTGTTTTAATCGTTTTCCATTAATTGGTGACACTTGTTGCTTGGATTTAATAGGTTTTCTTAATAGCTTCAAAACGATGTGTAAAAATGTCATTATATAATTTTTTATATCCAAACGACTGATTGGATTTTATTGAAAGTTCGAAATGATCTGTATCATCATTATATTGAGATTTGGTGAAAATTTGAATTTTTTCGAAAGACATTTTTTGTACGAAAATTCTTCTTCTGCTTTTTTTTGTCATTATATAATATTTTATATCAAAACGACTGGTTGGATTCCAATGAAAGTTCGGAATAATATGTATCATTATTATATTGAAATTTGGTGAAAATTTGAAATTTTTTGAAGGACATTTTTTTTATGAAAATTCTTCTCTGGCTTATTCTTATGGGTTAGTTGGAAAATGGAAAATTAGTTTTCTCAGAAGTGGTGCAACCGATTGCGTATAAAAACTAATGGGATTCAATCCAGATGATGACACATGGGCATGCCAAGTTTCAATCGAATTTGAATTTTCGGCTGACCTGTAGACTAACAAAATTAATTGATCGACTTCTTTTTTTCCGACGTGGGTTACCTACAATTACTATTATGCATTGTCTAATGCATAAGTTTGAATGCCAGCATCTCAAAGCTCATGTTCATGTAAATATATCGGATTATCATTGAATAGAACTAAATTCACTATATAGACGTGTCAAATATTGATAATTTCTATTCAAGTGAGGTAATAGGCCTAGAGGAGCCTCCACATTAAAAATAAGTACATAAATTGAAATCAGAAGATTACTGGTACTTTTGCGATCACAACAATTCTTTACATAAAAATACCCACATTCTGTACTAGACTGGACATGACTCAAGAGAGTAACCTGCGAGTGTTCAATCTACTCACTTCTAATCGCTTCTCCGCCTGCGTCAGCAAGTCTCGCTGCGCCTGAATAAAGTCTTTCAACATGGCCGACACTCGCTTGCGGTCCTCCATCTCGGTGGCTAGCCTCGTGTTGTAGTCGGTCAACAGCTGCACAGCCTCATTCACTTGAGCCGACAAGTTTTCTGCGTCTTTCTTGTCTGAAACGTTATGCCTTTTGTTATCGTCTGCGGTCTTTCAACGAGGCTGACTCGCTGGCCACGTCTCGGTGGCAAGTATCTCGTTGTAATCGGTCAACAACGGCATAGAATGATATATAGAAGCGACTGTGAATAACACAGAGGGCTCCGTGATTTTCAACATGGAAAAAGGTATGATGTGCCGTCAATTTTAGTGTGGTGGAGTTGGAAGTATCAATGTTAGTTTCAAAGGTTGGTGCAATTTTGGTTGTGTCAAGTGGTACGTATAGGCCTATTATATAATGACACCTCAAGAAAGCTAGCCGAAGGTAGCTCAAGTATCTGGAACTAGCTTTCATGCAAATGCTCCCAGTACAGCCGACCCTTGACATCGGTTACCAAATTGTCGAAACAAGCAATCACGCCCAATCTCTATTTAATAACAATAACGGATAACTATAAAGGATAACGGATAACGATAAGGGATAACAATAAGGCATCGATTCCAATGGCAAACGATTTAGAAAATGAAGAATCGATTCTTTTGTAGGCCCTACTTGTTGTTTGCGAATAATTGTGATAATTGTTTAGGCCCTATCTGCGGGAACCACGAGAGTAGAGCACATGTATTATTTCAATTGTTGTACTCTGACGTTTTAAAAATATGAAATATGTTTATGGACTGCATAGTGTAGTCGGCTCACATATCACATATCTCCATCAACGGGTCTGCGTCCATGTTCAGAATTCGCATCTAAAACCGTAAAAATCGGCACTTTCATGTTGTTTATACCTCAACATTTAGCGTCCATTTCCAGCACAGAACCCGTAATGTCACGATATTCAATCATTCTCGTGCACGGAACTAGTTGAATGTTCTCCCGCGAGGGGTCAACAGTCCGTGAGGCAGATGACCTCACCGCGCTCTCGAACTGAAACTACCGATGATGCAAGTCGACTTGGCAGCAAGCGAGCCGTCGAGGGACTGAACGAGCATAAGCTAACTTTGCCATTACATTATCCGGTGTATTCAATTTATTTATTTATTTTGCCTATACCTTGGGCCATGTGAGTAAAACCTAGGTTATGTATTTGTAATTAAACGAAAGCGAAACGAAATTAAACGAGCAAAAGGGCGTGGTACGACGTAGGGTAAAATGGTTCTGCATTTCCAACTTTTGGGTTTGCCATTACATTATCCGGTGTATTAAATTTATTCATTTATTTTGCCTATACCGTGAGCCATGTGAGTAAAACCTAGGTTATGTATATTTGTAATTAAACGAAAGCGAAACGAAATTAAACGAGCAAAAGGGCGTGGTACGACGTAGGATAAAATGGTTCTGCATTTCCAACTTTTGGGTTTGCCATTACATTATCCGGTGTATTAAATTTATTCATTTATTTTGCCTATACCGTGAGCCATGTGAGTAAAACCTAGGTTATGAATATTTGTAATTAAACATGCTATTGGAAAATCTCTGTATGTCAATGAACCCGTAATCCCGCCAGACGTCGATCGTCCACAATATGATGCATCGGCACTTCCTTTTTGCATCAGTTCACGTTGGTGTAAGACATACAAAAAGACCTATGGTATATATACATATATATTGGGTTTAACGACGCACTGTTATGATAACTGAGATCTAATGGCGTCGGATGGATGATTAATGAGATGATAGGATGATGAGATGAAGGTTCTCGGGTAATGGGAAGGATAGTGGGAAGGAAGCGGTCATGGCCGACTTATTGTAGGTACCATCCCGGCATTAGCCTAGACTACAGAAGGAAACCATGAAAAACCTCTGTAAAGATGGTCGGCGGCGGGGATCGAACTGGGTTCGGAATTCCCCTCGCCTCCCAGATCACATGAAGCGAATGCGTTAACCACTGCGCTGCATGTGCCGGTGATTAGTGACAACTCTATAAGAGCTGAACAACACTACTCACACAATTTGTTTTTAGCACTATATTATCTTCACATAAATGTAATATTTCACGTTATCTTCACTGTAGGCCTATATTTCATAATTCATGATTGTATTTATTAATCATTTATTCATCAATATATATATTTTTTAATGGGGGAGGGATGACACTGGACGTTAGGGCCTATAGGTGCGAGTTCAAAGGTGTCTAATAATAATAAATAATGCATCCATAGAAAACTAAATTAAACTATAAATTGAACTTACTTATGAGTAAAAAATGCCCTTATAGAGTCAGCCCAACGATTCAAGTTGGTAGATGGTAGAAACATTAAGGGCTAACCAGCTTACCTTGAAGTTTTGATAGTAACTGCACTTCCGACACTTCAGGTGGTAAGCTCGATATTTTCTCTCGGATGATGGCGTCACTGGATGCAGAGTTTTCTAAATCCTGGGCAACATAAAATGAACAATAAGTAGACAACATAAACTCAAGTATAGCCTTCTTGGTGATGAATGAGAGATAAACATTTCTTCTAAAGCTCATATCTATCCCCCCAAAAATGTTTTCAAAAGTTCAATATCAATTTTTAATGTTCTATATTTTACAATATAGGCCTAGGCTCTCTTGCTCTCTCTCTCTCTCTCTCTCTCTCTCTCTCTCTCTCTCTCTCTCTCTCTCTCTCTCTCTCTATATATATATATATATATATATATATATATATATATATGCTGTGGGCATATGCTCTACATCTTTATAACCTACACCTAGACCACATGTCATAGTTTCTAAAAATAATACAAACGATGAACGAGGGGTGAACCAGTGGGTAGAACGCTGAACCTCCATTATAGAGATCAAGGTACGATTCACGTCATGGTCGACCATTCTGACGAGAGATTTTTTTAGAGGTTTATCTCCGTCATAATAAGAAGACACTATTGTTTTCTTCCCACTACTCAAAACACGTAATGAAATAAATTTTCATCTTCACATCAACACATTCATTATTCACCAACGCCAATAGATCTCAATCATTATTATAGTGCTTCACTAAAATCCAATATTTACACGCTAGTCAAATAATGTCCAAAAATGCTCAGCCTCAAGTTCAATCCACTCAATGGCACGAATCGTATTCCCAAGATAAATTGCATTTTTCATCTAAGTAAGCTGCTGGGTTACAATAAAATGCTAAATCTCGACTAAAACGATTTACCTGCAGTGCTTTGATCAGCTCTTCCGGCTCAGGAGGATCGCCCGCCGGCGTACGTGGTGATAAAGTAACATGAAGTTCCTTCATTCCGTCAACTTCTACCTCCACTTCTGTTTCAGACTTTTTATGCTCCCGGACAACAGGAATTGGAGATTTAGATTTACTCTTGGAATTCTTCTCGTTATTATGACCTCTATGATTCTTCTCCTTACTCGGTTTCTTTTTTTCAGTAATTACAGATACTTCCTCGGGTACCGATTCTACTCGGGACTTTTTAGTTGGTGGCGGCAAAATTTCTGCATCTTTTTTGGTTGGCGCTTCTAAGCCTTTTTTGAATTCATTGATTAATTTCTCATCATAAACACCTCTTTCTTGCCAAATATTCAATATTCTACCTAAACTTCGACGTGTTTTTTCATCGTTTTCGGGAACAGCCATATTTTCAAAAGCTCTTCGAAGCACAAGACCGAATTCTTTACCAAACTCGGGCCCTTTCTTTTTACTGTTTTGTATCACATCATTGGCCAGGTACATGAAGACTAACTTCCGATTATCTTTAACTAGAAAAAAAGCAATCAACAAAATAATTACTACCAAGTATGCCTACTCAGAATTTGAGATTGCATTACCACCCACTTTGTTCTACGTTAGTGCAAATAACAGTCAAGTAGGCCTACGTAACACAAAGGTTAAAAATTCTTCTCAACAAAAATATAGGTCTGACTTTTACGATCAAATCAAGGGTAAATTTTTCATACTCGGTACCATCCTTAATTTTGCCAATTTGTTCCTAAAAATTGGGAATTTCCAATAGATACATCAAATCTATCGAAAAAAGGCCTGACGCATAAAATTGTTATTCTAAAATTAAATAAACGCTTCTAAATAGTATGGAATTAATTACATGGACATTGATCACAGTCAGGCATCTTTGGAGCTGATGGCACCAACCTTGACCACTAACCCCAACCATTTAGTACCGAGTAACACAAAATTACCAAATCAAGTACACTATAGTCATTACTCATTTGTCAGGAAACCGCATAAAGTTTCATACGATGTTCAAGCCTGAATTCTATCTGGTTCCATGTTCAATTCTCGGCAACATGGTGACGGCAGCCATCAACATGTTGCCGTCGTCATTGAGCCGTCGTGTATAGGCAAGATCAGAAATACGGGTTATATCTACTAGCTATCAACATGCTGACTAGTAAATGTTAATCTTCTATGGTGTTTAACCAAAACAGGTATGCCTAGCAAGGTACGCCTAGCAGCTGGGCTACAATTCAATGACTGGGCCCAGGCCTACGTGCTAATAGGTTTTAACCAATAATATTATGGGCGTGCTTTTAAAGGCCTATCAGTAGGGAGACAGTCGGAACCATCGGATCCACACTACAATCTCAATTTTGGAACCTGTAGCTCTTGTGGATTCGATTATATCGGTACGGTATACCCATTCGTTTAAACGATATCATCTATGGTAACATTACAGAGACACTGAGCACGCCTATTTGTGTTTTTTTCCCGACCTCCCCCACTAACCTAACCGAGATATTAGGGCCTACACCCTCCAGCAGACCCCTCTCCTCAACAAGGGCATCAACCTACCCCCCTAACCTAACCAACAAAAATCACCCCCTCCAGCACGCCCCCTCCCAAACAACCATCAGATTCAAGTGAGTTTAAAAACTACAAAAGCCAACAATTCTCAACCTCCTGCAACTTTTCTGAAAGATATAAACAAGATCTTTCAGAAAACACCGAAATATCGAAAATCTCTAGCCTAGGCCTACGCCTACGTCTAGCAACAAAATGATCAACCCTAGCACTCAAGCTAGGCCTAGGCCTAGTCTAAACTCTAGGTTATATCGCACAGCCAGAATATTGTTAGCTAACGAACCCTCATCAGCTAGGTTATATGGAAGCCAGAATATTCCATCTATCAATGGTAACTTGGGCCCCCTAGTTCGAGGTAGGCTTAATATGCCTTGGCCGAGGGCCTAGCTTACCTTTTTGAAGCTCCCTAAACCAAACTTTGACGATGATCGCATGGTGTTTGCGGTGATGTATTAACCAAAGAGAAAGAGTCTGAATACTTTGCTGGGAACTATTCAACTCAGCAAGTTTTTTACACAAAGCTCCTTCTGTGAAACCAGCCATTACAGGCTCAGACAGTCAATTTCGGCTCCAAAGTGCACGTCTGCACGACGCCAAATAAATGCAATTAGAAGTGCAACACAGCCGCAACTGCAAGCGTTGGAAGTAGGCTACGACTCGTTGAACGATTCGAAATTCGACCCGACAGAATACAGTGCAGGAAACTGTACGGTAGACACTCAGCAACAGGTATACCTGCCGTCAACTAGTCATAGAACCTGCCGGATGCTTCGTTGCGGCAAAATTGCTGCAAACTTATGCAATTTGTCAAATAGATATGTCATAAATTTGATAAATTAGATAATGATGTAAAGCCAATAGAGATCAATACCAACATACATGTCGATCGAAAACTACAAAAAAAAGGAAATCAAAATTCGTGAAAATTACTGGTACAAAATTAGTGGCCTATAGTATAATATAAGACATTAACTGTTTTCATGAAGACAAACAAAAAATCGTTCCTTTTGTGATATATAAGGGATAAGGGTAACTTCATATTGTTTCTATGTCTCTATTGCTTACTTCTTATTAGCTTCTTATTAAATTATTGTTAATTGCTTATTACATCCATAATAATGGGTAGCTATATTATTAGGTATGAAAGATTATGAACTGTATCACTATTACATGCGAAATAAAGAGTTGATAAAGAATAAATAAAGAATTGATTCATATTATTTAGGTTGTCACTGATGTGTTAGGACTTGAGCATTATGTACTGAAATATAATGTATTGTTGTAAACGTATATTTTTACTGTTGTAATTAGTTATAGTTATACTTATAAAAGAGCTTACATGTAATATGGTATTGTATTATTATATGATAAACATTTAATCATTTTCATATCAAATTGTATACCGGTACTATGTAAAGATGACACTATCTTCTAAATAAAAAGTCCTATTTGAGTTTATTCATCGCCTACCGTAGCGATATTTGTTGTGGGATGTTGGTAGTGTGAGCACACCGCCGTAACTCCAAATGCCCACAGCTGTATACTAGGCATGTATCGAACTGAGGTCGATTTTGTCTTGCGATACGATACACATAAATGCAAAATCGTATTGCACTTTGCAGCTAACTAAGCCTAGTATGGCGTTGGGTTCATTGATTATATTGTATTTTACGCTGACAGCACGGAAATATTTTTATTAACCGTGATCGGGCTTTCGCTTCACACCTTCAAGTTAACTGGTCAATTGAGACATACAGGTACACATTTTTGTAAGATTAGGAACCAATTAGACCTAGGCCTAAGCCTACTACTGCAATACAAAGACAGGCAGATCTAGGCCCATGAAGTTGCTAGGGCCAGAACCAACTGACTTTCTAGTCTTTATGTTGATTCAATTAGGTCTAGAAAAGTTATTTTGCCCCATTGAATGATGTGTGAAGACTGTATGGGGTATTGTCAGTTTCCAAAGTAGCCTAGGACTTGGATTAGTCATACAAAAACTAGGCCTATTGCTGCTTGCTAGGCCTTGGCATTGAGATTGTACAATGCCTAGGCCTAAGGCTAGGCTATATCTTAATGGCTATATCTTTGGACAGGTTTGAAACAAAGCCTAGGCAATGGCCTAGGCCTACACTGAGAGCCAAACTCGAGCCTCCTTGGGTGACAGCCAAGCTTATGTATTGGTTATTTTTACGTTAATTAAAAGAGCAGTAAGAGATCAATGTGTAGCCAATGGACATGGCTTAAGCCTTCAACTAATTTATGGATGACTGTTCAACCTTTAGGCCTATAAAGAGCTTCTATGGCTATGTCATTCTGTAATAGTTTCAGTGGTATTAATATCTTGATTCGACAGTCTGAACTGTCAAAAATGGATCTCTCAGTACCGCTCCGAATCATTGATTATTTCATTTGTTGTTTATATTCATATGATCGACAAAATTTATAAACACATAGAAATAGATTGAATTTTGACTGTTTCTATTGTCATTAGGCGTTACCATTGGTGTCTAGATGCCAAAACCTATAGCTGGCCAAAGAACTGAATAAAAATCTTGCCTTTCGGTCTGTGGATAATAAAAATATAAACCTGTTCTATAATGATTAGTGGTCAAAAGCGTGGTTATTTTGGCATAAGATGTAGGCCTACCATTCTTTTTTTAGAGTCATACTTAGGCCTTTTATGATATTTTGGCACTAATGTACTTCCAACTTTTTAATTGTTCATAGCTACCAGTACTGTTTTTTTTCTGGTTCCTGTAGGCCTATTACTTCCTCCTTATTTTTAGTGAACATGTACTGCACGTGTATTTCTTAAAAAGTTTCACTATGGCCATAGATCAAAGTAGTCAACTGATAAGCACGCTCCTAGCAGTAGTACCAAGTGTAACACTAACTTGTCTGGGCATCAGTCGCGCTCCTAGCGGGATTACTAGTCGTAACACTACCACAATCTGTAGACTGTTTAAACAGGGGTCTGCGCTGATGTTGCTATGGCTGCTATACTTTTCAGGTTCGATTCATGTTGAATGGCGAAATGGCACTGTATTTTTACGTTTGAAATCTTACTTTACCGAGCCGTCATATTTACAGTGATCAGGCTAGGTAACGTAAGGTTTGTGTTGAAAGGATGAGGCGGTAATTTGCTTGCGCAAACAAGACGTTCAAGTTAGTAGGCCCATACAGATAGGCTTAGGCCTAGCATTTGTTTCTTTTAATTTCACCGATAGACAGGTCAGACAATATTTCCAGTAGAATATGTATCAGTTGGCAGGTTAATATAATTCTGAGTGTAGGCTTACTTTGGTGGCAAATGTAGGCCTATACCAGTTTTTTGAAAACGGTGATTTTGTGTTATCCTACATTTCTCCTTCTTTAAAAAAAAAAATGGCACAACTTGAGAAGGAGAGAGAGAGAGAGAGGTGTATCCTCAAACTTTTCTTTCTTTCCTGCATTCCCTAAACATTGAAGGGAAATATTCTATATAAACATAGAAGTCCCTAACCATTAGACCGGCTCCTTTATCAAATATTAATTATTAGTTTACTAATGCATATAATGTTGTATAACTCTTCTTACAGGTCGTTCCGGTTGTAATGCATTGTGAGAGAAGAAGTCGTACGTTCTTGTAATGCCCTCGGCTAGTGTTGTAACGATCAACTCACATAGTAGCAGTCATGTGTCTTTAGCCAATCAAGGCGGCCACCTACTTCTAAGTCACATCTCCCATGCTGTCCATTCTATCGGCACTTCACCGGGAAACATGGCCACTTTACCCAGTAATGAAGACTGTGGCATCCGAGAGGTAAGGTCTGACTAGATCAGAATTTACTCATGTATCCATGAAATAAGAAGGGGTGAACCATCCACACGCTAGTGCTGTGGGTAATTTCATTTTAAATATCTAAAATCATAAGTCGTTAAATTGTATTGGGTTAGGCCCTAACCCTTTCACAGTTAGTGAAATTTTCGATATAAAACCCACCAGGTTAGCCAATAATAGAGTATTTTATTTAAATTCATAACTCACCACACAATAAAGGTAAATAATTAATTTCAAAAGATTTAGGCCTAGTCAGACATAAGTTCAAATTACAACATTTTAATTTTTTTTTCAAATTAAAATATCGTAATTTGAATGAAAAAATTGAAAAAAAACAGCAATACTGTCAGTTGTTGAGGTTATGTGTACATAGGCCCTAACCCTCAATTTCACTCTCATTATCACTTTCTCCAAAAATGTCATTGTCATTATCCTCATCACTGAACTCAAGATCACTTACCTCATCTAACACATCTTCCAAGTTATCGGAATTGATTGTTATATGTCTATTATTGTGACGAGAATTACTTGCCGGCCTACAACTGGACGACGCCATTGTTATTGTTTAGAACCTTGGCAACAAACACAGCCTTGTCGAATCTCTTCACATTAGTTTATTATAAATTTGATGGATTTGAGAACGCACCCACTAAAATCATCGGTAATGAACTACTAACGACATCTACCAAAAAATAAATCAATTTTGAAGCATTACTCGGTCGGTAAAAATGCCTACATTTAGCTCATTTTGAGAAAGTATCTCTTCCGTGCGTAACCTGTGGTAGGCGACATTGAAAAACGGCAGGCATACGTGCGAGATCGTGAAAGGGTTAAAGCACATAGGCCTCATACACATGGTAAAATTATAAAATCTCCATGTATAGTTGTATACACATAGGCCTAGACATTTAATAATCCTACCATTCTTGGCTCACTCACCTGGCCTATTTATATAGAAATAGGCTACACATTAAGCATAGGCTTACCGGTACCTGTATTTATACATTTGGGCATAATGTTTATATTTGACCATTTCCTGTAACTCTGTAAGCCTGTAGCAATAACTTGGAGCTTATTGGCTATTATACCTTTCAGTTTATGAAACAAGCTGAAATCGAATAGGGCCTAAATAACTATGTAGATTGTAGCTATTGAAGCATTTATGCGCTTTTTAATCTGTAAGTAGGAAATTTGAATGTGAAGTGCTATTGTCATAATATTTATTTGTTATGCTTCACACACCTGTTGAGCTTATCTGCTGTGATAGTTTAGTCATGTTGGTAACAGAAAGACCATGAGTTGGTCATTTTTCTTTGTCCAGTCTTCCTTGATAAGTAGCAAATAGATAAGGTGATACCAGATGATAACTAAAACTACATAGGGTCTATATCTCTTTGTCAGATAATAGCTGTGTTTTTAGCGGCCTCATAGCTCATTTAGGAACATGAAAAAAGAATGGGATATAA
Organism: Brachyptera putata; assembly: GCA_907164805.1. Classification (NCBI taxonomy): domain Eukaryota; kingdom Metazoa; phylum Arthropoda; class Insecta; order Plecoptera; family Taeniopterygidae; genus Brachyptera; species Brachyptera putata. The sequence continues at coordinate 5,272,088 of OU015470.1, read as the reverse complement.
GATGTTGGAAAGAGAAATAAGAGAAGTAGGTTAATAATAGGCCTACTTACCGACACATATTTACTTCAGATTCGAGAATTTACGAATCTTGAGCTTAAAATGTAGAACAAAAGACAAATTGTGGAACGTTGTGTTTTACGCTGATTATGTTTGGTCAAGAGAACATTGCCCAACACTTTTGGCACACACCTCTGTATGTTTGTGTACTATTTGTATACACGCTCCACATGTCACGAATCGACTGGTTGAAAAGAAAGATTTTTTCAATATTCAGACCAATCCACAATAGAACCTGTAATTTTTTAGAATAGATTCTTTCTCTTTATACGTAAATATCACGTGAATATATTTAAGAAGGTTCCAAAGGCTAAGAAGAAAGTAGAAGAAAAATATTTCCAAGTTTGAACTAAATGCTACTGTACCGATACCTATACCTGTAGAAAATTGATGTTGTAGGCTGAGTTGATAACTAGGCCCACGGTTACAAATTTTTATGTGATTTAAAAATTGTCGAAAGTTTTTATAACCATTTTTATCAAATGTGGGGTGTAATAATTGATATGTGGATTTTTGTTTTTCTAATACAATGAAAGTAAAAATGGTTGATAATGCCATGAATTCATTTTGCATTACAGTATGGTATTTGAAATATTTTGATAAGTCGAATCAAAACTCAAATGAAACAGGAGTATGTGGATAACAATTATCGAGTTATCTGTGATACAAAATTTCATTTCCTCAATTGTTGAGAGGAAAAATGATAATCTAGGCCTATTGTATTAAAAAACTGGACAGTTCTGAAATGACTGAAAAAACTGAAATGCTTCAACAGTGGATGGAGGCAGTGTAGTCATCTTTTTAATTATTGCATATGTTCTGTTCAGGTTTGGCGACATAACATAGAAGAGGAGTTTAGAACAATACGGCAGGTCGTGCAGAAATACCGGTATGTCGCAATGGACACGGAATTCCCAGGCGTCGTGGCAAGACCAATCGGCGAATTTCGCTCGACAGCCGATTACCAATACCAGGTAAGTGAGACCATGCACATATCGTTCTCCTTCGTGATGATGTTAATAATACAACCGCATTTGAACTATTATTTTGAAATGATGACTTAATTTTTGAATAAAATTCTGGGGGAAATGATTTTCCTACAATCCAGACTAAAAACTTTAATTGTAATTAAATATATATATATATCTACTTATGCAAAGCTAGGCCTATAGCCTTACAAGTTGAATAAACCTCTTTTTTACATAGGCCTATTACATATTCTATAGAGTAACAATTAACCAAACAGAACAGATGGGCCTATCAAATTTCAATTCATATTTGTCAGACTGCCCATGCAATATTTTTGTTTCTCTTTCTAGGTACTAAGATGTAATGTTGACTTGCTCCGCATAATACAACTCGGTTTGACCTTCCTCGACGAGAACGGCAACACACCTGTCGGATCTTATTCTACTTGGCAATTCAACTTCAAGTTCAATCTTGCCGAAGATATGTATGCTCAGGACTCCATAGATCTCCTACAGAACTCGGGAATTCAATTCAAGAAGCACGAAGAGGAAGGCATCGAACCCTTGTACTTTGCCGAGCTACTAATGTCTTCCGGTATCGTCCTCATGGACAACATCAAGTGGTTATCTTTTCACAGCGGATATGATTTCGGATACCTGTTGAAACTTCTTACGGACGTAGCTCTGCCAGCTGAGGAGAGCGATTTCTTTGAATATCTTCGCCTCTATTTCCCAGTTGTCTACGACATTAAATATCTAATGAAAAGCTGTAAGAATCTGAAAGGCGGGCTGCAAGAAGTAGCCGAACAACTAGAATTGGAGAGAATCGGTCCGCAGCATCAAGCGGGTAGCGATTCGCTCCTCACTGGAATGGCATTTTTCAAAATGAGAGAAATGTTCTTCGAAGATAATATCGACGACGCCAAGTATTGCGGCCATCTTTATGGTCTCGGCACTTCGTTTGTTGTCAACAACAACGGTAATTATCTTGATAACGGAGAAAACAGTAATTCGTCGTAAATTGTTCTATATCTATGATTGGTCATCGTCCGATCGATTATCTATTGTTGTGATCGCTAATGGTGACAACAATATTTGTCGGTGGTTTATACGCTACTCTTTTTGTAAACCATGAGCCCATAGCGCAATATGCAAGTATTTCGGCCAACTATTAGATTAGGCAGGAGTGATAGGTGACTTGAAGTAAGTGACAGTACAATGGTTCAAGTAATTCACTAGAAACTGCCCGTTGAATGTAGTTAGCCGTAAAAGATTCATGGAAAGCGTCCACCCTTTTTATATTAGTATTTTCTTCGACACGCAACATATATATCATTACACACTCATTTCTTACAACTTTAAAGTATATTTTAGCTGGTCTAGATAATATCTTTGTAACTTTTGTAACATAGATTAAGCATAACTAGTATAAAATAGCTAGGGCTATTATATGGCAAACTTTCTTTATTTTTTTTATAGTTTTATTTTTGTGAATGTATTTGTGCATTTTATTTTAGAGAGTTATAACTAAGCAATGAATGATTCACTTTAAATAGTTGAAGCAGCCAATTAAGATCTCGTAATGTAGGCCCTACCTACCGGACATGAACCATTTTACTGCCATTTCTCGTTCTCGTCTGTTATCTTATGCTGCACTATTAATCTGTGGCAGCAAACACATTTATATTTTTACTTAGAGCTACATTATTGTCAAAATAGAAAACTTGTTATGAAACAGAAAGTTGCTTCTCCAAGTTTAATAGTGTGGCATTGGTATTGAATTAATAATTCTGAAATGATGTTTTCTAGTACACTTCTTGCGCAAATTTCAACTTCGCTATGCACGCAATTTTATTCAAATGTGAGCCGTACCAAGCTTGAGGTAAATTTTTCAGAACATGATTGTTATTTTAATTAAACTTATTGGATTGCTATTATTATTAATGGATATCCTCTTAAAGTGATACAAACTATCCAGTTGGTTTAGTTGTTTTAACTCTAAGAGAATTTGGATTACGAAGTTGTCGAGATTTATATCCAAGTTCAAACGTTGACGCTTGCTACTTTATGAAAACAACACAGTTCTAAAGAATGAAGAACAGATTACTCACTTTTGCAGTACCGTATCTATGAAATTGATCAGAATTATTATCATTCATCAACTAGGGAGGTAAAATGAAGATTGGTAGATTTACATAAATCACTCCCTTCTATCGTTTTTGTTTGTAGAATGAAACGGTTATTGATTCAACATTACCGGTATTTGAACTGCAGATTCAAAAACTTTTGTTTTGAGCTTCAAAGATGTCACTTGAATTAAATGATTTCTTATTTAGTTTAATTTGTGTAAAATGTATTTATGTTTCCACTTGCAACGATTTGATAGTTAAACTTATTATCGGTTACTTACGCAATGAAAATGATAGATTTATGCATATGCTTTACTACTTTCCTAAATTATGTTCCGTTTTCCTCTCGATAGTATTCAGGCTTTTCTACTAGAACTGTTTTTCATATATAAAATTCACTTCCAAACGTGTACTTCACATCCTATATAGTTCTTGCCAAATCTTACTAAAGAATGCATTAAATACGTTTTCTAGTTGAAGTAACTGTGCTTTTTGACTAAATGCGTAGTCTTGCAGAGTTTCCAAGGTTAATTCCGAACATAAACATAACAGTTGAATAAAACCCGTTTTGCTATCGTTTCTTTGATAGATGGTGAAACGTATTTGGCTCTCGAATGGACCGCCGAGAGATTCTTTGGCGAATATTTCTCAAGAATAATAATACTAGATTCCGATTCCGAAATGAGTGCCCCTGACCCAACGTGACTTCAGTGACTGACCAATTAGAATTATCCAATTAAATAAATTAAACAAATTTCACTTGGTTTTTTCATTGAGTGTTGAATTGGACGTTGTTACTACATGAAGATGTGCTTACCCGTTTAGGCCCTACATGTCTTGCATTGTGTAACGTAGATCGCATAATTTTATTGGCAACCCCAACTAAGTACTACGGTACTGTAGTATACGGTGTGTACAATATTTCTCTGACGTGACAGTTTGGTTTGGAACGACTGTGGTAAGCTTGGCTATAAAATGCTGAATTTAGGATGTCTCTGTATTTAAAACCAACTGATTATTTGAAATAAGAATAGATTGGGAAAGTGTTATATTATTTTAATTCTTATTTTGAATATCAGTTGGATTTAATGAAATTATATTTGAATTTTTTACTTCAACTACCGTTTTATTTAATGTCTCAACATGTCTCATATAATTAAGTGAAACGGAAGTTGAAGAAAAATTATCGGTGGAACTTAGCTTAATTTTAGTATAGTAGTATTATTTAAATAAGAAGTCGAGAGCTGTGTTTATATACTATTTTAGAAACTCATGAAAAAAAAGTGTACTGTAGGCCTATATAAATCCAAGTGATATGTTTCTGAATTGACTTTGTATAGTGTTGTTTTCTATTTTGTATTAAATGTCTATTACGGTACTATTAATTGCAGCAGAAATCGAATTTTTGAACTAAAGCGTATGGATTTGCGTATTCATTATTTCTGCTGAAAACTATAGTAAACGTCCCAACCCAAAACATATTCAAATTTGTCATCATTTTGTCCTTTTATACGCTATTTATGTATTGAAGTATACTCGTACAAGTCAATTTATAAAACAAATACATTTGATTTGAAACATATTTGTTTTTTCTGTCTTATTCACCATCCTAGCCAAGTATCTCCTTACTCCTGGTATTGCCTAACCTAATTTCAAGACTTCTTACAAAAGGAGGACAATTTGATATCAATATGTGATGGTTGATAGAAGAGATGAATGATAGTTGATAGTCAATAGATGATGATACAGCGTTAGAGAAAAATGAGGTGGGTAGAGGTACAGGTTGGAAGGAACACATGGATAGGGTAAAAATAATGCAAAATGGGCTGGACCCGGGGTGGATCTAGGTCATATTCATGGCAATTTCAGTTTGGAAAAGAAAATGTAATAACAAAGTAGTTGTCAATCACAATTGTTGTAAGTGCAGGGTCACTTTGCGTTATTTTAACGCCCGAGGCAAGGACTCAAATGTGCGCCCCCAAAACTAGATGCGCATTGTGGAAAGGAAGGGGGGGGGGGGGGGGGAGGCTTCTGTGCCCATTTTTTTTTCAATTCCTTCTTTTCAATACAATTGTACAGGTTTTGGGAACTATATAAACTTTCTGGAGGATTCTCTAGCGTTGTATGGAGGCTAATTTTGTAAAAAGGTTGTTCCAAGCAAATTTTTATTTGATTGAATTTCTCCCGTACGAAAATGTTTTAATTGTTCACTATCCCTGAAACTATTGTCTCAGATTTATTGTTTACTGAATGAGTTACTTTGAAATTATTTATTCCTTCTAGGGTGATCTTATCACCCCTTTGTTACCCAATCTGAACAATCCTACCATTCATCCTTAGCCTTAATTCGGGAACATTAATTTTGTAATAATAAAAAGATAAAATCTAAGAATGTCTGATTTATTAATCAGATTAATTCCCGTAATAGATAAATTGCTATAGAATAATAGTGTGACATGTTTCTGAATAATTGAAACAAAACTGTGTTTATGGAAAATATATTTCTAGAATGCCATTAATAATTAATACATAAAAATGAAGTATGTTGTTATGAAACATGTCAAGGTATTTGCCAGATATGGCGGAGAGTGTAGATATTTTGGTGCCAACGAAGGTCGACCCATCGACTCTCTGTTTTCGTCGTAGTCCACTCCTTTGCTCTTTTCTACGACATCGTCAATCCAGTCCAAGTAGTAATCAACCCGCGTGTAGACACCAGCCAATCTGGCTCGGCCGCAGCCCACACCCCATGAAACGATCCCCATCAAAAATCTGTTGCATACCAGCGGACCGCCAGAATCACCCTAAAGATTGAATCAATTTAGTTTTTCAACTCAGTTCCTCAAATCTAGTTTACTCGACTAACAGCGATATGCTGATCAAGCTGCGTACTGCATATACGGCCACGATGAGTGATATTGAAACCTGGGTGTTTCATGGTAGATTCTGGCCTTTTGGGATGTACAAAACGAAAAAAGAAATGTTTTCTGGGGAAGGCTGATGTACGCTAAAAACTCAATAATATTTATATAATGATTCAAATACCTATTTTTATATCTCTATTTATCGTTTTTCACGAGATCAGGAAAAATAAACAATCCACGCTGGAAAATGAAATTTGGTCGTATGTGAGTACGGTGGAAACTACAATCTAAGATGAAGGCACGTTTTTATAGCCACTTTGCGGTATTTGTCAGGTATTCATCCTGAGCAGGTAAGTCTATACAGATACTACTACTCGATGATATTCCTACTACTATACTATCTATTCCTACTAGTCTATAATTATATCCTCCAAGGTCAAAGTTCACACGCAACACACAAAACAACAAGCACACGCACAGACAAGCAAACTTGTCACAGCCTGACCACGTAAGTGTTCATTTAAATATCAACATACGTTATGGGAAATGCAGGGGCGAAACGGATGAAAAGGGCCCAGGTGGCGATTAAAAATAGGGGCAAGTAGATACAAAAAAGTAACAGCTGAGCAATAGAAACACAGTTTAAAATTAAATTAAATGGACATGAGAATGAGGATGGTATCAATGACCTGTACGTGATATTACAATCGCTAACACTACATATTATATTGGGGGCCCGATTCCGCGTTAAATAGGGTAGGGTGCGAGCGGTTAATGCCAGCCTGCCGTTCAGGCTATTCCACCCCAGGGGGGGCATTCCTATACTAGATGAACCCAGTCATAACGAATTGAAGGTGGCTGTGTATGGGCTGTTGATATAGGATAATACCGCTTTTCCAGGGGGGGGCATTCCTATACTAGATGAACCCAGTCATAACGAATTGAAGGTGGCTGTGTATGGGCTGTTGATATAGGATAATACCGCTTTTCTTCTGTTTTTTGGTATTATCTTCACTAAAATCGGATTAAATCCTACAGGAATGCTCCCCCAGGGGTGCATTCCTATATAAGATAAACCCAGTCTTAACTTAAATCCAAGGTTCAAGGTGGCTCTCTATGGGTTGTTGATACAGGTTAATACCGTTTTTCTATTGTTTTTTGGTATCATCCTCACTAAACTCGGATTAAGTCGTACGTGAATGCCCCCCCTCCCCTCCCCCCGCTGAAAAGTAGCTTTACGATACCTGACAGCCGTCTTTACCGCCCTCTAGATCTGCAGCGCAAATCACCGTTTCGAGTTTCAACGTAGCTTTACTGTTGGAATATTGTTTAAACCTCTTTTGGCAATCTGCTACATCAACAACTGGTACATCGACGTAGTAGAGCGGTTTCTTCAACTCAGTCTTCTTCTTGCTTCGCTTGATTACGTTATGTGATGCCTGTAACACACGATAGTCGAGATTAGCACTTCACTCACATCACATCTACCATGTACGAAACTATGGTCACCATTCGATATGAAAATTGCAAATGATATCGAAACTTCAATACTGAATATTGATTGAAATATATTGAGATTTGGGAAATTTCATTTGATATCGTATCAAACCAAAAAATATGCGAGGTTGAAAGACACTAAGTCTTGCCCATGCAATTTGGGTAATTTGGATAGCCTCTCTAGTTATAAGTAAACTCTGGGAGAGCAATCGAACTCTTTCCTCTACCATATCCATAGCCTGAAGCTCATTGACTAAGAGGTAATAATAAAACAAATATATTTTTGAAATTATTTTTGATTCCAAAAAGGGTTGTTATCTGGTATATTTTCTCATTTCAGTTTTTTACAATTTCTGCAATCAATATCGACCATTGTTTCGGTTCAAAAGTTATCGAATTGATCAAATATTTCACTTTGATATAGAATCGAATGCCTTAAATATTGAATTACAATTAAAAAGTTCGAAGACAACGTGAGGTCATCTATCATTGCTGATCTAAGTAATACAGGAATCCATTTCTTATCAGTAACTCACCTTTGAGTTTCCTCTGATGTCAACAGTCTCTCTGAAACAAAAAAAGATGTTACAACCTGATATGGGTTTTCCGGAATAATTCCATTCGAAAATTTTCTGAATCGTCGAATGAACGTGTTTATTAGATCCCACAAATAATTATTATTGTTCCAAGAAAAAGTGTTATTTTTAATGTTTGCACGTAGTAGATTCTTCGAGCGGGACCAAAATAAGGAATATGAAGAAAGATGAGAAATAGTACCGTGGGAAGACATCGGTTATAATGGGGCCCCTCAGTGAGGCCCTCTTTGCTCACACTTAGTTTTGGCAAGTGTCATAGCTTCCTCTCGCTCGCAATACGAAATTGCCGTAATTCGAACCTGCAGGAGTGATGGTTTTCGTGGAAAAGAAATTTGTTGGTTAATCCGAATTTTTATAAATCTGAGTCCCTTCCTTTTCAGATTAATAAGGGTTCACTGTAGAACACTATAGTCTATAGGAGATGCAAAAAAAATTATACGTTTGAACTCGTAAAATATCGAAAAATATATGGTGAAGAGCGAAAAAAAGAAAGCAGTTTGTGGAGCGTGATATGTGTATAGTTACTGCTGTCACCATGGCGTTCCAGGGATTTTGGTGGTACTAGCAGCACTGTTGGTACCAGCCAAAATAACTTTGATACAAGACCTTATATACAGTGAAACCTCTATGCATCGTTTTTCAAGGGACCAGGAAAATAAAACCATCCATGCAGGAAAATTTAACATTGATTATATGGGAGTGGGGTTAGAAAAAATACATGATACAAGCAGGAAAACAATGGATCCGGGAACGATGCATAGAGGTTTCACTGTATATATATTCTAGACCGTGGTACTAAGCTAAGATACATATTTTTGTAAGTTCTCTGCGTAAATTTTATAGTGGGGTCATCAAGCAAATAATAAAGATGTTCTTACCTTGATATAATGTCAATTACAACTCGCAAAGATAATAATCGACTCACCTCTTATTGCGTATGGTGGAACCCCAACCAATAACAGTACATTGTGGTGGATTTTGTTTTTGGAATGCATTGTTAGGTGGCCTGTTTAGAAGCTGAGTCCACAAGTTGAGCTCGAAGCCGGACGTTAACTGCAAACCATCAACTATTAATAGTGCTTAGGAGTCGATTCAGAAAAATAAAAAAATAATGTAAATATTAGGGATAACTTGGGTTCCAAAAAATCAATACCGGGTAATCGATTTACAGAACCGGTTTAGAACCGATTCTCCGACATTTTTTGGTCGAAAATGAGAGTAAACTTTCATCGAGAAGATGGCGTGAAGATTGGCGTGAAGATCACGAATAGCCTTCCACTACGACTGAGATGCATTGCAAGCAGGGATGCATTCAAGAAAAACCTCAAGATCTTCCTCCTCCAAGAAGAGTTTTATAATTTAGAGGAATTTTATGATAGAGATTATTAGGTTAGGCCTAGGGCCAGGGCCGGCTCGTGATGTTTTTGCGCCCTGGGCGACATATGAGTAGATTTTATAAAATCTAGGAAGAAGCTTGAGACGATACGCGATCCTAGTTTGCCGATCGCGATGGTGATGGAAGGGGGCAGGGGATATTAGTGGAGAAGAAAATGTCATATACGAACAGTGGTGCAAAGGCCCGTTGATGCGAAGCCGGTGACCCGCGGGGGGCAAGGGGGGAAGGCCCCCTTCTGGCCCCGCAGGGATTTAAAAAAAAATACACCTTTTTTAATATGGTTTAACGTGTTTCAGATGAGATGTAGATGTCCAAATTATTTTTTTCATAGAACTAGAGATGTCTAACTGATATTTGCCAATTACAGGTACTGTTACTGCAGAGTCCCATTCCCCGTGCTAGGACTCAATTTTGAGCCCCCAAACTAGGTGTGCATAGTGAAAGTGAATGGAAGTGAAGAAGGTATGAAGCCCCGCAGGGAAATTTTTGAAATGTTCTCTTTTTATATACGACTCTACGAGTTTTGAGAACTACACGAAATTTCTGTAAGTCATGGATTCTTTAGTGTGAACGCAATGTGGAAAACGTCCTAGATAGCGCTAGTTCGCGCTAAGCAACTATAATCTTCTATTGATGTGGAGAGATTATTCAAATCGATAGTAGTGTTTAATTCATATATAATTCAAGATCGTATTGTGCCAATAAAGCGCCAGTATATTTTTGCGCCCCTGGAAATGTTGCGCCCTGGGCAGCCGCCCAGGTCGCCCAGCCCACGGGCCGGCCCTGCCTAGGGCGTGCTTGGTTAGACATATATGTTAAGTGATGTTAGTTCTTATTTATTATCGGTCTTATTTTCTATTATTGTTCACTCCTTATTTAAGTTCATTCAAGTTCCTTACTTTTTACTATACTACTCTGCTATTAGTATATTATGTGATGACAATGTTTAAACATTGAAAAATGTACTACAATTCAGCTGATAAAATACAAATACAAATACAATACAAATCTAGAAGCTCTCTTACATTGGCGCACGTTTATTTCTTGTTTTTAGGCGTCATCATATCATTCGGTCATCTTCGGCAAATTTCAAGTATCCGAAACTTATGATCATGAAACTCCTTCACATTTTGAGTTTTAATGTGCATGGAGGAGAAAAGACAAATAAATAATGCACGCATGAACTAGTATATTATATCTATACAATTTATATTGCGACAACACACTTGAAAAACATCCATCAATTATACATAATAACTCAATTAATATGATGAATAAATAAAAAAATTATCACAGAATGAATCGATTCTCTATTTCAGAACTGATTGAACCTGGAACCGATTCAGAACAGGTTTCCGGTTAACCGAAGTTATTCCTAATAAATATTCACATTGTGATTAAATGATGCACTCTAATGATAACAGTCCAGGTTGAATGAACGAGGGTTTCTCAGGTAATGGGAAGGAAGCGGTTGTGGCCTTTATTTTATAGGAACCACGAGGGAAGCCAAGAATAACTTCTGTAAAAATGGACGGTGGCGGGGATCGAACCTAGGCCCGATTACCCTCATCTCCCGATCACATACACGTAACCACTGAGCTATCAGTGCCGGTTTTAGTACTTTTTCTGCTTAGTACTGGCATTAATTAAGTTCTAACGTTACCAAGGGATAATATTAATATATATGCGTCATAACTAAGGTGACCATATTTTCATTCACAAAAATTGGAACAAAATGTTACATTGAATTTCATATAGATACATGCATTTTTAGGCGTTCATTGACCTAGGTCAGATAAATAAGAGCTTTTTGATTTAAAAAAAGTTATATTTTTGCTGATAAGCTAATGTCATTTAGCTTAGTTATTATCAAGCTGTGTATATATTTTTGTGTATTTATCACTGATAAAAAAAGGACAATTTCAACTAATGTAACATACGTAATTACTAATTAGGTTTAATTAAATTTGTTTGATGAATGGATTTGCTTACACAGAGATTTGTTATGCAACAATTTGTCAGAATATTCCAGACACGACAAATCCACATTGGTGCGCAATGTGAGTAGCCCTCTTTCATAGTGTTCACTGACATTTTACTTTTCTCATCACTCTACATGCTATTCATGATGCTAAAAACACGTTCGACGTGGACATTTGTAGCCGGAAGAGAAAATACATATGCCTTCTATAATATCATCTTGACATTCTGACAAGAAATTGACAAGAAGTTATCACCAAAAACCTGATATTCCGCTAAATCGACTCCCATGGAGTCTTACGGGTTGAAGATGATCTATTTGCAAACTTATCCTTTTTCCTGAAGCCGACCTCGGACATGGCTACCAACTAGACAAGCAAATAATTATCACTAACTTCTATATCTGAATATTACCAGAACCAGCCCGATGTCGTTGGTCATGTTCCTGGCCTCGTAGAAGGGGTGAGGAAACAGCTTGATAACGCTGATGCGCCTGAACGCCTCGTTTTCTTCGTTCCCCTCGGCATCTGTTGATCCAGCCACCATCGAGTACATGGCACTGTCTTTTGCATTTCCACTAATATCCAACAGAAAAGAAGGATGATATTTAGCGATGATTACAAGACAACAATCGCCGCCCCGGTGGCTAAGTCAATTATCGCTAGCGGTAGTAACTGAAGTCACCGTTGGGCGTGGGTTCGAGTCCTGCATAAGGCATGGGTTTTTGTAAACGTCCTTTCACCTATCATCACTTCATCGTTTCATTATCATCCACTCATTCGTACCCCCGTATAACCTAGCTGTTGGTGGAGTTGTCAAGCAGCAGAGAAAAGAAAAAACAAAGACAAGAAATCTCATTTATTTCGTTCACAGTTTTGTTTACTTTTCGAATCATGAATTTATAATGTGAATAGAACTCCATGGTTCAGTGACATTCGGCACTGCACAAGGCTATATTATTGTCTGGCCCAGTAAGCTAAGGCACTGCTTTAGAAACTGACGTTCAATTGACCGTGACTTTACTGCCCACATAAGACGTGGGTTTTGTAAAAATGTAAACATCATCATATTTCCAACCCTTGGTGTCTTATAATAATCTCATCTTATATATGAAATAATCTTATGTATAAATAATATATATAATATATAATCTTAAAATCTTAACTTCATCTTAAAAAGCATTGATAATATGGGAGTGGAATGAGAAAAAATGAATGATACACACACAAGAAATTATACAGACAAGAAAAAAGTACAGTTTGCTCATTTTAAGCCACAAAGTCTTGGTTAAGACTTATCTGTGGAATAACATCAAAATTAATACGGGAGAACATAGCAAATTAACGATTAAAACGGTGGTTATAAAAGAAACAAACAATAACATTGGATTTTCAATTGTAAAACAAGTAAGGAAATAGAAAAAGAAGAACAAAGAAAATATACAGCATTACATGTATAATAATCACACTATTATGATGTAGAATACGTCAAACATAGGTATAAACGAGAACGTACATGTAGAACGACGGATCCGAGAACATACAGGTTTCACTGTAGTGTGGTGATAAAGTAGTGGGGGTAAAAGTGAAGGTCAGTTTTATTTCAATATTGTGTGACATGTCTCTGTGAAGAGTTTTTACTAAAACATGTTCTATGAACTCTGACCCATATCTGTCTCTCGTTCTTTGTAACAACCAACAAGAGTGGCTCATAGTTGCTATAGACACCCAGTTTAATGTTGATTAACGACCCCACCAACAGCTAGGCTATACGGGGGACACCCAGTTTTTGTAGAAGTAATGACAATGTGTCGTTACAGCATCGAGACTTACTTGCCATCCACCAGACAATGAGCCGCAGTCAGCACCCATCTGGGCAACAACAAAGAGCCACAGCAGAAATGATGGTTATTCGATTGAAATGATACCTGGAAACAAGACCATAGACGGAAAATATACTACCAAGAGAGAAGACACATATTCCAACTACTCTCTTATGGCTAAACTAATAACATCCTTGCTCTGATCTTATCTGAAATGTTCTGCATGCCTACTTCTGCAAGTACCTACTGAAGAAGTGGCACTGCTGACTGCTCGTGGTAACAGTAGCGGATACAGGGGGAGGGGGGGGGGGGGCGATCATGAAATAGAAAAGACGAACATAAGGAGGAAGAGAGAAGAGAAGAAAGAAAAAAAACAGAGAAAGAGAAGGAAGGAAAGATATATATAGATGGATAATATGGTAAATAGATTATAGAAAATCAAATATCAGATGGTAACATTTAGTTCTATGAGAAAATTGATTTTGGCAATCTAAATCTTATCTGAAACACACTGAACCATACTTGAAAAAATGTAATTTAAAGAAATTTGATGTACTGTTTCAAAATGACAGCTCTGGTACGTAGTTTATGAGTTAGCAGCTAAACATTGGCAGAAATCAACAAACAACACTATGCTTCTTCCAGATGTTTACAAATGATTCATTACAATTTCTGTAAATTTCCAAAATTATAACAGTCTTAACGTTGACAATAAAGTGAAATGAAGAAAGGAAATTTCCAATAAGGGTCGTTTCTAGGGGTGGGCAAAGAGTGTGACTGCCAGGGGTGGCAAAGTTAAGGGGTGCTGTCGGCGCACATTTGTGACACATTCTATTACGGTAATAATAATATTCCATCAATCATAGGCCTATTCCATTTTATTCATAGATTATTGGATGGAGTGAATGTTTTTATTTGAACAGCATTGTTATCAAATGATAGATTAATTTAGCGTTTTATTTTCTTGGACCAGCCATTCAGTAAAACTAGCGTCCTTACCACACTAAAGAATTTATGAATTCATTACATTTCGTGTAGTTCCCAAACCCGTAGAATCGTATTTAAAAAGAGAAAAATTCAAAAATTTCCCTGTGGGACTTGATTCCTCCCTCACTTGCAAATATATTTATTTGTCAGCAATAGTATTCTTAGTTTTTACAACATGTGCATAGCAAAAGCCTCTACAAGCCTATAACTTTTAACTACAGACACTATAGTGTCTATCTTTAACAATTTCCCGTGGATGATAGAATAATTTAAAAAGTCTCACTGTAGATGGAAAGTTGTCAATTGTAGTAAGCTGGCCTCCAATAATTTTCTGTCTATGATTAACCTTCCTTTTTTTGTTCTGCTTCGTTTTGTCCTTGTCTTCAGCATCACTGTCAGCATTTTCATTCTCTACCATTATTGTATCTTCACCCATTGTCATTGCTATATTCAACCACAAAAGAAAAGAGTTTATAAAGTATTATACCGGCATGCCTAGTTGGAATTCTGCAGGACGATATGAAGGGAACAACACAAAAAATAAGCTTTTCTCTAACACATGCTGTACTGGTAAGTTTCAAAATATTGTTTTGAGTAGATAATATCATCACAGATCAGTTTCTTTGAAACGTGAATTAAATGTACCATTTTTCTAACAACTTGTTGAATTGTTCTCTAAACAAATCATTGTCATTTTCATATTGAATGAGTTATGTTATAGCTACTTATTTCTTTGGGATGGTAAGATCGTAATTGTGGTGCCCCATTCAGACAATCACGCCTCCTTTAGCCTTAATAGAGAAAAAATGACTTCATGTCAAGTTTTCCTTGACAAATACAATCTTGAAAGTGCTATATTGGTAGTTGGTTACTCACACATTTTTCCACACAGAAATAAACATAATAGACTAAAAGTAAGCCACTTTGTTGACATCTTGCTAGAATATTAACATCAATGAAGGTATTTAGGTTATAATTAGGGGGGTAATTTTTAGGTTATATATTTTTGCAAGTTTTATAAATTGTTAAACAATGGCCATTTTGAAAATCTCAACCACAACCACTTCTATCCAATGCCATCTACAGATACAGGAGGTCGTGAATAGTATCAAGAAAAAAATGAATCAAACTTCAAATACTGCCTTCTAAATTAATGTGGAATATATCAAGGTCCCTTGTTCTATGCCTTAAGCTATAGCATATGGGGATGGTGGAAGGCCATGGAAATTTTGTAATCATTGTAAATTATAATTATCTTTATAATTCATTGAACATGGACTCAGAAGTTGTTTCATATTTACTATTATATTATTTTTAATTGTTCAATTTGTTTACATATTCACATATTTATTTATTCATTACAGATTGTTCATAAAACAGGTGGTAATGAATACTATACCTAATGAAATTACAGTCAAACATACTCGATATAATTATACTTCATTTTTTTCTTAGCTCTCTTCTTAAATCACCAATCTTCGTTATGTTCTTGATATCTTCTTCCAATTCATTCCATTCCCGCGTCGTTCTTTGTATGAATCCATATTTACCTCCTTCTATCCACTTTTTCCACTTCCATTCTTACCCCTCCCCTCGTACTTCTTTGTAATCCCTTTCCAATTCTATTCCCATCCTGTATATTCATTCTTGACTGTAACAAAATTGCACATTCTTTCTATTTGTTATTTGTTTATATGTGTTTGTTATGATTATTGTTGATTTTTATGATTATTGTTATTATTGATTATTGATTATGATCAACTCTTTCACTCTTTTTTGTTACTTATTACTTTGATCTGTTAGTATTGATGTGTATTAACTTATTGATCACTATTCTGTGATAATCTTGTCAGAGATTAATTGGAAGAGTGTAATGTAGGGTTAATAATTTAATATTGCGATATTTGATATTTTATCTAATACATTGTTGATTTTAGTTACTTCTTCTTATTATTGTTACTTTTATCCAGACAACTTTCAAGACCTGCTTGTTTTGTTAATTATATAAATTATAACTTGTATACAATGGTATGAACAAAAGGCTACTATATGAAATGAAATGAAATATATTATGTATCATTGATGTGCGCTCAAATTTGGTAAAAAAAAATCAAATACTTTTAAGAATATTCTTTCAAAAGTTTTTCAAAATTTCGGACGATTATTCTCAGAAGTGTATACTAATAGGTTTTGGCCCAAACTGTATAGACTGTATCCGTATCCGAGTAAACTGTATCCGAGTAGCAGAAGGCTTTGGAGAAATCTCAAAAAAATTGATATTGATCAAACACACCGTCCGATCTATGAAGTGCATTAAAAAAAAAAAAAGATGAAGCAGATCGACAAGATGAACCGAATTGACGTCTTCGCTATTGCTTATCCAGTTATAAATAAATTCAAATATAATTTAATGTAGTTCACAGTGTATTAGGCTATAATCAAATCCTCTTTAGCACCTCTAATAATATAGCTGTCGGTGGTATCGTTATATACAGAAAAAATAACTTTTTAGTATATGACAACAATCAACTGTTGACACAACAAATGTCTAAGAGGCGGTGACTTGGATATTGATGGACAACAATATGAAATGTAAACAAAAATACATTTTTAGAGTCAATAGATTCTCAAGCCATTGTCTCATTACAGGAGTGGGAGGGGTACTCATCAAAGAACTGCAGATATATCACCAAAGCTTCAGAAAATAATTGACTTTCTTCAACATATTCTACTAAAAGTTGTAATAGTGATACATTTGAAATGTCTCTTGGAGCGATTGGCACTGACGCTAACTTTGCTCTGGTTGGCCCAGATTTTGTGATGATTGCGGCGGATAAGTGTCAGCTTGGGGGTGCTGTCATTATGAGTAACCGTGAGCAACTAGTCTTTTAGAGGCGGTTTTACGAAATTTTCATTAAACTAATCTGTGACTAACAGCTACGTAATATGATAATTGGTGGTCATGTATTGATTTGGGGCCGGTTGTATTAACTGATTAACAAGTATTTATTGGTTAATTAAATTATGAAAAAATCATACTTAACCAAAGGTGATGAAAAAAAAAATTAGCTAATTGCTAAATCACATATCAGTTGGTACAAGCAGCGGTTATCAATCAAGCAATTATTAGTCAAAGTAAAAACATAACACACATAAGTAACCAAGGGAGATAAAAGCTTGAATCACTAATTATTGCTTAATTCATTAATTAACAGTTTGTACAACCGGACCTATATGGATTAGTGTTGTTGATCATGCAGCTACCAATGTTATCCCAATTCACTAATCAGCAATCAATTCACATTTGAATCCAAGCAAATCAACAACTGAAACGTTTGGTTAATGGCCAGTTGTTTCAAGTTTCTAATCCTAGGATTATCTCAAACCTGAGATTAAAGTTGCCAATCAGCGTGGTTAATTTGATTTTTTTAACAAACATAATCCTAAATTATAAATTCTTCCAATTGCAACTTTTATGAAATGGTTGGTAATTTCACAATCTCATTTAAAGATTTCTCAAAACTACCCCGAATTACATTCTTGCAGGTCTGTCTAGATATCTTACAAGACGTGCATCATTGAAGAGAAAAATACTAATCTAAAATTTGATTTCCCCCCAAAAGAGGATTAAACCGATGAATTTTACACTAATTTTTGTTTTTTGGTATTACCAAAAATATTGATTCCCATAAAATGAAATTCAAAATAAGCGTGAGCAGACATTTAACAAGATGAAGGAAAAATGTGAATAATGAAAAACCTGAATTCATAATAAAAATTAATTATTATTGATTAGTCAAAACATATTCAATGTTGTTTTCAAGTTGAACATATTTCATAGAACTTCTATTACCGGACAATTCTGTTTCGAATAATATTTATTTAAAAGAAAATTGTGATATTTAGGATTACAGTTTTTTTCCATAATGAACATTTGAAAATGTCCTTCTCGTCTCTGTTCCAGAGGTTGAAAAGATGCATTTGATCACTCCGAATCTATTGATGTCATGCATTGGCGTACCCAGCCACGTACACAGGTTCTGTGAGTACGTCACCACCAGATATAAACTCTTCGAATTCCAGAATTGCTATCCACTGTCCACAGCGTCAACTGTCAACTTTGCCTGTCGTTTCCTAGCAGACAACCTCAGAACACCGGTAAGCTCACATAACTAACCTAATACCCCGTTCACACTGTGATCACTAACTACTATTAAGCTAACTGCAGTTAGGCCCTAACCGGGCGCGAAGCATCATACGTGACACCGTTCCAACTGAGGTAAGGTGTTCACACTGATAGTGATAAAAGGGTTGTTAGTGACGTCATGCACGGCCACCTTCCAGTTTGATTTACTCTGAATTTTCATATTGCGTATTATAGATTCACAGATTTTCTGTCAATATCTGGAACTGTCTTTAAACAAGGCCATCTATATAATGTACATGATGTGAATATAGAGATGGCCTTGCTTTGAACCAACAATGTGACAATGCGAATGATGTTGCTCTTTGCGAAAATAACTGCGTTCACAGAACGAAGTTAGGGCTTGATGTCAGTTAGTGCTAACTGCATTCCGTTCACATTACGTTGGTAACTGCAGTTAGAGGCTTAACTGCAGTTAGTGATCATAGTGTGAACGGGGTATAACCCATTATTATACGCATTCGTAACTCACTTATAACGCTTTTAAGCCTTGATAGAGTTCTTCGCTTCTCAATATATATATGACTGTATTAATTCATTCTTCTTAGAATGCGCTAAGAGTTCAGACCCTGATAGCCAGCTGCGAGGAAGAGGAGGGACCTCAGCTATACTTACTGGACAACTTCGGCACGATGGCCAAGATGGAGCAGACAGGTTGCCATGGCTACGGTGGTATCCTTGCACTGAGCATCCTGGACAAGAACTGGACACCTGGTAAGATCTTCAGGATTGAAGCGGTGTGCCGACTCTCATACTAGGGCATTGGTGGTTTCTTGCCGTCAAATCAGAGCCAAAGGTCCCGTTTACCCAAGCGGATTATCTTGTGAACTAGATGCGATTGAGTGGCTACGGTACCTATTGAGCCGTGTTCAGCAGTACAACATGAAAAGCGATACTTGGGCGACTGGCAAATGGGACCCTTATGACGGCGGAAATGCTCCAATTGGAAGACTGAGTCGGTACACCTTTATATTGTGATGAAGTCAGTTGGTATCACTACATCATGCCTCTGGGCACCAAAATGATGTTTCATTGTCTTGTTGACAGACCTGACCCAAGAGAAGGCGTACGACATCATCAAATGCTGCGTGTGGGCGATACAGAAGAGATTCATGATCAACATGCCCAACTATTCAGTCAAGGTTGTCGATAGGGACGGTGTGAAGACGTTATCTGACATAACCGCCGAGGCCATCGCTCTCGAGCTTTACGATGCCGAGGACCTCGATATTACCTTGTAATTCTATACTGCGTTCTGATTAGAGCAGGAAACTTGAGTTTACTGTTATGTATATGTGTTGCATGTGATCAATATATTTCTTACACACATTTCAATCAAATTAATTCCGTCTCGATCTCTACTCCCATATCCGAACTTACCCAACACTCCTTCGTAACCTTCCTTCTACTTTCCTACTTTCGCATCCAAGTCCCCTATAATTAGCACCTTTTCTGCCGTACTGGCATTTTCCAGTTTTTGACAAAAATATCTCATCTGCCATTGGTGTTTCCGTTTGAGGGGCATATGCTTGGATAATCTCCGTTATCTTCGTGCCCATCTGTACCGTCATCTTCATTATCCTATCATTCATGTTTTCCACACCATGAACTTGCACTACTTTTTTCAATTCTCTCATTTGTCACTACAATCTTACTCGGTTTCTTCATTCCGTTCCTCCTGACCATCACATTTTACATTGTCCTCTAAGATTTTTCCCCTTCCCCTTTCCACTTGGGTCTCACTGAGCCATAGCTTCGGACTTTTTATAATAATGATCAACAGCTCTATTTTCCCGCCAAGCGTCATATTAATGGCGAAATCATGCAAAACAATAACAGAATGTAATAATATGTTGAAGAATTGGAAATACCGTATTTTCCTATGGTCAATTCTGACATTTATTTTTCTGCAATTCTGTGTCCCTAAATTTTCGTATCCAGCTCAACAAGTTGGACGCTTTTTGTATATTGATCAATATTAATATTAATATTAATATTAATAAATATTAACAATATTAATGAAAATTATTTGCAATATTCATGATTTCTATAAAACAATAAATAATAATGCCAAAAATCAGGTCAAGAAAAAATGAAATATCGACAAAAAGAAAATTTCAATGTAATGCTCCTTTATTGTTCATTTGATTACATTTCAATGTGATCGTAATTTCTATTAAAACCAATCACTTTTTAGTCAGTACTCGTCAAGTAAAACGGCTACCGAGAAGGTATAAACGTCATTATAAATAAAATAAAAAATATATTAATTACATAGCAAATTATATTTTATATTTGGTCATCAATTTGGTATTTCATAATTGATTAACCACAACATAACTACTAGGCCTAATTCACTCAACCTAAAAGATCTTTCATTATATAAATATTGTAGAGGTTTGACCACAGTTGAAGATGTATAATTCAATTCTTTATCAAACTGAATCCACTTTAATGTCACCACTGAAAACCTACAAATTAATTTATAGAGCAAAAAGTACGAGAGAAACTAAAGTAGACTTTAACAGCATCAAAATACTGGTACCTAAATGTTGTAAACGTTACACAGAAGTTCATTTTATTGATCGAATACAACTTATGGACAATTCTAAAAAAAGTAAAGTAGTTCCAATATGCACACCATAGCGTAAATAATTCAAACTCCGTTCATATACTGTACTATGAAACAGGTCGAAATATCTTTGTCAAAGCATTAAAAAGTCAAATATTTATACTTTCTCGACAATATATAAAAAGTATTGCTGTTTAAAATAATGTACAGTACTATATTAAATACTCAGAATAAGGCAATAGAATAATTCCTACGGTAAATTCCACTAATAATTATAAATTCTATAATCCCAAATGCATACACGATTGAATAATATAATATAAGGTGTATATTGTGCACATATATATATATATAACATATGTAAAACGAGGCTGCCGTTTGATTACAATCAATTTGATATTGAAAGCAATTTAAAATAATACTTTGCCCATGTGGACAAATGTAACACATACGAGAGACACCCAATGCAGGGGACTCGAGTATAAGGGAGAAATTAGTATGATCATATTGTTTTATTTAACGACGCATTGTAATGATTACTAAGATCCTCGATTTCAAACGACTTTTGATACATATTTACGATTTTTACATCGAGCGGTAATACATATATGTATATATATATATATATATATATATATATATATATATATATATATACATATATATATATATATACACACAATACACACATGAGACAAGGCGTAGATTTGGTAAGTATCAAAATTATAAAAAAAACTCACAAGGAATGTATTTGACTTTCCAAGTCAATATTTTATCGAGCCTAATTCTAGGAAGAATACTGAATTAAAATGATTAGACATGACCAAAAATTGACTTAATTATGGCCTAATTACTAATTAGGTACTTGGTTATGTTGTCGATTTTAAATGAAATATGCTGACTTTGAATGAGCATCCAAAATGCGGAATGGTTTCGTACAATACGACACTGCACCTCTAACCAATCAGAAAACAGGACATATGGACTCAATGACATTGTTGATGGCATAAGTTGCACAAATCTTTGCTCTTTGGCTAATTCTCTGGGCTTCACAGCAAAAGTCGTTATACTGGATGGTAAATATGCTCGGTGTTACTGTTTACTATTTTCGTACAGAAATCTCACCCGTAGCACGGTCAACGAAATTACTAAATTTGAACGTTTGTGGGTAATACATTACATCTTATCCAAACATTAACATTTCATTCTAGTATCAGCTGTCAAAAGTAAAAACAAAATACATGATCATTTGATTTGGATTCGTATACTCGCCACTGGGAAGATTTTTTAAATGGTGTTGAACCGCGGTGCGAATTGATTTTGCCGCACATTGAAAGCCAGCAATAGTGAAATCCTGAGCTAATAACAATAACTAACCATCAACTTGACATTTGAGGTTTATTTTTCTGCATTCGTCAGGCGTCTGTAGGCTATTGACATCAGTGCCAATCAGGTTAAAGTGTAACTATTCGGTATGGTACTTCATAGCAGCGATCTACAGTAGGAGTGACATCGCGCAACAGGTTTCAGAGGAACCCGTTTTTTTAAATCGCATACAGATCATATTATCAACATCGTTTTTAACCCGCTTTTCCTGCCACAAAATCATCACTTTGCTCAATTAGAATTCAGTTAATTTTGTACTGTTTTCAATGCCAGAAAACTATACCATGGGTCACAGGAACCGTTGGTCGGAGCCACAATGATCTTACGCGATCAGCCATCAACATGTTGCCATCGTGTATAGGTAAGACCAGAAATACGGGTTATATACTAGCTGTCAACATGTTGACGGGTAAATGTTGATCGTGTAAGGCAGGTTTCAGTCGGATGAAAAATCACACAGCAGAGCACATCCACATATGGCTTCTAACTACGTTCATTGGCCTGGCTCGAATCTGTTCCCTAGTCATTACTGTATTGTAAATATTTTCGATAATTAACCCGGTTTAAAACCGGTTGGGGCAATAGGGTGTCCGCTTGCCAAATTCATTACCCAATGTCACCCCTAATGTAAAGAATGATAATGTACGCATACTAATTTTGTGATTAGTTTCTTTGCCTGGCGTAATGTAATTCTTGTGCTCAGGTACGCATTCCACCAGAGGAGAGAAGTGAAACTTTATCAAAACCTATTTGTCACTAGTCTAATCTGTATGTCAACTGTAAGTAGAGACTAGCATTTTCAATGCATTTAATAAGAGATATTAATTTTCACAAGAAATAAGGCATCTTAAGCTAATGTTTGATTGTTCTTCATTGTAGTTTTGGAACAATTCAAGTTAGCTGCTGCCATATCATGTCACCAGAAAATATTGAGTGAAAGTCATGATAGTTATCTCAAATTTTTCACCACTCATAACATACTGGTGTTGCTCGTATTTGCAAATGTACACATTCCGCAAATGTACACACTTGCTAACATAGAATCTATGAAGTTGGTGAAAAAATGTCCGAGTTATGTATCAAATAAAATGAATGAGAAGATATTTCTTGATTTACTAAAAGTCAGATATATATTAAATAGGAAACGAAAACTGCCACTGTTGGGCGAGAGGAACGCATTCTTGACGGACCTAAAATTCTAGGCCGATTGTTATGAGGATTGAGTACGTTGAAGGTTCTGAACGACTTTTTTACCCCACCAAGCGTCCAAATCAAAAGGTTCGAAATCTTTCAACTGTGGATTTACGTCTTCGTCAACAAAATAGCGCACGCTTGGACCCGATTTCTTACTTTCTGAGCCGTTTTGACTACTACAATGTTCAAATTCTCGTGATACTTTGTTCCACGATTCGTTGATAAACTTGACGAGGTCGTCATTGTGAGTCGGAGAAGACGGTTCTTGTTGAGATTGCATTTTGTACGAGTCTGTTAACTTTCCATTCAGTGCTTGTGAAAGTGGTCGTCGTAAACTGTAAATGTAAACAACACACAGTGAGCAAAATAATACATTTATAGGAGGAAAATCTATATTTTAAATATTTGAATGGATATTCTACAATTACCAAAGTTTTACAAGTACTGTAAGCCTACATCATTACACATGCACGTGTCTTCCTGCTTTTAAATCTTATGGGCCGTGACATAACAAACAATAAATATCAAGTTATAAAACTTGATTGTACTGGAAAAAACACTGTTGTCATCAACTCATTGTCAATTTAAATGAAATTACTGTGTGCTTGTTACATGGGCCTTCTGATAGAATATCATCAAGTGATGAAATTTTCAACTTCAAAGGAAAAATGCCAATGCCTACACTAAATAACACATAAAAATGGGAAATTTTCATGTAGGCCTATGGGATATACATACTTTTTTTGAAAGTATTAACAATTTCATAGTAGGTGAGTATGCGGAAGGTGTAACCCTCCTTGTTGAGGTCCATGTTTCTTTTAGTGATACTTGGGAATGAATGAATGAATGAATATTTGATTTACGGCGCGTCGACATGTAGGTCATTCAGCGCAGAGGTAGGCTAGGGTTCAAGTTGAATGTATAACAAGACTGAAATTTCATGGCAAAAACCTTAAAAGGTCTACCTTATCATTACCATTGAGTAAATAAATATCCTTACGGGATAGAGTGGCAGAGCCCATGGTTAAACACTACAGATCTTGGTCATGTCATGTAGGGTTATGACTGGTAATCCTGCTAGGAGTACTGTGATCACCAAAAAAGTCATCTGCTAGAGCACTGTTGCAAATTAATGCTGTTAGGAGCATGCTGATCAGCTAACTTGGTGACCTTAGACACTGTCATATGTCGTTGCCTATCTAGCGACTACATTATCTATAGATGCCATTACCATCATCTGTGACCACCGAACATAACCCTAAAAACGCAGTGATACATATACGGCATATTTACCTTACGGAATTCGGAAAACCATTTTCGTCATATAGCATTGCAATTGGCAAATGAAAATCAGTGCTAATGTCAGTGCATAGGCCTAGGCCTATTCGATTGAAAAGTTAGGTTAAGCTTATAGGTTAGACTACTGGCATAAATAATATCTTCCCTACAAAAGTGGTGGTATTTACTACAGTACTACTTTTTACATGTTAATAACTCATGTACACTTATTTACCTCATCTAAGGATGATTGTCTTATTTAGCCTAAATAAGTGGGCGAAATAGGCTAAGCCTACAACCGTGCCCAACACTAAACTGTCAGATGACTTTTGCTTCAATACTCCAGTAGATTGCTGTCTACTTATTGACCTCCCACCGCAATAATACTGATGAACTCAGATATGAGAATGAATCTTTTCTATTTCAAAAACTTTATATTCATACATAAAATTGTGAGACTCAGAATATAAAGCCATAAACTACTCGTTATTTACAAGCTTCACAGGTGTCAATGTCACCATTTGCAAATTATCACGTAGAACAGTAAACGACATTACAAGTGTTACCAACATTAGGGAAACTAACTTACCTATGGGCTGGCATTTTCGATCCACCGTGGATGGGTCTAGGACCTAGGCTTGACTCTCGAGTAATAAATGAACAGGAATGTGATAATAAATGAATGTTTGTGAAAACACACAATCAGAATTTAATTGCAACATTAGAAGCGAAACTCACGAAAAGGTTGAAAGGTCCGTGTCAATACCTACATAGACCCAAGCCATGCTAATAATTACACAATATAACAATTGAAACAAACTTCTTGCCGAATAAAAATATTATCATGAAGATTAACTTTGATTGCTTATGGCAATTTAATTTCGATCCGAAATTATTACTACCTCATGCTATACAAACATTATTATATATAAATATAGATATTTTATGTTTATATTATATAGCATCAAGACTCCTAAGTGGCTGCTTCATGCTACGCAAACTGAAAACGACTGTCAGCCACTCTTCCCTCCTTCTTGTATACCACTCCTATTTCCACTCCATCTTCTCATACGCTATTATTTTCTGGGGTCACTCTCATCACGCTCACAGACTCTTTATCATACAAAAACGTGCCATTCGAATTCTTGCTGGGATATCTAGACGTCAGTCATGCAAACCTCATTTCACTAACCTCAAGATTCTAACCCTTACCTCCACTCTGATTTTGGCTGCAGCTACCTTTGCCCACTCTAATCCCAATCTATTTCCTCAAAACTCTACAAACCACTCTCACCAAACTAGGTCACGCTCAGACATCTTCATGCACTCCTTCAATCACAGCTTCTACAAACACAGCCCCACGTATCTTTGTTCCAAAATCTACAACAAACTTCCACCTCATATTCTCAGCTCTCAGTCTCCTACGTCCTTCAGACACAACCTAAAATCGTTCCTCCTCATGAAACGTTACTATAGACTAGACGAGTTTTTGGGTACAACCTGAATCTCACCTTCTCACACCTTATATGTGCTATTATTACTTTTTTACCTCAATGACATTAAAAATTCTTGTGCTAATGACTCTGTATTCTTATTCTTATGTATCATAATTTTATATTAACATTAACAATGTATATACTATGTAAATATTACTCTGACGATACCCATACTTGTATTATGTACTAGTCAACGGGATGAAAATAAATACAATACAATACAATACAATACAATATATAGGCGGGATAGGCCCATATATATATATATATATATATATATATATATATATATATATATATATATATATATATATATATATATATATTATATATATTATATGAGCGTAGCGAAGATTTTCATTTCATATACTGAAAAAATTTGGGCTTCGTTTTTATATGAGTACATGGCTTCCTGTTGAAACGTACAGCACGTGATGTTGATAGGACGGGTATTATTATCACTGAAAAATACCTCCTCGTCGGGGAACCGAACCCCGGACCTTATGTTTGATACACATATGCTCTTTCCTTCTGAGCTAACGATATATATATATATATATATATATATATATATATATATATATATATATATTTATATACATATATTTATTTATATGTAATGTTTTTGTATTAATGGTGAAATAAAGACGAGTGATTGTGTATTAATTATGTATTTACATACCGGTACCATGTATTATTTAATGCATATTTTATTATTGGTGAAATAAAGACGAGTGATCAAATACGAGTGATATATATATATATATATATATATATATATATATATATATATATATATATATATATATATATATATATATATATATGTACGGATTTATTTATTATTGTTATAATAAACTTGTACTTGTAAATACTTGTACATTATTGTTGTATATTATTGTTTAGTTGTAAATTGTTTTTCATTTTTTAACAAAATATAATAATTATGTAGGCCTACCGTTCGTTTATCAGCGTATATCAGGTTCGGGTTTTAGTACATTGGCAGTATTGTGCAACGAACTGTCATGTCATATGAACAACTAGCCTCGTTCTTCACTAACATTATTGAATAATAATAATAGTATTGATGCCCACTATTTTAAAATAACGTGTAGTGATTTATGATTCAGAATTATTCAACAATTACTTTTAAATATTGCAAAAGAAAGAAGTTTCAGTTTTGTCTTGGCTCTTGATATCAACAATGGCTGCCGCACAGCAGGGTAGAAGGGGATGTATGTATTAAATAGGTTATCTGTATTATTGCATTGTGTTCATTGTTACATGTTTGATTCTGTATGCGAGCGGAAAATTATTTATCACCTGTTTTCATTTTGTTAGTGGGAGCACTCTTCAAAAAAGGCTGGAACGAGATCCCCGAAGTCGTCGGTTCAACTTTCATGGCATTTATTGGCCTAGGATTGGCTAGTTATGGTCTTTATAATTATTATGCCAAGGATGGAGACAACAGGAAATATAAGAATCAATATATAGGTAAGACATCGTGATTATACGTATATATTTAAGAGCCTGTTGTATTCTAAGGGTAGTGAGTGACTGAAAGCAGAAGTGTAGGCCTAGGCCTATTCAAGTTACGGTACGCAGCGGTAAGTTCAGTCCCTCTGGATTCACTAGACCTAGATCATAGAATTTGTAGAATGCAATGACTAGTTGTACGCCTAGATGTACGGCCTAGCTTGGGTTTAGGGGTTCGTGGTACTGGAAACACGTTCTCAGGGATGTTATCTGTTTATTTATTCATCTAATGGTAACCTGTGAATGTGATGTAGGCCTATGTCATAGCGGTAGGCCTAGTAGGCCTAAAGTAGGGCACTCGATGCGTAATGGCGTGACTTGGTAGAGGAGTGCCTCTGATCCCAAGCATCGAGTTAATAGTATTATACAATGCTCCAAGTGTCCGTCTCCTGTCGCAACGATGACTTATGACTGTAATTGACACGTAGGCCTTGTTGACTTGTAGCTGACTGAACCGTCAAAATCAAAACTGATGGAACATAAAGGGCCTAATCAACAGAGTGCGGACACTTAGTTGACAACATTTTTTAAATTTTGTTTTTAGCCATCAGGCATTTTGCATTTACTAGGGCCTAGGTCTACTATAAGTTTCAAGTCGATTTGTGGTTACTCTGTCTGACCTGTAGATGCCATGTCCACAAACAAACAAACGAACCCTGATCTTTTCAGTATAAAATGTAAAGGAAGTCGTTGCTACGTTCATCTAATTAAGAGACAAGCAGCATGTAGAGCCTAAACAATATAAAATAGACCCTAAATATACGGTACCGGTACTCAAATGAGTATTGTCAGCGGTACGAAATCATAAATGATCGATTGGTCCATTTCGAATGCAACACATTTTCTAACGTAAACATTTTTTTTTCAGTTTTCCGCTCCGACGACCCAAGGGCTGCTAAGGTCCATAAAGAAGATTAGCTTATAGATGAATTGTTATTGTATATTGTTGTAGATATATTTTAAAAATCTATTAAAGGTTGTAGCAATTTGCTGAGGGTCTACTTATAGACTACCTTATACAGCAGACAGCTAATAATGAACTTTTAAATAAAATGTGAACTAATTTATGTCAACCCAGGCTTACTTTATTGTTAGTCACCTTTCAAAGATCTATTATTGCTAGATCACTATACATTCCCATGCATTTCCAGTCATTTTACATATTCCAATATATAGCTCTCGGTAACAAATTTGAATAGCGTGTGAAGTTGTCATCGAAAATAATTTTCATCAGAATTATTCTCTGGTATTCCTAGTGAAATTAAGATCAGTTAAATTTCAGTGGAGAAATTGGTTTGATACGATTTTCTAGTTCAAGTTATATTGATTGATTCTATACTTTAAACTACATATAATGTACAGTGATATAACAAGGTACGACGATACAGGAGTGCAACATGTATAAATGGGCCCTCCCCTTTTTTTCCATGTTTGCCTCAAGTCACGAAAAGCACTCGCTTGCCTCTAATTTTTACTTTGATTTTGTTTGAATTTTTGTTATTTTTATTCATTCTATAAAACAACTTCGTGAATATTGAGGAAAATAATTATTAATAATACATTTTAGTGACAGTGAAATATTCCAAGGTGAGGTCGATTAAACGAATGGGATTTTTCTAATAGGCCTACATTCAAAATTTTTTACCGGTAGTTGAAATTATTTCATCATTATTTTTACAAAAATAATTGAGATCCTCAAAAAAAAAATGTGAATAGTGGAAGCCAATTCACGAATAACAAGGCGTGTTAGGCCTATCAAAAGAGTACAGTAAGCATTAGGGCATACATAGAAAATTGTTTCATATACAGTTTACAGTAATAAATTCAATTCAAATTGTAACTGTGTATGATATATAATATAAAATAAGGTTATATGGTAGAGCAGCCTCTAGGACATCCCACCCAATCCTTTATAGTGTATTATCATTTATCTGTCACTATTATTATTATCATTATTTATCGTTATTGTATCGTTGATATTACTAAAACCCCAAAATAACAATTTTTTATCTATATTATGTATGCAATAAGATATCACAACATTTTGATAACACAACTTTATTTGCATAATAATAATATTATCGTATACTCTGTTAGTTTAACATCGGCTCCCACCTTTTTTTTTTGATGTGCCTACTCATAATAATAATAATAATAATAATAATACCGGTAGTAATAATTTTTTATTAATACGGTTTGATCAAAGTACATGATGTCATCGTCATATTATATAACTAATACGTAGAAAAAAAACATAGTAGGCCATATATAGTAGTAGTACGGTACATAGTATACAATATAGTAGCTATGACTACCAATAGATAGTAGTCTAAAGACAAAGTTAGAAACGAAGACAAATAGAAAGAATGTGCAATTTTGTTAGAGTCCAGAATGAATATACACGATGGGATGAATTAAGCAATAGAATTGGAAAGGAATTACAAAGAAGTACACGGGGAGGGGTAAGAATGGAAGTGGAAAAAGTGGATAGATAAGTAGGTAAATATGGATTCATACAAAGATCGACGCGGGAATGTAATGAATTGGAAGAAGACATCAAGAATATAACGAAGATCGGTGATTTAAGAAGAGAGCCAAGAGAAAAATAACAAAGTATAATTGTATCGAGTATGTTTGACTGTAATTTCATTAGGTATAGTAACCATTACCACCTGTTTTATGAACAACTAGCAGAAATACCCGGCGTTGCCCGGGTGAACAATCTGTAATGAATAAATAAAATAAGTATCCAGTTATTGGAAGCCGCATGCTTAGCAATCTGATTGCATCTAATTGAAATGGCATCTAATTACGGTAAACAACTAATTGATAAAAGACAAATTGACAAACAATGTGATTAGTCACTGAGGAAAAAAATCAATATATCATATTTCAGTCTTCAATAGTGCTTTTTATGAACGAATAGTTCTTAACGTCCTTCCTAGAATTGTCAATGTTTACTTCTCAATATACTTGTCAGCTGTCACGTTAGTGGATGAACGACGTGTGGAAATGACGTGTGTATTTAATCTCAATTCAATTTTAATTAATTATAAATTTATTTGATTTAATTCGGAAATATTCCAGTATCAATATCAATATGGTAACAACTATAAATAAATAGGTGTAAGGCTATATTTCAAGAAACAGTAGGCGAACAATGTATTTACAAGTTTCACAAACAGTTATAACTAATTATAAAAACATGAAACCGACATCACAAATCAATTTAAATTGAACCTTTATTTGAAAGTAGACCTTTTCACAACATCTGTTAGTCATTTCCCTGTACACTATAATTCCTAACCCTAGTTTTCGCTAACCGTTGCCTTAACGGAACCGTCATCTTCCCAACCTGACCTCCATGTTCATGCAGTACTATCGGCAGTACAGTCGGTTTCAACTTTGACAAACTCCCTCCTTCCCACCCTCCTCCACAACCACCCCCTTGCACGCTATTATACTGCTGACTTATCACAATCCCACCACCACCCTCATCATCCCCAATTCTACCAATTCCATCCAATTTCCTTTCCAACCTAACAATTTCGTCTCTTACTTTCTCCATCATTTTCTCACTCATCAATCTATCGCTCTCTCCATCTTTCAAGTTTGTCTCATTGAGTTTTGTCACAAGTTCAGTTCTCACTTGATACATTTCTTCTAGTAATTGTTTCTTCTCCTCGGCTACTACTTTACCGATACTTTCCGTCGCTTTATCGAGCTTTTGTTCCAATAACATGATTCTAACGTCACCAAATGAGATTACTTCGCTACATTCATTGCTTAACTTGATTCTTATGTCGTTTAACATTTGTTTCTTCAGTAAACCGATTGTATTTTCTAATTTCTGTATTCTCTTATCGTCTTCATATTCCGTTTCTTCCTTTATTTCGTTATCTACTTCTTCCTTCTCGTAGTCTAGCTCTACATGCCTTTCTTTATCTTCTTGCTCTTTCAACTTCCTTCGCATGTCTTTGATCACTTCTCTCAAAATGTTGTTCTGTTGTTTTAATTGTTTAATCTCTGCTTCGTTGTTTGCTATCTCTGGCTCATTTCCTGTTCCTAATGTACAAACATTCTCTTTGTTTGGTTCGACAATCAAAAGATCCGTTTCCGTTGATTTGTCTTTAAGGACTATGCCATGTTTGAGACGCAGGGTTTTTATTTCTTCTTGCTGTTCGCTTAGTTTCGCCTCCGCTGTGCTGAGTTTTGACGTCGCGACGCTTAGAAGCGTCTCGTGGCCTTGTAATGACGTGTGATAGTCGTCGGTTTGTTTCTTGTAAATAGCTTCTCGATCTGTTAGTTGAAGCTCAAGTGATGTAATCTGTGATCTTAGTTTAGTGACCAATGATTTGCTGTGGAGTTGATGTTCGTGCAGCAGACTTGTAATCTGAATCATTTAGGAAAGAAAAGTTTAGTGTATCATTTTTATTGCTGTTTTAATATTTTAATACGTTGCTTTTTTATATTGGGTTTTAACGACGCACTGTTATGATAACTGAGATCTCATGGCGTCGGATGGATGATTAATGAGATGATGGGATGATGGGATGATGGGATGAAGGTTCTTGGGTAATGGGAGGGATAGTGGGAAGGAAGCGGTCATGGCCGACTTATTGTAGGAACCGTCACAGCATTAGCCTAGACTACAGAGGGAAACCATGCTCAATCGAATCGAATTTTTATAGTTCCATAGTAGTTGTATAGTAGTTGTATTGTTTGATCTATTGTTATTGTTGGGCCCGTTTGATATAACGACCCCACAAACAGCTAGGAATTATTTGGACGTACGAATGAGCACCTTATAATGAAATTAGGAAGTGAAAAGGATGCGGGACTCACTACCAACGAGCTTGGGTTAGGTATTTCCAAATTTTCAAATGGTCTAACTTTTTTTCTTGATATTTCTTTGTAAATTCAAGGTTTTGAGCTGGAAGTTAATGACTGAATGTAGGCCTAATGGAATTCAGGAAATCAATCAAAAACAAGTACTGAGAACATACTTTATTATACCCATAATATGACAATACATTTTTTTGTGAATTGGGCAAGTTCACTAAACGTTTCATCAAGGGACTTCTGGGCCTATTCCTATTGTCTCTATTGATCGCTTAATCGAACTGACGTACCTTTAATTTTCCACTTGTGTGAATAAATAGATTATAATTTTTTTAATTTTTTTTAGACGAGCTTTAGCGAGGATTCAATTTGACATACTGAAAAAAATTGGTGTTCGTTTTCATTTTTTTTTTTTTTTTCTGTTTGTTTTTCTGTTTTTTGTCGGTTCTCCACAGGTCAAACGGCTACAGCTATCAACTTCAAACTTTTTTTCAATATGGTTCCTCATCTAACTTAGATCTGTGTAGTTTTGTGGCATTATCGGGTGGTACTTGAAATTTGAAACTTTGACATTTTAGAAATTTCAAAAATACCCATTAGAATAGCATGGCGGAAAAAAAAAATTATTTTCCCAAAAAAATAATTTTGCGGCGTGAAGTTGAATTACATTTTGATACACATTTCTAAAAATTTTCAGCTTGATCGGGTCAGCCATTTTGAAGAAAAAAAATAAAATGTGCTAAATTGGTACCACTCGAAGCAGTTCTTAACCATTACTACCCATAGGTCTACTATTACTATCCGCTCGTCTAATAACGCATATGGCGTTTTCCTAGTAGTAGAGCAATTTTTTTGAATATATGATACAATAACGTGAATTTTACTCTTATTTATATTCATAAAATATATAAGATTAAAGATAATACAGTTGGGTCAAGTGAACACTTGCAACAGTCACAACGTACCCTGACGTCATATGTGTATTCCAGGGACCTGAATTTGTCAGAAACATAATTACCACACTGTGGAAATGATAAAAACGTGTATTTCGTGTTCGAATATCGAACACATAAAAAGAAAGAAAAGTGCTTGAATAAATTTCACACCTCATTCTCATGTACCAAGTATTGATAAACTCACGTGGTCACATTCCTCTGTGCGCATGCGCATTTCATCCACAGTCTTTTGGTGTTCGGTGTCTTTCAGATAGATGGCACTAGTATGCTCTGCTTGAATCTCGGAAAAGCGACGCTCGCCGTCGTTGTTCATATTCAACAAATGGCGCCTGTGTTCCTCACATTCGGCGACGAATTTATGTTTATATTTCTTGGATGCTTCCTCCATTTTACTTGATGGAAAACAATGTATCTGTTAATGATATTTAAATGGAATACATGATAGGCAACATGCAATAAGTATTTTTTATTATTTCTTAAGGTAATCAGCAAATAAAGCTCAATAGTTCTGTTTCTTTTTGTATTTTCCAATGGAAATAATTTCTCAGGAAATTAGTGAAGATATATCCACTTTTAGCTTGTACAAGGCTCGGTTTTGCATAAAATCGTATACTGCGTCATACTACGTCATAAGGTAAGAGCGACACCCGAATCTATAAGAATATTTATTTTTTATTTATATTTGGTTTAACGTTAACGACGCACTCTACTGATGACTACGATCTATTGGCGTCGGTGAATGATATATGAGATGACGGGATGATGAGATGAAAGGTTGTTATATTAGATGTTTATCGATAGCGGGAAGGAGTCGGTCGTGGCTTGTTTTAGGGAAACGTCTCAGTATTGACCTGAACGCAGGGGGAAACCATGAAAAACTTTTGTCAGGATGGTCGACCATGGCGGGAATCGTACCCCGGTCTCATGAATGACGGTTCGGTGAATAAACACTCGGCCACACGTCTCAGTTGATAAAAATAGAGCCGCTCAAAAGCACGTGCTTCAATCGAATACACAGGCTCTGAGTGATTTACGTATATGCAATGCAATTTCAATACAATTATTATTTTTCAAATCTTTTTCGCTGCTGTATTGTTGAATTTGTTAAAAACAACATTCGTTTTATGTAGATTAAAACCTAATCTAAAATGCAGCCATGATGCCTATTATAATATCAATTATAACGATCAAAATAAAGTATTAATTTGACCCAATTTGAGTGAATTTTAAAAAAGTTTATATTCGATGTTACACATTGCTACACGATTCCAAGAAATAAGTCGTCATTCGATCATCACAGAATAACTGCATGGAACTCTTCTTTGATCGAAACGGAATCAGGTCATAGCGTTGGGTTGGGTTCAATGCAAACATTTCTTGTTAGATTGTTAGGTAGATATTGAATGTAAATCGAATTGAGTAATGGTACGTAGTATGCAAACCCCCCTGAAACCCTGAAAATGAAAAAATCATGATGCAATATAAAATTATCTTCGAGTATTATCGATTTATTTTTAAATCTGAAACTTGTAAGCAATGTTATTTATTCCTCAATTGAGATTAAAGATGACAAAGTAGATTCGTTCGGATGGGACACCACAAGTGTGAACTAATCACTCCAGTAATAATAAGAAAATATAATAGAAATGAAAACCAAAATGAGGTATAACATAAATATATACAGAATAGAAAAGAGTTATAACTCATCACACAAAACATAAATAAGATAGACTACGATTGAGCAGGTAAAACAATTTAAATGAATTTAGTATAAAAATAATTGTTATAGATGAAATGCAATATGAAGAACTATAAAGTTCAAAGATTTTCTCTCACCCCTAAAGCAGCAATCCATCCTTAAATGATACGACATTGATAATATGGAACAAATTCTAATCCTAAAACGCCCTGATATATATTTTACAAACTTACTGATCAATCTTGCTTTAGAGTTCTATCACTTCAACATAAGTACGTAGGTGATGCTATATTTTCATTAGTTATTGAGCTGCCCTGTCGACAAACTCTTATTTTGAAACCTGGACAATTAATCAGGGTCAGTTTTCCAGCAATAAATCAGGATGACTTCTTTCAGGTAATACTCTCAAATGAGGATTCATCAACTTCAAATAGATTCCTTTTGAAAGCCTGATTTACACGGTCCAAGTTTTCATCCAAGTCCGTGGATTCAAGGGTTGGTCCAAGTTCTTTGACAGCAACTAGGATGGAACATTGAACGCCTGTCTACACAGTCCAATCTATTGAAGGCCATACACTGCACATTAATCCCAATAGTTGAACATGCTGATCGAGTATCTAGATGACTTGTAACAGCTGACTGGCTATCAGATATGGCGGGAGACCGAGCGGTAGCCGTCAAGTGCGCATGCGCGCCAGACTTGTGTGACGTCAAAGCCTCTGATTGGTTGGTTTCATCACAGGTTGAACGAATTATAGGAATTTTCTAAACAAAATGACTTGGATGAAAGGTTGAATTCCAGGGTTGAATAGAAGCTTTTTGCTTCAAGTTTCCCATCTGGACGATCCAAGAACTTGTAATCAACCCTTGAATCCAAGGACTTGAATGAAAACTTGGACCGTGTAAATCAGGCTTTATACTTTATAGAAGTATTTGCTTTTTAGAGGACCATCCAAGTATATTCAGTGCGAAGATGGGAGTGTAAACTAGACTCTATATTCTCGCACCTAATCTTCTGTATTATTATTATTCCTATAACTTTGTAGCGTAGCTAAAGTAATATTAACATTTCCAGTTGGTATAATACCTTCAATACTATCATTTGAAATCATTAGAAGGCTTACGGTATTACCTGAAGCAATAGTAGCTCAATTAGAAATAATTTCATTGTTATAACTCTGCTTCTATTATTATTCAAATATTAATATTTATCCATTATGTTTTGTATTTTTATCATAATATAATTCTTTAATTTACTTCTATGTAACACTTTTTTGCTGCTATGTTCATTCTTTGTTTTCAGTTAATATCGTGTGTTTTTAATAGGTCAAACGGAAGAGCAGTCATGCACGACCGAACTTAGCCTACGGAAATGAGACAATAAATATATAAATAAATGTAATCTATAAAAATGACTCCGATGTGATACGTAAAATATAAGCATATAAGCTAAAAAAAATATCATGAACTGAAAACAAAAATGGTTAGCTGAAAAGATCCGTTTCATGAGAAATAGTGCAGATGGCATGGATTTGTATGAAACTTATCTCCAAATCGTATTAACCTATATATTCATTCACACACGTTTATATAATCCTCAAATCCTTCCTTCGTTATCCTTCGGCTCTTCGTTCGTGTCTTCGATAACCTCAATAAACGCTATATATATATATATATATATATATATATATATATATATATATATATATATAAATAAATATATATATATATATATACACACCCACACATACAGTGCAAGTAATAACTATTTATCTCAAATCAGATAATTGTCCGGCGTATACGGTTGAAAAATGTGTTTTTTAGTCGTATACTCGTGACAATCGGACGATATGAAAATATATCAACTCAAACCATCTTGAAGGTATTGAAAATATCTGTGATTCCTCTTCATTAGAATTTTGGTATCTCATACCGTTCAAAAGTTATCACCAAAAACTGATATTCCGCTAAATCAACTCCCGTGTTTTTTTTAATGCTGTCTAACGACCTCACCAACAGCTAGATTATACGGGGGTACGAATGAGCAAGTGATAATGAAACGATGAAATGATGATATGTAAATGAACGTTTAAAAAAAAACATGCCTCATGGAGGAATCGAACCCACGCCCAACGGTAACTCCCACGGACTCTTAATCGCACACTTTATCCGTCTGCAAGTTTACATTCTTAAATCTAATATATCTATCTCTAAATTACAATGATTTTAATTACACATCCCTTATTGTTCATTATTCGTCTTCCACGAAGCTCCGACGTAATGATACTAATTAATTTCAGGTTTCAATTTCTCCTTATAGAACAGAACTACCTTTTGATTTCAACAGCGAACGCGTCTTTCTCCTTGAGCGCCTGCTCGAAACGACGCCGGGCGTCCTCAGACTCGAGATATTGGCGTCGCGCAGATAATTTAGCGTCTTCGAGCTGCATTCGTAGTTGACTTATTTGATGTGTTTTCTCATCGATATTCCCACGTAAACCTGTTGAAATTATACAATAGATTCACTGTGAAGTTATCAATGTAGAAGTTTCCATGTAATATCACTATTGTTCTGTTAGAAACCCCATTATTACTGAGGGAAACTCTGTTATTCTGGTAGTAGAAGTTTATTAGACATGTTATTCATTACAAGAATGCTTGTATGTGCAGAGTTAATCAACACATATGAAGTCTCACCAGGAATACCTTATTAGTGTGGTTGCCATGAATTTGAGGAGGTTCATCAATAGACGCTGAAAGATATAATATATGAATGAATGAATGAATTTGGTGTTTAGCGGCGCGTCAACGACGTGGTTATTTGCGCCGATATAAGTGAAGAGAGGGAAATTATCATGTAATATAATTATATATATATGAATAATATATATATATATATATATATATAAATAAATATATATATATATATATATATATATATATATATATATATATA
This sequence comes from Brachyptera putata, assembly GCA_907164805.1. NCBI lineage: Eukaryota > Metazoa > Arthropoda > Insecta > Plecoptera > Taeniopterygidae > Brachyptera > Brachyptera putata. The sequence goes on along the minus strand of OU015470.1, from coordinate 5,233,673 downwards.
TATATATATATATATATATATATATATATATATATATATATATATATATATATATATATATATATAGATGACGATGATGCGACAGGATTGGCCAGCCGGCATTTATTTATTTTTATTTATTTATTATTTTCTCTCACAATTGAACCAAAGTGCGGTGGCAACGCCCTAAACTTAATTAACTGAACTCTTAACAGAACAACATTAACAAAACAGAAACAAGATAAAGAAAACAAATAATAATATCAAAAATACACTCGACCAACAAAAACTATCAACTCCCCTATAATAAAACTTCCCTCCGCACTACCTTATTTGAGAGACCCTATAGATGATGATGTTCGACTCCCCCCGACCTGACAATTATTGGAACCAGGCGAAAGATATATATATATATATATATATATATAAATATATATATCTATATATATATATATATATATATATATGTATGAAAATGTCGCTTATTGTAGTTTCTCTCAATAAAAACAATGCATTACAGATACAAAAGTCTTTAAAAATAAATCCACTTTCAAAGCTACTCGATGTTTTTTTCTCTCAGTTGTAAAACCGTTGTCAGAGAACTTGTACGCGCTTTAATACTTCCTTTTTCCTTCCTCCTAATTCGATTTGTCTCAACCAATAGCAGAGACTGATTAGAGTAGACGTCGAATCATACATTGGCGTCAGTGTTGCTAAGGCTTGAGGTATAGGTAACTTCTCTTCAATTTAGTATCTATTATGATACGATGTAATTTGAGTATCTCTCACTTTACTCTCTTTCTACCTCTTTCTCTCTCTCTCTCTCTTCCTTTGCTCTCTATCTGTCTTTCTGCCTCCTGACATCTGTCTTTCTCTCTTTTTTTATGTTGCTTAACGACCCCACTAACAGCTAGGTTATACGGGGGTACGAATGAGCGGATGATAATGAAACGATGAAGAGATGATGGATGAAAGGACGTTTACAAAAACCCATGCCTTATGCGGGACTCGAACCCACGCCCAACGGTGACTTCAGTTACTACCGCTAGCGATAATTGACTTGGCCACCGGGGCGGCTTCTTTCTCTCTTTCTCCTTTCCTTCTTTTTAATGAAAACGCTATGTTTTCTATGTATTTCTCTACAATTTCCAAAGTTAACCGATTGCATGTGAGTACTTGGGCCGAATAAGTTTCACACTTCTTTCCTCTATATTAGATTGAGATACCAACTACACGTATAACCAACGTGTAAAGCAATAAACTTCTCCGTTTCACCTTACCAACCCACCCACAAAAACTAACCAAGTTTCATTTCTTTTCAACCGCGAGCTATATTGCACGTACCTTCGTTGACTTACACATTGGCTACATTTTTCTCAAAAACGAATTCAATTTTATATTGAAAAAAAAAATGTATTGGTATTAAAAAAATTGGTGAAAAATATTAAAAATGTTATTACTTTTCCAAATGTACTGATTTCAATTGAAAACTATCGAAAACATCAACAGAAATATATAGTTTTTAGATTTTTCCTTTTGTTTTGAACAGTTACAAAACTTATTATATCGTTCATTGTACTTTGTTAGATACTGACATGAAAGCTGTTGATGCTTTTTCAAGACACCCATTATTTATCTACCATCTTGTTCTCATAGAGGGTACATTTTAATTTTTTAATTATTTTTTACAATAAAATCATCATATTGTTGATTATGAAATAAATTAGAATCGAAATAGTCCAGAAAAATATTATAACTACCAAGTCCAGCTAGCCTTCATCCAAGAGTTGGTGAAAACAAATAGCATGGGTAACCATGGTGATTACAACTTCACTGCCAGATGGAGCTACTCCCACGTTAGTTAATCAATCTGCTGCATTGGTTATCAAAATTGAAAAAGATTACAAATTTCCCAACAATTTTCACATACTTGAAAAAAAAAATCGGTGTTACTTTGCTACGACTGTACAATCAATATCAAAAGTAGGAATGCAATTAAGCCGACTTTTCTACTGTATCGAAGTCGATCGAAAAGTAATCAACTTGATCGGCTCTGCATTAGACCGATAGCGAACAGCTCAATCTGCGGGTAACGGTACTTGGCCAAGAGTTGTGTGTAGGCCTACATGAAGAAAATCACTTTGATTTACTCAGAATGATTTTCATACATTTTCTGTGGTAAACTCAACTCAAGATTTCCGTTTCTTACAATATTGATATCAATTATCGTCGAAAAAAAGTGCACCAACTATGAAGTGTTCGAAAAAAGTGTGTTCTAAAAAGTGTTCTAAAACTTTAACCTACAACTTGCTAACTAAACTTGCTAACTATTCGAAAAAATACTGTTTGAATAGTGAAGTGGTAGATTGAATTTCGGTCAGTCTTGAAATTGACATGACCAATGACCTACAATGAAAGGCACGACCAACTAACAATTCGAAAAAACTGCTCAAAGGAAACATTTTCAACATTTTCACTAGGAAACATTTTCGACAAAACTCTAAAAGATCTCTCTCTTTACCACCCAACTTTCCTGAATCTTAGCGCCTTTAATCTTTTTATCCATTTTCAACATTTTCAATATTTTCATCTTTTTCTTTACGTATCACAAAACCAAATTCATCGAAATGAACTAAACTCATCCGATTTGATTAAAAATATCTTCTATTTTGAAAACTAATATTAGATTACCATCCTCAATGTATAGCTTGTGTGCGTGTTCTATCTCTCTTCTTAAAGAGTATATAACTCTTCAATGTAAGAATACAAGGTACACAGAAGGGGCCTCCTATAAGATTGTTGGCGGACAAGGAAATCGAAATCACAATCAGGCGTACCCTGGAAACGGGGCACCGTTGTGTATTACGAGCAACGGCTGATCCTTTTATCACACTGGAAAACACAAAATTCAAGTAGAGGCCTACGCGGGGGCCTACCAGGAAAGATTGTGTTTGACCAGACCGAGGGGTTAACAACTCCTTAAACCCAGTGTACACTTGCCATGAAATCCCATTCAAATCCCATTGAAATCCCTGAAATCACTTGAAATCCCCTTGAAATCCGTTTGAAATCTCTTTAAATCGGGTGTACATCAAATTTGCGAGTTGTGAATCCCTCGGACCTGACATGGAAAGTAAGTAAGTAATATACTGTTATTATGTATGTAACATTGTAAAGCTGTAACTGTATTAACACATTTAATTTAATAGAATGAAGAGAAATTTAATTATATACTAGGAAAACGCCATATATGCGTTGTTAGACGACCGAATAATAATAGTATTGGTAAAAACGGGTAAAAACTGCTTCGAGTAGTACCAATTTAGCACATTTCATGTTTTTTCTTAAAATGGCTGACCCGATCTAGCTGAAATTTTTTAGAAATGTGTACCAAAATGTAATTCAACTTCACGCGAAATTTAATTTATTTGGAAAATAAAAATATTTTCTTTTTTTTTCCGCCATGTTATTCTAATGGGAATTTTTGAAATTTCTTAAATTCATAAAAAAAAAGTTATCTCTCGATAATGCCACAAAACTATACACATCTAAGTTAGATGAGGAACCATATTGAAAAAAAGTTTGAAGTTGATAGCTGTAGCCGTTTGACCTGTGGAGAACCGACAAAAAAACATAGAAAAAAGAGAGAAAAAAAAAAAAAAAAACGAACACCAATTTTTTTCAGTATGTCAAATTGAATCCTCGCTAAAGCTCGTCTAATCAGCATATAATATATAGGTTAGATTAGTTTACTGTCGAAAATTTAACCTACAAACTTATAACAGCTTGTATACGCTATCAGTATTTTAAAATGCGATTTATCGTATTCCAGGAGAAAAGGAGTTTCCCCTCACGCCCACTTAAAGGTTAACTGGAATATCAAAGTAAAAAACTCTACTAGTTTCTTTTGATCAATTTACTCGGAATAGTTTTTTTAGAACTGTTCAAATAATTCCTTCAAAACTTGATAGAACTGAAATTCCACTAAACCTGTTTTCTACGTCAGTAACGGTTTCTATATTAATCATTCGCTGTTTTCTTTGTCAGCCTTTTCGTGATCCAATTAAGTATCAAACATCGCTTCAAGCCTTTACTAAATATTATTTTTGACTGAAATAACCATTAAACAGCTGGCCATTAGCAAATTGAAAACACCTAATTTCTAAATATGAAAATGGATCAAAAGAATAACTTAGTTACGAGTCTATTAAAAAAGCATTAGCAGGGAGTTTTCATGAAAAACAGCAATAAGACAGTGTCATATATATTATAATGAACACTACGCACAAAGGTTGTCAACGTACTGTTTACCGTCGCTTCAAATTTATCCAATTCAGCATCTCTGTCAACCAAAAGTGTCAGATTGTATCTGAAATCACGTTCAAGTACAGCAAGATTGTCTGTCAGTTCTTTGATTTCCATATTCTGACTTCGCGTAAAGTCATTTGTTTCTTGAAGTTTCGTGTGCAAAGCTTCCCGCCATTCTCGTTCCTTACGTTGTAAGTATTCATCACTCGTATCTTCCATTCTTGTTGAACGCAAATAAACCAACAGAGAACAGTACAAATTACATGTCAGAGTTCATCTCAATATCGTTTCATTATTGTTAAAATCATTGCTTAGATACGCATTGTTGATTAATCTAAGCATTCTAGATAGCGCTGTCTGTGCATAGACTGCCTCTATACTCTAGCATATATTATTATTAAAGAGTTGACAAGTGATGACTCTCATTATTCAACGAGAGAGAATAAACAGTACGTAATGATTTGAAGTGAACATATGTTTCATTGAATAATCAAATGCACACGATATAAGTTTGGTACATGAAATATTAACTAGGAAAACGCGTTATGTGTTTCCGCGTTGATGGATGAGCTAATAAGTATGACATTAAATTCTTTCAAAAAGTTATATCAAGTTGATGTTTTGACGGCATTCAAGTTAAAAATCAATCTTTCCATTTGGTTGGTTTGTTTCGTAGACTATTCTCATGAAGGAAATATTAGATGCAATTCAATATTATATATTGTAATATTACACTACTATATGAAACGTGATGACAGCTTTTTACATATATACACCTTGAGACCCTCCTTTTATATTCATTACTCAGTCTCAATAATTTCTTCGATAATAAAGAAGGCATTGTTTTAATCGTTCTCCATTAATTGGTGACACTTGTTGCTTGGATTTAATTGGTTTTCTTAATAGCTTTAAAACTATGTGTAAAAATGTCATTATATAATTTTTTATATCTAAACGACTGATTGGATTTCAGTGAAAGTTTGAAATAATCTGTATCATTATTATATTGAGATTTGGTGAAAATTTGAATTTTTTCGTAAGACATTTTTTGTACGAAAATTCTTCTCTTGCTGTGGTGCAACCGATTGCGTATAAAAACAGATGATGACACATGGGCAGGGCCGGCTCGTGATGTTTTTGCGCCCTGGGCAACTTATGAGTAGATTTTATAAATTCGAGGGCGAAGCTTGAGACGATACGCGATCCTAGTTTGCCGATCGCGATGGAGATGGAAGGGGGCAGGGGATATTAGTGGAGAAGAAAATAGCATATACGAACAGTGGTGTTGGATGAAATTTAGATGTCCAAATTAATTTTTTAATAGAACTAGAGATGCCTAACTGATATTTGCCGATCACAGGTAGCTGTTACTACAGTCCCATTCTCCGGGCAAGGACTCATTTGTGAGCCCTCAAACTAGGTGTGCATAGTGAAAGTGAATGCAAGTGAAGAAGGTATGAAGCCCCGCAGGTAAATTTTTGAAATGTTCTCTTTTTAAATACGACTCAACGTGTTTTGAGAACTACACGAAATTTCTGGGAGTCATGGATTCTTTAGTGTGAACGCAATGTAGAAAACGTCCTAGACAGTGCTACTTCGCGCTAAGCAACTATAATCTTCTATTGATGTGGAGAGATTATTCAAATCGATAGTCGTATTCAATTCATATATAATTCACAACGTATTTTGCCATTAAAGCGCCAGTATATTTTTGCGCCCCTGGAAATGTTGCGCCCTGGGCAGCCGCCCAGGTCGCCCAGCCGACGGGCCGGCCCTGCACATGGGCATGCCAAGTTTCAATTGAATTTGAATTTTCGTCTGACCTGTAGAGCGCGAACAAAAAAACAAAACAAACATGTACATTTTTTTCGGGTCAAGTGAAATTGAGTCTTCGCCTCACTCATCCAATAAGCGGCTTCCAAGAAGACGATGCTGTCTATAATAGTTAATAACGGGATCCTTTATCAATTCAAATAATTTTAACAATTCCAATTATATACTTGTATTCACGAAAGAAAAATGTCGTCTACCAACAAAATAATTATAAACACTTCAGTTTTCACCCTGACATTGCTGCGACTTCGAGATTTTAACGATTTTTAAAGATGTAGTTCCGTATCTTATCGTAAACCTTGACTTAAAATATCCTAATACCCTAAAAATATCACGGCTATGCGGGTGTAATTGTGATATTTGCGTTGGTTCTGTTGGTAGATAACCTTTTTCTCTCGTGATAACAAGTATAAGAATAGTAACTGTCTAGTATAACAATGTTGAAGATGATGCTTCCCTTCAATAAAAAGAGCCATTTTGCTTCTAGTATTGAAGACAGAAATGTGAAGAACCACTTAGAACGGAGACGACAGCACTTTACGACACTGACGAGTGTATTTTAATTGTTCCATTGTTGTCTGTTGCTCTACTTACTAGGAAAACGCCATATATGCGTTGTTAGACGAGCGGATAGTACTAGTAGATATGGGTAAAAACTGCTTCGAGTAGTACCAATTTAGCACATTTTATGTTTTTTCTTCAAAATGGCTGACACAATCAAGCTGAAAATTTCCAGAATTGTGTATCATAATGTAGTTCAACTTCACGCAAAATTTCATTCTTTTGGAAAATAAAAATATTTTCTTTTTTTTCCGCTGTGTTATTCTAATGCGTATTTTTGAAATTTCTGAAATTCATAAAAAAAAGTTACCACCCGATAATGCCACAAAACTATAAATAACTAAGATAGATGAGGAACCGTATTGAAAAAAAGTTTGAAGTTTATAGCTGTAGCCGTTTCACCTGTGGAGAACCGAAAAAAAAACATAAAAACGAACACCAATTTTTTCAGTACCGGTATGTCAAATTGAATCCTCGCTAAAGCTCGTCTAATTATATTCACGAGAATTGTTTATGGTCTACCAATAGAACAAATTTAAATATCTTGGTAATTGCAGAAATTCACTCTTTGGAAGTCAGATGCTGTTGTGTTTCGTATCGGAAATCTCGTAATGATAATCAAAAGTATCTCAAAATACTACAGCTATACAAGTTCAACGATTATTGTTTTGCATATTTAGTTAGTAACCGTCATTGTTTGATCTGTGGAATTAGCATATCATACACCGAAGCTGTACAAACTTTGGAGACTTCCTTGTTATATCTTTGAAAATATGCTCGTTTATTTCTTTACGATGTAACGTTTTCAACTTTAATCAAGTTATGCAGAAAATGTACATGTTGGTTATGTAGAATGATGCAAAGTTAATCACTAACTTCGTAGTCATAGAAGCATCAATTCTCACGCGAATAGTATCAGTTATTTACAAATTATCTCATCTTTTCATGAAGTTCAATCAAGGTTGTGAATACTCATTGCCGCAGAAATTCATTTATTGTTTCTCTTCAAAATGGCTGACCCGATCAGGCTGAAAATTTCCAGAAATGTGTATCAAAATGTAATTAGACGAGCTTTAGCGAGGATTCAATTTGACATACTGAAAAAAATTGGTGTTCGTTTTTATGTTTTTCTTTCTTTTATGTTTTTTGTCAGTTCTCCACAGGTCAAACGGCTACAGCTATCAACTTCAAACTTTTTTTCAATATGGTTCCTCATCTAACTTAGATCTGTATAGTTTTGTGGCATTATCGGGGAATAACTTTTTTTTTATGAATTTTAGAAATTTCAAAATACCCATCAGAATAACATAGCGGGAAAAAAAAACTATTTTTATTTTTCAAAAAAATGAAATTTTGCGTGAATTTGAATCAATCTTGATACACATTTCTAAAAAATTTTCAGCTTGATCGGGTCAGCCATTTTGAAGGAGAAACATAAAATGTGCAAAATTGGTACCACTTGAAGCAGCTTTCCCCATTTTTCCCATACTTTTACTATCCGCTCGTCTAACAACGCATATATGGCGTTTTCCTAGTTTAACTTCACGCGAAATTATTTTTTTTTGATTTTTTTTCTCATCGTTACTATTTTCTTTGTGTTCAAGAATCAGTGCTTTTGAATGAGAAGTATATTAAACTCAAGATAATTTTATGGTCTCTAATCGATATGAGATCCTTTTTCTGTGAATTCAATTAGTTTCACGATAATACGTCAATGAATTTCATCATATTCTTGGTATGAATTCACGTATCATCTTAAAACTGATTATCTTCACAAAAATTGAATGTTATATTGACTGAAGAACATAAATTATCTTGCATGGAGTTGATATACTTTTTATTCAATTAAACTGGTTCGTAAACATAGAAAATAACAGCCAAGATTAATTCCTCCAGCATCGTTCTAATAATACAACGGAACACTAATTCACTTATCTACTTGTTGAGTATAACGTATACAATTATATTCAAAACATCAATAACTTTTTTACTCATTAAAAAGATCAAGACTGTGCGATGTTTTATTAAGATACTGTTACATCATTGTTATTAGAAACCTTCCATACATCATTAGCAGAGCTGTTGTTATAAATTGAAAAAAAATAATTATCATGATTAAAAAAACGTGAATCATATTCATTAAAAACGTAAGGGTAACGATTTTGTAGAATATATTCTTCGGGGAGATAACTTTATTATTATTATTATTATTATTATTATTATTTTTATTATTATTATTATTATTATTATTGTTTCTATACAGTGTAATACATTATATTACACTGTATACAGGTAGTGAGAATAGAGCAGGAGCCCCGTAACAACATGTAACAAAAGGATTTATGAGATATAGAAGATTGGACAGAGCCAAATATATGTAATAACGTATCTTTATGAATCTACTGCCGACTAATTGGTTGTCGCAGACGACACAGAATAATATAAATGAATAACAATTGAAAATACTAAAAAATAAACAATTCTAAACAATTGGTCACATTCAACAGCAAAAAAAGATTTAACCTCAACTAATTTAAAAGTGAATAGAGAAGAAAATGATCAATAGAACATTTTCAAATTAAATTAATTATATTCTTCATATATTATATATTTATTTATATATATTAATTATATAATTATCAAATTATATTAATTAAACTAACATGAAGAAAGAACCAAAAATAAAATACAAATAAAATAAAACTTGACCATATGAATCATTTTCAATTGTATACTCATCTTCTTGAAACTTCTATTGCAATAATACTGATCACACACTTTGAGAGTTTATGGTCGAATGTACAATCATGAAAAAACAGGGGATAATATAGAAGGCCTTGTATAGTTCCTCGTGATCCAGCTACGAGGCCCACAAAATACTTTCAAGATGGTTAACATAAGAACTATTTACATGAAAATCACATACACACTAGTTCATACTTAGTTGATACTTATAGTTTATACTTTCATTTTCATATATAAAACCCTAAATATTGGACGTGTACGTGGTACTTGTCAAAGAAATAAAAATAAAACACACTAAAAGAATGCTAACAATATTTCGAGAGCACTTCAGCTCTCGTCTCCAGGTTGAATAATGACAACCGGCTATTTCGTTTTCATTTTCATACTTTTGTAATATTTCAGTATTTTTTTCGTAATTAATTTTTTACTTGTTTCGTAAATAAGCATTGTACCTCTATGTATTGATTTTATCACGCTGTACGATCTCGGTATCCCGCTTAGCGGACAGCCGCTAAATAAATTGACATTCTCCCTCATCGTGTAATTTTTACCGGTATATTAAACTGAGAGCACATTTTTCATAGCTGATAAAATAATTTGATTTTTTTTTTTTGGGTGACACCGACAGCGTGGTCATTTCGTCACCCATTTTCATACTAAGAGTTTCGAATTTGTGAAGATTTCATAATTTTATTCATTTTAATTTTCATTTACATTTTCATCATTCTTTTCCTTCAATATATAAGGAATATAATTATCTACAAAAGCAATTAAATCATATTTTATCCAATAAATCGGTTAGGTTCATGAATTTGAATAGTTTATATATCCGTCCTGAGTCATCGGACAACATTTTATCTAAAGTGGTATCTATGGACAACTGTTGTCGAATGGTCGAGTATTTTTCAAAATCGATAAGTATATGTTTCACAGTGAGAATATCATTGCATGTATCACATCGCGGTTTGATTTGTTCTATTGTAAACAGATAAGCTTGAGTCAGGAGAGTGTGACCTATTCGCAAACGGGTCAACACCACTTCTTCTCTTCTTGAACTTCGAATAATATGATTCAAGGCAATTAATTTTAATATTTATCAATTTGAATGTGTTACGTGAATCTGTTCCCTACTGTATAATAATTTTCATATTTCATCAAAAATCTTTCCAAGTTGTCACCAAAAGACTTCGCTGAATCGAGACCCATAAATCGAGCTCTTAGTAGTTGATGTTCCCAGAAGTTATCTAGTACTCGGTTACCTAAGTTATACAACCATACAGTATGCTGTTTGGTTTATACTTGGCATATTCTTACTTCGACGAGAGCGTAAGATATACTTCCTTTATACATTAACCTACTTCCTTTAAGATTAAACAAGATAAAACATCCTGGTAATTCTTCCCCACAATATAAAGGGATAAACCTGTAGTCTATACATACTTGAGATGAATAGACTTTTGTTTTTATTGTATTAAGTTCGCTTCCACTTGATCAAATATGTTCTGATTATGTGGTGATATATATAATACACTAAAGAAGTTTGCGATCGAACGTTTCCAATATCCTACATTAATAGCGCGCGGGTGATTCGTGTCTTATTTGGAAAAGTATAGAATGAAGAAGATGCTTTTTGAAAGTTCCGAAGTTCATAATAAGGACATTATTTATTATATTATACAAGTATAGCTGAACTTTATCTTGACTTTCAAACTAATCAACCTAGCAAGTTTTAACCAGATTTATTTGAAAAAAAATACATCGAAGGATTTCTTTAAAGAAAATTGTTACTATATAGTTACTTTGTTAATAATTACTTGCTGGAAAACTTCAATTGACTTCAAAACAATTATTTATTTCTTAGCTGTGTACTGTGTAACCTGTGTAACTGTGTAACCACTGTGCTACATGTGCCGGTTAGAGAAAAAAATTCAAAATAACAAATATCGAACACGAATTTCAAACGCAAACTGAACTTTATTCGCTACTCCGTTTGTCCTTTGAACCAGACACAAAAAACACAATAAAAACAGTATTTTCCTCCATACAAAATGGAATTAATTCTCTATAGTTCATCTAATACATATTTATTAGTTTATAGAATTAGTTACGCCAGTGTAATGGTGATCTCACCGAAAGTAAATACAAATATAGTAACACATAATTTGATTGTTATTGAAATTGATCCCTCACCCCGCCTACGAATCCACAATGCCGTGTCTAACACATCTGCCACTAGCCTAGTAATCTATCCTGTGTTTCACGTCACTGACAGAAACTCACACGTTTTCACATGTCAAATACGACTACATTATTCACTCTTGTGGGCTTTTAGTGAATAGAGACGTAAATTATAAGAACCATTCGATTATTCATGTTGATTTATGGTTATATTTGTTATCGGTGGTGTTTTTACTATTTAAAATAATGGTTTACATCGAAAAATGAAATGATTGATATAGATAGGATTCTATATACACGATTTTTAATGCAGAAATGGAAGAATTACAATCCTTGATGATGACAGAACTCAGCCGTTTATTTTATTGTGGTATTGAATGAGATGTTGGATGCTATGGTTGACTAATTTCAATGACACAATTAATTTCAGTAATCTAGTTTTTCGTAAAACTTCGTTTCTAAATCGCTCACTGGTTCAGTATATATTTCAATAAAATCATCTTGAATACTAAGTGGAAATTGAAAATTATCAAATTTTAATCGAATTGAAAATCTTATATGATTCTGGGAGAATTATATTCTTATCAACCATGAATATAAAACATAGATTTTCACGTAACAAGTTCATACATTATCTATAAGTATGAAGTATAAATAAAGTATGAATATAAATAGGTATTTGTATAAAGTATAAGTATAAATGAAGTATCAATATAAATATAAGTATATAAAGTATAAATAGATCATTTGAAGTATAGGCCTATCTACGATAGTTTTTATTTTTGTTTCAAGCTAGGTTATACGGGGGTACGAATGAGCGGGGTATAATGAATCGATGAGTGATAATAGATGCACGACGTTTACAAAAACCCATGCCTTATGAGGAAATCAAACCTGCTTTCTAGCTAACTTCGGTATCTTACACAGTGCGTTAGTTGACTGAGCAACGGGGGCGACTCTGCAATTCAACGGTATATATATATATATATATATATATATATATATATATATATATATATATATATATATATATATATATATATATATATATATATTTCGCCTTCACTATAATCATTACACTTTTGTGCTTTCATTTCATAGATCAATATTAGAAATGATGTAAATAACTATTGGTTTAACTATTCCGTTAAACCGTAACATAAATCCGTTATACGATGATGAAAAAGTAATTTATCCAAAAATAAATGAGCAAAAGTAAACCAATCATTTCTGAGAAGCATTATTGATTATAACAGTAATCTACTACTTGAATACCAGATCATATTGAAAATTGGAATGAATTCAACAGAAATAAGATTCAAGAATTCAATTTATTTCTTAACAGATTTTCGATTTGAATTCTTTTTCAAAAATAAATATAATCTCATCTAAATGTTTGCGTTAAGAGTTTTTATTACTTGATAAAAATCCTCGAAGATATCAATCAAGTGCACGTGTTACGTCTATCGAATCACAGTGGTATATATCCGACATGATTGATGACCAAGTAACATATAATAATCTATGTAATCACCAGTGAAATGTATGTAATCATGTAAGAGTATACCGTTACCCCCTTCACCCCCTTCACCCCCTCACCCCTCACCAGTACACCCCATTAGTAACAACGTGCCTATCATCAATCTTCTAGAACTGTGCATACGTTTCAAGACGTTGTTGCCAACCTTTGAACTCTGCGTGAGTTGATAACAAAATGCTTTTCACACAAATTCACAGAGATAAACTCTTTTTCCAAAGACGGTCATCTTTTAAATCTAAGTGGTTTTTGAATAATCTCAAAATAAAATGGAAGTTAAATTTTTTCTGGAGTTAAATTTAAGTGGTTTTTGCATAATCTCAAACTAAAATGAAAGTTAATTTTTTTTCCGGAGTTAAATTTAGGTGGTTTTTGCATAATCTCAAAATGAAATGAAAGTTAAATTTTTCCGGAGTTAAATTAAAGCGGTTTTTGCATAATCTCAAAATAAAATGAAGGTTGAATTTTTCTCCGTAGTTGAATTTAAGTGGTTTTTGCATAATCTCAAAATAAAATGAAAGTTGAATTTTTCTCCGGAGTTGAATTTAAGTGGTTTTTGCATAATCTCAAAATAGAATGAAAGTTAAATTTTTTTCCGGAGTGTATTACCGATACAGTAATAAAGTGAACCAAAATATTATAGAACAATTCCCATTCTAGTCTAACATGGAATGAAAATTAAAAGTTCAATCACTTCACATTGAAAATATAGATTTTTTCTTGATTTTACACCTTATGTATGATAATGATGCTCATTATAACGACCCACCAACAGCTAGGTTATATGGGGGTACGAATCAGCAGGTGATCATGAAACTATGAGGTATTGATGAGTGAAAGGACGTCTACAAAAACTCATGCTTATTACAACCCACGCCAAGCGGTGCCTCAGCTGACTGAACTACTGAGGGTGGCCCTTATGTATTAATATTGGGGTTTAACAACACAGCGTCAGGAAAACTAATATCGGGCGTCGGACGAATAATAAATACTTTGAGGGAGGAAAAGAAACTGCCACCAGGCATTTATTTGAGTCCAAACCTATTGACAATAAATAATACAAATTGGATAATGAGACGAAGGCTTTTCAGTTTATTGGAAAGGTAAAGATAAGGAACGTGGGCATCGCGGCGTTTATCTAGTCTACAGAGGTAAATCAAGAAATATCTCTGTAAAGATGGACCATGGTGGGAATCGAATCGGACCGGGGCATGATCCACTTTCATTTCCCGGTCTTATGGCTCAAGCGCGCTACCAACTGAGCTACCAGTGCCGGCTATTATTCATTACTTAAAATTTGTGAAGTTTGTTACACAAACATTTATAGATTGATTATTTATATGCCCTTTTCCAGTTCGAAAAGCCAGGACATACGAAGTTATTTCACAGAAATCTTACCTCAGTTGAGGTTAGTAAGGTCAGATTTAGGTCAGATTAGGTTTATTCAAGATTAATTACGTCACGCTTACGTTTGGCTACATTATGTTCATTTAGGTAACGTTCCCATTAATAGGAAACCACTCATGTGCAATAGTGGTACAACTTCTTAGAAAATAGAGGCGATCTAAATAAAATCCCCCAACTATATCCCCATAATAAATAACAAAGTAGTGAACCACGAGAAACTATACAAAACCCTAAATATTGGACGTGTACGTGGTACTTGTCAAGAAATAAAATAAAATACACTGAATTACTAACACTATTTCGGGATCAGTTTAGCTCCCGTCCTCAGGTTAAATATTGAGGACGAGAGCTGAAGTGCTCCCGAAATATTGTTAGTATTTCAGTGTATTTTATTTTATTCCTTGACAAGTACCACGTACACGTCCAGTATTTAGGGTTTTATATATCCCCATCTTCCAAATCAACTCCATTGAAAACGATACAGAACAGCCGTCTTCCCTATAATCTGGCACTAACGGCAGAAGGTGTCGAATCGCCAGCCTCATGTTGTGAAGCAGAAACTTTATTTCCGACTGCATCCTTGCCAAAACTAAGACTTTGAACAAACTCTGTACAAATGTGTTATGGTGTCTGTACAATGGTGATATAGTTGTACTCACGAAAGAAGTATCCACTAACATAGTTAGTTGCATCCACGGAAGAAAAAGATAGTCCACAAAATAAATACTGGTAAAAACTTTGGTAACTGGTAAGTATATACTCGCTACAACTTCGAGGATTTAAAGGTTTCTGCTTTCAGACCTCATCCTGAAAATTGTATAACCATAAATATATATATATATATATATATATATATATATATATATATATATATATATATATATATATATATATATAAATATTTATATATATATATATATAAATATATATATATATATATATATATATATATATATATATATATATAAATATTTATATATATATATATATATATATATATAAGTATATATATATATATATATATATATATATATATATATATATATATATATATATATATATATATATATATATATATATATATATATATATATATATATATATATATATATATATATATGGGATATATATACCGGCTCGTCGTTCCCGGTCGAGACGTATCTTTTACGACATGGCTAAAATATCCCATACATCTCGATATTGGATCGTATCCAAGAAGTTTAATTATCAAATATATATATATACAGGGGCGTCGGAACGTTTTCAAAGCTGGGGGGGGCAAGCTCAAAAAATTGCGACCCGCGGAGGAAGAAAGTAAGGGGTGCCACACATTCAATAACATTTGGGTATTTTTCAGGACAGAAGGAAAAAATACTGAGAATACCAAGATGGGGAGAGGGAGGATCTCAGTTTGGGAAAGAAAATGCCATATAAGAACAGTTGAACAAAGCCCAATTAACGCGAAGCCTGCGACCCGCGAGGCGAGGGGGAAGGACCCCCTCTGGCCCCGCAGGGAATTTTTTCAAATTACCCCTTTTTTAACACGATTTAACGTGTTTCAGATAAGATTGAGATGACAAAATTAATTGTTTTGAAGAACTGGAGGTGCCCAACTGATATTTACCAAACATAGTTATTGTAACTGCAAGGTCATTCTGGCTCATTTTAGCGCCACGGGCAAGGACTCAATTATGAGCCCCAAAAACTGTATGCGCATAGTGAAAGTGAATGCGAGTGAGGAAGGAATCGAGCCCCGCAGGGAAATTTTCGTGAATTTATCTTTTTAAATACGATTTTACGGGTTTGGGAACAACACGAAATTTCTGGAATTCATGAATTCTTTAGTGTGGCGAGAGCTAGTTTTGCTGAATGGCTGATCCAAGAAAATAAAACGCTGAATTAATCTATATCATTCGATAACAATGCTTTTCGAATAATAACATTTTCTCCACCCAATAATGCATAAGTAAAATAGAATACGATTTATGGCATATTATTATTAATAGAATGTTACAAATTCGCCGATAGCGCCCCTTAAATTTGACGCCCCAGCAGTCACCGAACGACCCTTATTGGAAGTTCCATTTCTCCATTTCATTGTATTGTCATTGTTAAGACTGTTGGAATGTTGGAAATTTACCAAATTTACAAAAATTGTAATGAATAATTTATATCTGAAAGAAGCACTGGGGTTGTTTGTTGATTTGTGCTAACTCATAAACTACTTACCAGAGCTGTCATTTCGAAACAGTTCATCAAATTCCTTTCAATCACACCTCTTTCAATATGGTTCAACGTGTTTCAGATGAGATTTAGATGCAAAAATCAATTTTCTCCTAAAACTGGAGGTGCCCATCTGATATTCGATTTTCTATCAATGTGAAATATGAATCTATGTATGATTCTTCCTATCTATATAGGTCTACATCTTTCTTTCCTTCTCTTTTTTTTCTTTCTTTCCTTCTCTCTTCCTTCTTTTTTTCGTCTTTTCCATTTCTCGTCTTTTCAAATTGTGTCTTGCAAGACACAAGACTTTTTCTTGCCCCCCCTTGCCCCCCCTTGACCAAAAGTTGGGGGCCCCCCTGCCCCCCCGGTTCCGACGCCAGTGTATATATATATATATATATATATATATATATATATATATATATATATATATATATAAACATAAATATAACTGGCATGTCTCTAATATCAACGTGAGACTATCAATCATTTCCGCATTTTAATTGAAAGCTACATTTTTCCTGAAAGAGGACTGTATATAAATTTGAGGCAAAATTGATTATATAACGCCCAGATATACCGTAATGCATCCTGGAAAACCTTATAACATCGAATATTTAGTATATTTGTTTCCAACATGAGTTATAATGATGTAAATTACGTATAATCAATACCAATTTTCTCAAGTGTTGGCAGCTGGACGCTCACAATCGTTAATGTTAATGGATACGGGAGACTGTAAACCAGAACCGCCAACTGGATGGCATTCATAATATCCATTATACTCAGGGCTGGAAACATTCCAGCATTACATGAACCACTTTTTAGTATCATTTTTATAGGTCATATTAAATCATGTTTCAAAAAATAGACTATCCTTTCAACAATGTCTACCCTCTGTGTCCGGTACTAGATAGCGTTGTTACGACCGTGGGTCTCTGTTGTCTAATAGCAACATTGCTCGGATGTCTCGATCCGTCACGTGGTCTGTATAGGCAACCAGCTGAGCCTGCGAAGAATAATGACGTAGTTATGACGTCAAAGCATTGTTTTAGCGTTGGGGTGAGAAGGAAGGGAGAGGGGGGGGGGGAAGGGGAGGGGATAGTTGTTTTGAAAAAAAACAGTCGGGGTAATTTCTCACTGTGGTTCGTAGGCTTATAAGAGGATTTTCAAATACTAATTAGAGAGAGAAAGGGATGGAGAAAGAATAGACAGAACGAAATAGGAATAAGACAAGTAATTTGTGTAGGGCCTACACGAGGGGTGAACAACTAAAAAAATCAGGTGTAGATTTTTGAAAAAATCAGAAGAATCAAAAAAAAAAAATTACGTGAATCCCAAAAAATCACGCGAATTGAAAAAAATATTCAAAATATCAAAGTGAATAAAAAATCACCCAAATCAAGCAAGAATCACAGGAATCCAAAAAAAACACACGAATAAAAAAAAACACATGAATTAGAAAAAATCACGCGCACCAAAAAAATCAAGCAAATCAAGCAAATCAAGCAAGAATCACGCAAATAAAAAAAAAATCATGAAACTCCAAAAAAATCACGAGAAATAAAAAAAATCAAGAATCAAGAGTACAAAAATATCAGTTGTTCACTCCTCAGGCCTACACGTATACGGAGATATATTGTTTGCAAGGTGACCATTGCATATCAATAAAAAAGTTGGGGCAAACAAATTATTACTGAGTTCGTGATTGGAGAACATAATTTGGGGAACATTGTTGCCCATTTATTTCTTGATCGTAAACGACTTTGTCTGTTCGGTTGAAAACGGGTCACCTTTCTTTGTTTGTGTTTGTTGTTTCTGACTCCACAGGTGATACTGACAGCTGATTCACATGGAACATTATTTAGCAAATACTTATCTTGATAGACTACTTGAATCTTCCGAAGATACAAGTATGAATTGCAATCAACCAAGATCAAATAGAGTATTAATTTTTTACCAGCCAAATCAATGGGTTTTTGATAGGATTGCTCGTTGTTGTAAAACCTTGGATCGATTATTGTTTGGATAATTAATCGTAATATATCGATATGTCTTTTCATATTCGATAATCGTATCACGTGTACAAATATTGTACCGTATTGGAATTTTGAATATGTGGTTTCCTTGATTTAATTGGCTTGTTCATGAGAAGAAGAAGATAATTCCAGCCAAGGACAAGGATAGGAGGATTCATACAGAGAGTAGGGAGGTTTTGAAACAACTATAAGGCAATTCAATATACGAAAACAACGCAAATAAGTATTTGGTAAAAAATGTTCCATGTGAATCCTATTTGATATACTACCTGTAGAGTGCGGTCAGAAAAACAAAACACAAACAAAGAAAGGTGACCCGTTTTCGACCGAACAAAGAAAGTCATTTACGCTCAAACAATAAAAATGGTCACAAAATTAGTATTAATTTGTTTGCCCCAACTTTTCTTATTCAGACGAGCTTCAGCGAGGATTCAATTTGACATACTGAAAAAATTGGTGTTCGTTTTTATGTTTTTTTTTTTTTTTTTAATGTTTTTTTGTCGGTTCTCCACAGGTCAAACGGCTACATCTATCACCCTCAAACTTTTTTTCAATATGGTTCCTCATCTAACTTAGATCTGTATAGTTTTGTGGCATTATCGGGTGGTAACTTTTTTTTTTATGAATTCAAGAAATTTCAAAAATTCTCATTAGAATAACATGGCGAAAAAAAAAGAAAATATTTGTATTTTCCAAAAAAATGAAATTTCGCGTGAAGTTGAATTACATTTCGGTACACATGTCTAAAAATTTTCAGCATGATCGGGTTAGCCATTTTGAAGAAAAAACATAAAATGTGCTAAATTGCTACCACTCGAAGCAGTTTTTACCCATTTTTACCCATATTATTACTATCCGCTCGTCTAACAACGCATATGGCGTTTTCCTAGTGATATGGCCACGTGAAAAATATTACATCTCCTTATACGTGTAAGCCCTACACAAATTACTTGTCTTATTCCCTTTTCATTCTGTCTTTTCTTCCTCCATCCCCTTTTCTCTCCAATTAGTCTCTGAAAATCCTATCCGACAATCGAAATTAATCATATCGATTATCATATCGAAGAAATTGTTTCGATTATCGTATAATTCGATAAGTATCGGATATAAAGTGATTAAAGTTAACAACCCTGGTCATTATTAATACATCTCATAGTTCAATATATTTTACCATTACGAGTAATTAGAATCTTTGAATTATAGATCCGTTGCTGGGATGAAAGCTTTCTTATACGCAACCATGTGTATCATTTTCTCCCCCACTTCCAGTACCCATGTCCACCAAAGGCACTGCTATAGGCACCTATCTTTCGAACAAAGGTTTACGAGACATCGTGTTATAACTCTCAATCGTGAATAGTTTGCGATAAATTAATTTAGTCGACGCTAAGTTACTGAAAGTGAAAAGACTGATCTAGGTACTCTAGTAAAGTTTCGAAATTTCATTGATCAGAAATGGTTACAAAGGAACTCTAGCTTGATTAGCATGTCACCAATATAAGACAACTCTCAGGAGAACCGAAACTGAGCCGCCCTCGGTAGCTCAGTCAGCTGTGGCACCGCTTCAGAAACTGAGGTCACCGTTGGGCGTGGGTTCCAGTCCTGCATAAGGCATGGGCTTTTGTAACCGTTC
This sequence comes from Brachyptera putata, assembly GCA_907164805.1. Classification (NCBI taxonomy): domain Eukaryota; kingdom Metazoa; phylum Arthropoda; class Insecta; order Plecoptera; family Taeniopterygidae; genus Brachyptera; species Brachyptera putata. The sequence goes on along the minus strand of OU015470.1, from coordinate 5,213,227 downwards.
TTTCACTTATCACTTCATTATCATTACTTCATAATCTCATAATCATCATGCTCATTCGTACCCCCAAATAACCTAGCTGTTGGTGGGGTCGTTAGGCAAACAATAATCAGAACCTAAACTCATGTGAGTCGTATGTATCTTGATTTGTTTAAAAACTTTGCCACTTTCAATCCTTGAATATCTTCAATCGTTTATTCATGATAAGAAGAGCACGGGGACTTGAATTGAGATTTTATTCACGAATCATAGTATTAAATATCATATTTTATCATGAAATTATCATTTTTCCTCACTTTTTGTTACAAGTACGTGTACAGTTTAAAATTCAAACTATTACCCCACCGATTTGTTATAAAGAATTCGCTTGTTATTGGTTGACCCAGTAGCCTTTGCTCTCAGAATTAATGTTGGAATAAACTGAAAATGTAGTAAATGATCAATTGTCACGATCACCGAGCGAATTTTCTTCTTTGAGGATATTTGTTTGTTTTCTCATTATAATAAATTATAAAGCATGAATTATAATATTTATGGGGTGGTAAGATCACCCTTGTCGTGCCCCGTTCAAACGATCTCATATTTCATCCCTATCCTTAAATGGGGAACAATGATTTTGTATCAAGTTTCGATGTTATTAAAAATATATATATAGAGAATATATTTATTGAAAATCAATGGAACTACGACCAGTTGAATCAATATTTATTAAAAAAAAAAACATTGTCAGTAGACAGTAGAACATCCCCCCACGCGTTAAAAAGAGCACTCTTAATTATTCATCGATTCATCGGACCATAGCTTCTCTATGATCGGACTATGCCAACCCGTGCGGCTGTCGTGGTTGTCGCTGTCGCTGTTGAGTGCACCACAAATTAACCCAATTCAACACAATCTAACTGCATAATTTACATAATCTAACCTTACATAAAAATGTATCCTACAATAAACTAGGAAAACGCCATTTATGCGTTGTAAGACGAGCGGATAGTAATAGTATTGGTGCAAATGGGTAAAAACTGCTTCGAGTGGTACCAATTTAGCACATTTTATTTTTTTTCTTCAAAATGGCTGACCCGAACAAGCCGAAATTTTTTAGAAATGTGTACCAGAATGTAATTCAACTTCACACGAAATTTCATTTTTTTGGAAAATAAAACATTTTCTTTTTTTTTCGCCATGTTATTCTAATGGGAATTTTTGAAATTTCTTAAATTCATGAAAAAAAAGTTAATCCCCGATAATGCCACAAAACTATACAGATCTAAGTTAGATGAGGAACCATATTGAAAAAAAGTTTGAGGTTGATAGATGTAGTCGTTTGACCTGTGGAGAACCGACAAAAAACATTAAAAAAAAAAAAAAATCATAAAAACGAACACCAATTTTTTTCAGTATGTCAAATTGAATCCTCGCTAAAGCTCGTCTAATTAATCTAACCTATAAAACTAACATCAAACCGTGGCGTTGAGATTCACGCAATAATCTAAAAAACTAGACTATCGGGTCGTCTTTATTGAAATTAAGATTGAATATACATTACAAACTTAAAGGACATCATAACCCGGAAACTAGATTAAAAATAATAATGTCGATATTACTTCCCCTAATTTTTGTGAAATCTAGGAATCATCAATTCAATTTCAGAAGTTATGATTAGTGTATCTGTCATCCAGGACCCGACCTTTTTCAAAGTCGTGACGTAGACATTACTCGATTGTCTATTATATTTCGATTCTGTTTATGTTTCTATACAGAATCAGTAGTGCCTACGTCATGACTCTTGGTCTCTAGATAACACATACATTAATTGAAAAATTTCTAAAATTGAGTTGATAATTTCAAGTTTTCTCTAAAATTATGAAAATAAATATCGTCATTATTAATTGAAAACTAGTTCTAGGGCTGTGATGTCCTTTAAATATCGGACGAGTTCGAAAACCGATATCAATGTATTGAAACATGAAGTTTTCCAAAGTATAGAATGTTCATCTCTTGGAGTTTATACATAGACCAAAGTTTATTCGTCGGTCTATGTTATATGTTGAAATGGATATTCTCTTTCACTACCATAATATAAACATGATCCCCTCCCTCCACCCCTCCACCCCTCCACCCCTCCACCCACCCACCCACACATACACATACAAGTTTAGTCTTTTTTACATTTGCTCTCTAGTCTCTCACGTAAGAAACTTCTCCCATGACTATAATGTACTTTATTATATGTTATTTTTGTGTGAATTGGGACAATCTCCTAAAGCATGCTACTGATGTTTGAGTGCCGGTCACATATCATTTCAATGCCGTTGCTATAGCGACGGCAAGCGACTCGGATCAAGTATTAAAGGGATGTACAGCTCTTGTTGAACGTTAGTATGAGCGTTAGCAGATAGTCGATATCGCTTACTGGCAGATTGTTCGTACGATTTTTCTTTTCATCTTTGGATCTGTTTTTCAAAAATGGAACGGAGAAAATGATGGACATTACAGTTTGTCAATAATTACTGGTCATTACTGTAAGTTTAATGTGAGTTTGAAATGACCAAGTCTGAAAAGATTTTCAACAAATATATCTTGAGAAACTTTGAAATTTTTTATTCAAGTCAGAGATTACATAAAAAAAAATATATTCAATATATATTTTTTTCATCTTTTTAGACGAGCTTTAGCGAGGATTCAATTTGACATACTGAAAAAAATTGGTGTTTGTTTTTATGTTTTTTTGTCGGTTCTCCACAGGTCAAACGGCTACATCTATCACCCTCAAACTTTTTTTCAATATGGTTCCTCATCTAACTTAGATCTGTATAGTTTTGTGGCAATATCGAGCGTTTTTTTTTTTTATGAATTCAAGAAATTTCAAAAATTCCCATTAGAATAACATGGCGGAAAAAAAAGAAAATATTTTTATTTTCCAAAAAAATAAAATTCCGCGTGAAGTTGAATTACATTTTGATACACATGTCTAAAAATTTTCAGCTCGATCGGGTCAGCCATTTTGAAGAAAAAACATAAAATGTGCTAAATTGGTACCACTCGAAGCAGTTTTTACCTATTTTTACCCATACTATTACTATCCGCTCGTCTAACAACGCATAAGGCGTTTTCCTAGTTATAGAAACGGAGCCTATAAGGTCCTGGATTTCAATAGTTCGTTAAAGAGTACATTGAGCTAATCAACTAATTGTAGTCGATGAAATAAAATAGGTGAAAGGATAACAAGTTACGACAGATTCATTTTTAACAAACTATTGAAAACTATCGGAATAGTTAGGGTTGGGTTTTCAATAGTTCGTTAAAAGTTAATAATCTGTTGACTTGGCAACTCTGTAAGTTGACCAAATGAACGGAATCGTTTGAAATCTCTGGCTTGACAGACAACAAATGCGGGAAATTAATGGTAACAACATTTAACTGTCAGCTAGCGCTAAAGTCTCACGTTTGTAATTCTTGGCCATTAATTACTTAATTTGAATACCATTTTAAAATTAAATTTCAATTTCTGAACATTTGATCTACTATACATTATCATAACCTGGTGAAGATTCCTTGTGGTTGTGTATAGTAACACTCCGATATCTTAGAGATTAAATTTCTGGTCCATTCCAAAACGGAATACACAAATGTAGCCACAGCATGTTTTTGAATTCATTTTTTACTATTTTTCACCGTCAATACCATATATTTTGCGATCACCTCAGATATATAATTATACGAACTTTAGCGAGGATTCAATTTGACATATTGGAAAAAAACGGTGTTCGTTTTTTTTTTTTTTTATATTTTTTGTCGGTTCTCCACAGGTCAAACGGCTACAGCTATCAACTTCAAACTTTTTTCCAATATGGTTCCTCATCTAACTTAGATCTGTATAGTTTTGTGGCATTATCGGGGCGTAACTTTTTTTTTATGAATTTTAGAAATTTCAAAAATACCCATTAGAATAACATGGCGGAAAAAAAAGAAAATATTTTTATTTTCCAAAAAAATGGAAATTTTGCGTGAAGTTGAATTACATTTTGATACACATTTCTAGAAAATTTCAGCTTGATCGGATCAGCCATTTTGAAGAAAAAACATAAAATGTGCTAAATAGTTACCACTCGAAGCAGTTTTTACCCATTTTTACTCATACTATAACTATTCGCTCGTCCAACAACGCATATATGGCGTTTTCCTAGTATATCAAAAGTCAAGTTGGGCTACCCAAACGACCAATTTAAAATACATATATACAAAACACTATGTTTTTTCACTGATCTGCGCCACAGTTGAAATTTTTCCACAATTTGCATTTTCGGTGGGTGGGACAAGGATCGAGGGTTTCCATGTAAGATTTTAAATTTTCTCCGCCCTCCTTAAACAATGGAAGCTATAACATTTTCCTGGAATAACAAATAAAACGACCAACGTTTTCATATTTTCTTTGTCCAAATCTACGCGACACCGTCGTGTAGATTTAAATGCCAAGTTTAATTTCCTTTTCTTCATGTTTCTACGGCCATTTCCTTCTTCCTCCATTTGAACAGTATCCAATTTCCTCAAGAGTTTCCACTGTCTTATGAAAGCAATCACGAATAATGCTGTATAACATACTACACAATTGACCTTAAGTAAAATACCTGACGTATTTCAGAGTATATACCTAAAAACTCATCACAATCACGTTGAGGGGTCGACACTTCTGATCGTTCATGGTGGAGATTCGGGGAGACGGTCGGTCGGTCACGTCTTGCGGAACGAAGCTTACGTAATTGGTTTTTTGCAAGTTTGGTCTGAAATTTATATACACAATTTTCATTGGTTTAGAAAAGCAATTATAGTATAATCAAATGAAATTCAGACTGCGTGTGATTTTAGGGTAAGAAACTGAGATGTACAGTTGCGGTCTCATAAAGTGGTCGATTAAGACATACATCAGAGTACATGATGAATAAGATATATTGATAAAATATGCATTAAAACCAGCTGACAGTTCGATGTGCCGTGTGTAAAAAACTTGATTGTGAGATACGTATAGATTGAATTTAAATTAAAATTTTGAAAAAATCATTTTTTTGTGACCTTAAGATACGTTGTACTTGTACCATTAAGACACTTCACACGATCAATTAATTTCTGAAATTAATTTCTGGAATTAACTGTAGAAAAGTTGAATACCCACGTTCCTATGTTGCCTACACGTGAGAACGGAAATCTTTCAAGTGCATGCCAGAATTTCACGAAATTAAAATACGTTGAACTTCACTGCAATCTTTCACCTAGCTGACATGTTGCCCACAGGTATATCGCTACTAAAATGAGAATTTCGCAACAGAAATTGCAAGCGCCTTTACACCACTGAAATTATTCCGTGCAATTGTTGACCTTTCATGCAACGAAAATGAATCGTGTGAAGAGTGTTATGGATGGAAATAGTGTCTAGTTGGGCAACGACGCATGATAGTGCCTATGCTCAACAAGTAGCAGTGCTAGCAGGAATTACTTTCCATTTTTTATATTGGGTTTAACGACGCACTGTTATGATAACTGAAATCTAATGGCGTCGGATGGATGATTAATGAGATGATGGGATGATGAGATGAAGGTTCTTGGGTAATGGGGAGGATAGTGGGAAGGAAGCGGTCATGGCCGACTTATTGTAGGAACCATCCCGACATTAGCCTCGTCTACAGAGGGAAACCATGAAAAACCTCTGTAAAGATGGTCGGCGGCGGGGATCGAACTGGGTTCGGAATTCCCCTCGTCTCCCGGATTGAAGCGAGCGTGTTAACCACTGCGCTGCATGTGCCGATAGAATCATCCTTCCAACAGTGGCAGATGGCATTTTCTTGGTGATCACAGCGCTCCTAGCAGGATTCACTTGCAACAGTGCCATTTCCAACAGTGGCAGATGGCATTTTCTTGGTGATCACAGCGCTCCTAGCAGGATTCACTTGCAACAGTGCCATTTCCAACAGTGGCAGATGGCATTTTCTTGGTGATCACAGCGCTCCTAGCAGGATTCACTTGCAACAGTGCCATTTCCAACAGTGGCAGATGGCATTTTCTTGGTGATCACAGCGCTCCTAGCAGGATTCACTTGCAACAGTGCCATTTCCAACAGTGGCAGATGGCATTTTCTTGGTGATCACAGCGCTCCTAGCAGGATTCACTTGCAACAGTGCCATTTCCAACAGTGGCAGATGGCATTTTCTTGGTGATCACAGCGCTCCTAGCAGGATTCACTTGCATCAGTGCCATTTCCAACAGTGGCAGAGGGCATTTTCTTGGTGATCACAGCGCTCCTAGCAGGATTTACTTGCAACAGTGCCATTTCCAACAGTGGCAGATGGCATTTTCTTGGTGATCACAGCACTCCTAGCAGGATTCACTTGCAACAGTGCCATTTCCAACAGTGGCAGATGGCATTTTATTGGTGATCACAGCGCTCCTAGCAGGATTCACTTGCAACAGTGCCATTTCCAACAGTGGCAGATGGCATTTTCTTGGTGATCACAGCGCTCCTAGCAGGATTTACTTGCAACAGTGCCATTTTCAACAGTGGCAGATAGCATTTTCTTGGTGATCACAGCGCTCCTAGCAGGATTCACTTGCAACAGTGCCATTTCCAACAGTGGCAGATGGCATTTTCTTGGTGATCACAGCGCTCCTAGCAGAATTACGAGTCGTAACAATACTAAACTTCTACCAAGATCTGTAGACTGTTGAACCAATGCTCTGTCACTCAATCCAGTGAGGATATTCATTTACTCAATAGTTGTACAACTTGTACTAATAGTTCGGCAATGTCATACCAGCTTACGGAAGCATTTTATTCGTGAGTTTTATATTTCTAGGTAAACGCGAGAGTGTTGTGAAATGAAGCTGTCAAGAGTAATTCAGCAAATGAAACTATGTAAATGAGAGAAAGAGTATTCTTGAATTCAGCGCACGTTTATATTTTCCCCGAGTCAGTTCTCAATTCCTTTACGTTGGAAGGTTTTATAATGCAGAAACTTGTCTTTGAAAAAACCGGTTAGTAGACCGTTACTCTTATCAGTGAATACCATACTAACCAATGTACTGTTTTATGTACACAATCTGTTGACTTTTTATAATAATAATATTTCGAACCTAGAAAACTAACTTTGTTGAATCAGGGGTGTTCTCATCTATTTTTATAGGGCATACTTCTTGGATCCCGGTTTCTGCCAGTTCTGAATCTTGCATCCACTTCCTTCTCCTCTTCTTCACTCTTCTTCACTATCGACTTCTTCATCTCCTACGAGTTCCCTCCACCGTTCTCTATTCTCCCACCATTTCTTTCTGTCACTTGACTCCATTCCTCCCCTCGATTCACTACCCCATTCTCAACTCCTTCTGCCATCTTCCTCTTGGTCTCCCGACTCTTTTCTTCTCCTTCCTCTCTCTTCTTTCTTCTCTCTTCTACTCTCCTCCTTGTCATGCAATCCTTCGGAATCCTTTCATCTACAGTACGCATCATATGCTCAAACCACCTGATACTTTATTTATTAATTTAAAAGAAAATATTTCCATTCCCACTTCCTTCCTTATCTCTCTGCTTCTCTTCCTCTCCATCTTTGATACTCCCGCCACGCTCCTAATAAACTTCATCTCTGCAGTTTCCAACTTTATTTCATCTCTCCAACTCATTGTCCACGACACCGCGCCATAAGTCAATATTGGCAATATAGAATAAAAACTAATTCTCATCATTTATTGTGTATTTGAACGTTTACTTGAAAAAAAAAGGGAAAATAGAAATCAATATCTCAAGTCTTCCGGCACATGCAGCGTAGTGGTTAACGCGCTCGCTTCATGTGATCCGGGAGGCGAGGGGAATTCCGAACCCAGTTCGATCCCCGCCGCCGACCATCTTTACAGGGGTTTTTCATGGTTTCCCTCTGTAGTCTAGGCTAATGCCGGGATAGTTCCTACAATATAGGCCACGACCGCTTGGTCACACGACTCGGTATGTTCATTATGTTATTGGCATCTAATCATTATTAAAATATAATTAATGAATACATTGTTGAGTTGAAAAGATTTTCGAGAAATTATCCAAAATAAAAGATTATAAAAATGAATGTTACACCAAAATGTTGGAAAAATATATTGATCGAGCCGTTGATCTATCGTGCTAAAACATGAAGCGTTAATCCAGCTCTTAACTGATCTCTTTTCTCGAACGTTCTGTCTTATCTTGTCTACGTCATACGTCATGACCTACGTCATGTCTCACATTCAACTGTTGATCTCACATGAATCTCAACTTCATACCGTGAAATGTCTGTTTTGATGATAACTTCCGAGTGCAATCAGATATAAATATTACTAGGAAAATGCCATATTTGCGTTGTTAGACGAGCGGATAGTAATAGTATGGGTAAAAATGAGTAAAAACTGCTTCGAGTGGTACCAATTTAGCACATTTTATGTTTTTTTCTCCAAAATGGCTGACCCAATCAAGCTGAAAATTTTTAGAAATGTGTATCAAAATGTTATTCAACTTACCGCAAAATTTCATTTTTTTAGAAAATGCAAATATATATTTTTTTTTTCCGTCATGTTATTTTAATGGGTATTTTTGAAATTTCTAATTTCATAAAAAAAAGTTACGCCCCGATAATGTCACAAAACTATACAGATCTAAGTTGGATGAGTCAACATATTGAAAATAAGTTTGAAGTTGATAGCTGTAGCCGTTTGACCTGTGGAGAACCGACAAAAAATCAAAAAAACAAAAACATAAAAACGAACACCAATTTTTTTCAGTGTGTCAAATTGAATCCTTGCTGAAGCTCGTCTAACAATACGATTGAAATACAGCTCTTTTTAATACTTTCAAAAGTATGCAATGAAATTATCAACATTATCAAGCTGAAATATAATTTTTGTTCCAGATGTATATACATATATATATAATTAAACGACAAAAACTGAATAATTTGTACATAAGCTATCCTGTAGGTATTGAAAATATCTTCATTACTATAATATTCGAATTTCGATATCACATTCCGCGATCATGAAGATGGTCATTATTTGCTTTCGTTTGACTCAAACAGCTGGTTCATTTTGGGGAAGAATTAGTATTAGTATTAGTAGGTAATAATGAATCTATCAGTTGATGATGAGCGGAAGATAAAAACGTTCGAAAGAGACTTTCCAAAGAGGTGCTATAGTTGACTGAGCTACGGAGGTCGACAGGTCGCTTATACCTCGTTCACATTACAGAACTTAACTCTAGTTACATTAACTACAGTTATGAGTGAGTGGGTGGAGTTTTGGTAACTAGGAACTCTGTTCACATACCTCTGACTTAACTTTCGTTAGTGACGTAATTTCATAGCCTCCTAAACAGAACTTAGTATGAATTAGAAGGCTGTGAGCCATTTGATATTCACTGCTGTCACGTTTACTTGACTGTTACATTTATGGGTTGAATTACTAAATATTCAAGTACTTAAATATTAAATACTGAATCAAACTTTTGATGGATGGAAAGGAAATGACACGAGAACAAAACTGACCAAATCCATAAAGCGGTGTGTTGACACCTCAGAATGAAAGATTCAAGAGAACGTAGCTTTCTTGATCGCAGTTAAGCTGAGTTCTAGGAACTCAGTTAAGACATAACTAGAGTCAACTACTAACCAAGTTCCGTTCATATTACTAGGCGAACGCAGGATGTGCGTGTACGATGAGCGAGATGTCTATATAAAGTTTAATCGAAAACTCTACAAACCTTGATCATTTGAAATGAATTTCATCCGATGTCAATGAATCTAGAAAGCCGTGACTTTGAAAATGCAACATTTTTCAACTAAGATTTCTATCTTTCCGATGAATAAAATACATTTATTATATTATTTTCTTCAAAACGGCTGGTCCGAATATCAAACCAAATTTTTATTCATGTATATTATTCTTGTGTTCACATTTGTGGAAAATTTGAATCATATTGAAGAGAATTAATTTTTCAATTTTTTCCGTTCAGCCAAATCGTATGGGGTTTTTAGAAACTAATAAATGATGTTTCTCAAAAATGGTCCAACCGATTAGACCTCAAAACTATACAGTTCGAAGTTGGATAAGTTTGCATATAAAAAAAAAGTTTCATGTCGATCGGTCAAACCCTGCGACCTGTGCAGTGTTTACAAAAAAAAAAAAAAAAAAAAAACGCACAGACAAAGTTCCGTAAGAGTTCAGTGAAAATCTTCGCCACGCTCATCTAATAACTTAACTAACCTTACCTACATAACTGTAGTTAAATTCTGTAATGTGAACGAGTTATCACCGTTCGGGAGTTAAAACAAAAGAATACACTTTGCTAAATCGACTTCCATGCACTCTTAAAATACCTGTATCATAACACTGGATCACCAGGGGGGGCATTCCTGTACAAGATAAATCCAGTATAAACTTAAACCCACAATTAAAGGTGGCCGTGTATGGGCTGTTGATATAGGATAATACCGATTTTCTTCTGTTTTTCGGTATTATCTTCACTAAAATCGGATTAAATCGTACAGGAATGCGCCCCCAGGAGTTATGATGGGACTATCATTCCCATACATCAGGTGTCACCAACATTAAAACTAGAAACTGTAAAAGCATTTTAATGCCATTTTTTAAATACTCAGAAATAAAATTCTAAAAATATAGTTATTTGATCCTAAAGTGTTTTCAAGTATATTGAAAGTAATAACAACGTGATAATGTTTTATTAAGGTGGTACCATCGTAACTAATGGTAGACATAACGTTATGAGTAACGATGTAAAGATGGAGTTTATCAGATGATATGTTTCCTAGCCATAGTGTCGATAAAGTATAGTCGACACACTGAGAGAATAGGATTCCTACCGTGGCGCATCCTGGTATCACTTTGATGCACTGAATGATATTCAACATGACAACACTAAAATCAGCTAAGCATGCTACACACTAAAAGCGGCTCTTTTGATTTTTTAAATCCAATAGGCCTAGATATTGCGTTTTATTGAATTCTTTTAGGTCAACTTGGCGAAACCTATGACTATCAATAACGTAACGGGATAAGCAACATGGCGTAAGTTATATACTTTCAACATTGGACGTCTTCTCACCATGATGGAAGCAAAAAATGTGACGCGCTGAAGTGTACATTTTTGAGATTCGCAATTTCAAATCAAAACGTACTCATTCAGCTCGTATTTCAATGTAAAGTACATAGTTGAGTACTTGCATTGTTTCTGTTCTTTCTCGCAGATGTCAAGTAATTAATGCAGTTATCAATTGGTAAATGTGGCAGTATGGCTCTTGACTAGGGGTCCAAATGCTTTTACACACGTATTTAAAATTCAGAGTGTCCAATTCAAATGAAATGTATTCCAACGTTGCTTAATACAATTGGGAAGAGCTGGATTCACAGAGTGCATTACACGTATTACTTTTATGAATCAATATAATACTACCAGTAAATTGAGTATGACGGCATCCCTTTGATTCCCGCATGGTGCGAAAGGAAATTATCAAGTTGCTTATCCCGTTACGTTATTGGTAGTCATAGGCGAAACGAATTAATGAATTCCGATTAAAGGTATGGCCTACTCTTGTAGCATGAAAAAACATTATTTTTTGCGGATTCGCATGGAAACATTGCTTGTTCACGAACCTGTATGGTTAACAGAACCACCAACCATCAAACAGAAAAAGGATGAACCACACATAAAACATTCCCGTATTTTCACTGTTCCTTTCGCTCAAGTGCACAAGATACATTTTCATATTTTAAATATATTCATTTTCAATCATTTTAATCATTAAAAACAACCAATAACGAGTGTATTTGTGAAATATCTCATTTTTCTATATCGATGAAGTTTTCTTGTGGTGGCTGCACGAATCCTATTCTCTCAGTGTGTCGACTGTAGAGCACTTTTTTGTCAACGATATACAATAGCAGTTTTTAATGTGTATGATATCTGTTTGTTGAAACTACCTTTCACTACCAGATGTTTGTGAAATGTTTGTTTTGTCGTTGTACAACCATTAATTCTCTATTTAATTTCATCAGACGAGCTGTTGGCTTTGTGAGCGATCAGAGCGAATAACGAAACTGTGGAAGATATAAGAACCGTGGTCAATGGTGAGTTGTATAGATACTTTAGAATGTCGAAAGTGGTCACTTAACTCATCTATCGTAAGCAAATCCTTATTTTGGAATAAATAATGGAGGAATATACATGCGAGGTATTTTATATTTATGAAATCACATCACCAAGGCCCAGTGAATTGATAGTGAATTGAGCAATAGTTGGCTAGCAACTTGTTATCACCATTGGTTACATATTTTATTTTGTTACCCGAACTAATTGTTGAGGAATGAATGAATGGAGAACATCAGCAGCTGTAATTAATATACGCATTTGAGTATTCATAGGTAAAATTTCTCGGTTGTTTACGTCAAGTAAACGGAACCCGTCATTTCCACCCTCGTGAAGTTGGCCACGCACATGTGCGAAATCAAATGTTGACAAATGTCATTCGTTAGTGCTTCGTTAGTGCAGGTTAGTGCCGCAAATAAAATAGTTAGTGCTATTATAGTGCTGGCACTAATTTACCAAATACATGTGCGGGGCCAACTTCACGCTGGCCCCGCACATGAACGGAAATTGTAATTTTTTGACGTAATCACCTTGGATTGTGTTAGTGCTCGTTAGTGCCGCTCATTTTATCGTTAGTGCTGCATTGGCTTGGAGCAAAATCGACCTAAGTCATGTGTGGGGCAGCCCCGCACATAAGCAATTATAGCGTTTTTATGGCATATAGATTTAAGTCTTCGTTAGTGCTGGTTAGTGCCATAAAAATTATCGTTAGTGCTAGTTTAGTTTGGTCACAAATAAATGTCAAGAGTCGAGATATAATATAGTGCCGGTGCTATCTATGTGCGGTGCCAACTTTACGCTGGCCCCGCACATGATCGGAAATTGAAATTTTTTGACGTCATCACCTTGGATTATGTTAGTGCTCGTTATAGCACTGCTATATAGCACTAACGATCTCATTTGCGACTCTAACTTGCACTAACGAAGCACTAACGGATGACATTAGTCAAAATTTGATTTTGCACATGTGCGTGGGCAACTTCACGAGGGTGTCATACCCTATTTCATTATATGGAGTTATATAAGAATCAAATTAGTTTTATTCAACTAAGATTCGTGAAATTCTAAGATTTTTAAAAGTCTCACACATAAATTTTAACATAATTTACATACATATTTTCTGTTTAATCTAAAATCTTCTCACATCACAGATGCTACTCATTCAATACAAGTCACTCAATATGTATCCACAATCTTGTAGAATTTCTCGAGAGATCTCTGCTTGCTGACAATTTCAATGAATCGGGACGTTTTACTGCTCCATTTATATGCTTGTTTATGTTTCGTACCATTAATCAAGTCATAGACTCACTGGAAAAACTGATTCGTTGCTGTTTATTTGGTCACGATTCACAGAACAAACGAACAAACTAATCAACTGCAACTTTTCTCAAACAATATAGTTCAATAATAGAAAATATATAACTTTGTTGTTTTTAGTGCCAGAATTACCAGCGTGGGAGTAGCTTGAACTGGCAGTTTAAAGTTATTATCACCATGTGCTGTGACCTATGCTATTTGTTTCTACTAATCCTCGGATTAAGACTAACTGGACTTGGTAATAACGGGTCTTAGATAAATAGGTTTGACCTTTTTTATTTCAGAAAATGTGGATACTTTTTTTGAAACACTTATTAAGTATAGACAAGCTTGTCAACACACACACACACATATATATATATATATATATATATATATATATATATATATATATATATATATATATATATATGATGAAATGTCACTTTTCATCCAATCCGCGAAACATTCGACATAACACACACATATATATATATATATATATATATTTTTTTTTTAATGAATTGACTAATTCAAAATGTATACTGAATTGATGATACCATTTGTATATACTTTTCATCTTCCATTTCAATTGCATTCGAGAGTACAGGTGTTTTTCTCCCAGTTTAAATGAAGCTGCTAATGCATTTCACAAAGATACTCATAATGGCTTGTTCCACATCGAATATTGTACAAGTATGAGTCGTTAAACGTCGTCACTCATCACTAAACTGTTGGACGGAATGAAGCGAGGGAAAACAGGTGAGAAAAGAATAGGAGAAAGAGCGGTTATAGATAGTGAAGTAGCGAGAGAAAAATGTGAAAGTGGAGAGAAAGTTGAATGAAGATTGAACACTAGATTACAGGCATGGAAAGGAACATTTGAAAGTATAGCCAGAGAGGAATTCAAATATAATATTTACAAATTCGTCATTTCTTACTTGACAGAAGCCTATACTAATTGAAAATATCATTTAACATATTTGTCGATTTATTGTGTATTGATATTTTATATGTATGTAAGATTGTTTCGAACGTATTATAAACCTCAGTCAGAAATTGCATGAGGAAATTAGGCCTGCCAAGTTTCCCTTTTAGAGTTAATTACTGCTGTTAGCACCCGAAGCAAACGAAGAAAAACGAAGATAAATTAAACATTAATGTCGTTCTGTATTCTCTAACAAACAAAACACATTTCTGATTAATGCTGATTAAATAATAACGAATGACGGGATAAATGTATATAAGCATGATTTAGTGGAACACAGGATTATATAAAACAATTTAATGCGAAATGCCATTTCTATTAAAAACATATATTATAAACATTTGAAGTGTGTACCAGTTCTTTACTATCTATCTATACTCATATCCACGGAAGCAGAAGATTCCGAACGACCATTCTGTCCAACACCACTAAGGTACGGGTTATTCTCGCCGTCTACTTTCGTGGTTGCAAGTGTATGTATCCAACAGAGAACAGAAAATGATTAACTTATTATTATAGTTGAAATATTTATACTCAAAATGGACACAAGATTCGAAAAACAAATAACGAGAACTCATCACTGTAATTTTTTGAAAATTTTGAATGATAAACTCATATTCAATTTAGGCTTGGAAAACATATTTTCACAGAATTATAAGATCAATAAAAAAAGCTGATTAAATTATGGAATTTATCTACAAAATAAACTAACTAATATTTTACATAGGATTTCGAAATATCTTGGCGATAAAAAAAATACTAGAACATATCTAGTTACCTAATATGATTTGATGAGGTCAATTGAAAGACTCTGATTTACCTCACTCGATTTGTTTCGTATTTTTGTACTTTTCTATAACGTCTCTCATTTTATATAAAGCTGGCGCTTCGTTTTTGATTATTTAATCACACACACAGCATTAATCTACTGGGGTTAAATGTTTTTCATATTTACTTTATATTAAAATTATAATTGTATCTTACTTACTTCAAGATATATTCTAGTAATAGCTTATGTTTATACTTCTACATTCAACATCAATAAGAATAGGCTACGTCCCATTTCAGTGAAATCCCGTTTCATCGACTGTCTCAGTTCATCGAAATCCCGATTCATCGAAATCCCGATTCATCGAAATCCCGATTCATAGTCTGTCTCGTTTCATCGAAATCCCGATTCGTCGAAATCCCATTTCAAATCCCGTTCCAGTGAGATCACATTTCATCGACTTTTAGCCAACGATGTATGTGTTCGTTTCATCGACTGTCTCGTTTCATCGAAATCCCGTTTCATCGAAATCCCGATTCAGTGATAAGAATAACATCAATATTCCAATTCTATTCTATTTAAAATACGAATACGTTCAAATTCAATAAATATAATTTGAACATACATAATATTGAATACAGTAGAATGTATCATATGATATATTATACTGGGAGAGATTTCAACTTATATATTAATAATATAGTAATATACGATCTCATCTTTCATCCATATCTTTAATAGGAGAACAATGATTCTCTATCAAGTTCCGATGTTATTAAAAAAAATATATAATATCACTTTATTTTCAGCAGTCATGCATTATTGCATTTGATTTGACAGTGCTTAAATCAGAATCCATTTTGAGTCTAGCTATAAAGTGGAAGTGTCAGCTGTAAATGTGTTATTCTGTCTAGATAATAACATGATGCACATAGACAATGCATTATATTTCATATGTATCACTTGGTATTCTAAGCACTGAGCACTGGGTGTGGGAGGAACAAGGACTTACAGGCCAGCAGAATGGAGACAATGTAGTGGAACAAACAGCCAGACAGTTTTCCACTCGACGGGATTTAGGTTACAACTTCCTGCAAGTTATATGCACTCTGTTGTTTAGTTACTAGGTTTCACACAGTCAGAATGTACTAGATAAAATGTGTGTTCATTATGTGTTTTGTTTACTTTTAGGAACGGAGCAAGTTCGTCGTGTTTGTTATAATTGAAAAAGTAAAATAATTTCAGTTGTTCGAAGTTCAGTTTTACAGAAAGTAGACGAGTGGATGAAGCGATATATATATATATATATATATATATATATATATATGTATATATATATATAAAAGCAACCGAGGGAGGTACCGGTAAATGAAGAGAAAAAAATAATTTACGAGCCAACTGCCAGTTATTATAAAACAAAATATAACCTGAACACAATAAAAGTTCAGGGTTTGCTATTTGGATCTAGAGGAACTATCCCAAAGCTGGTTGAAGAATATATGAAAGATTGGTAAATTTCAGGGATAATTTCCAATATTGTCATCAGTATCATTAGAGATTCAGTCTTCATTCTCAGAAATCATATTTATGGTCATTCATTAAATTAACCACCTTTCATTACTCACTGTACAAATCATATATATATTTTCACTTACTCCATGCCATCAACACAAACCATATTCACTCTTTCATTATTTTTCATTGAATAATTTTTATACTGCTTGTTTTTCTGTGTCATAAGGCAGCTCTATTGTGAGCAGAGATTTTGTACTAAAGTTTATATATATATATACGTAACAATGTGATACGTAGCAATAACATAGATTGTTGAATTACAATGATTAAATAATTACAAATTTGGAATTATTTCAAGACTGATCTCTTGATCCACAGAATAATGTGAAAACAACAGTTGGTTATGAATACAAAACAATTGAACTTCCATATCATCAATAATTTGATTCTGAAAATGTGATTGTAAATATATTAAAAGGGAACAACGAAATACAGTATATTATCGTTGGAGATGAAATTTGTAGAAGTTATTCATTCCTGTTTATTCTGTTGTTATTTTATATACGAACCTTATTTTCTAGTTATTTTTGTAGTTATTTGCCGTAAAACCTTCAGTTTAATCGTATCTTACACTTAATTGAAGAGAGTAAACTTTACCAGAATATTAAACTTCATATTTTAATTTGTTTGAACATATTTTCAAAGTAATTGTATAGTTAATTCATTTCACTTTTGTAGTTAACTACCTAAGCTTAACTATTTTGATTATCTTACCAACTATTTGAGTCATCAGTAGAAAACTTTCCAGTGCATACATTGATTACTTCCTTCTAATTTGAACAGTTACACTTTTACTGTGTGTCTTATTGTTTATATGAAGTGTCTTTCCTACATACATATATATATATATATATATATATAAATATATATGAATATATATATATATATATATATATATATATATATATATATATATATATATATATATATATTGGGTTTAACGACGCACTGTTATGATAACTGAGATCTAATGGCGTCGGATGGATGATTAATGAGATGATGAGATGAAGGTTCTTGGGTAATGAGAAGGATAGTGGGAAGGAAGCGGTCATGGCCGACTTATTGTAGGAACCATCTTGTCATTAGCCTAGACTACAGAGGGAAACCATGGAAAACCCCTGTAAAGATGGTCGGCGGCGGGGATCGAACTGGGTTCGGAATTCCCCTCGCCTGCCGGATCACATGAAGCGAGCGTGCTAACCACTGCGCTGCATGTGCCGGTCTGTCTTTCCTCCTGGGCAATTTTATTCAGATGTGAAACACGTCTGAAACACATGCATACAGATGTGAGTCAACATAGTACGTTCGAATAATGAGCTCTTCGCATTAAATTTGATTAAACTTCTCTCATCAATTCTACGCGTTCTTATCCTCTTCTTGGTACTATTTCTATCTTGGAACGTTTGCATTTCTGAGCTCTACAATACCAAAGTGAGCTGAATAAGAGAACGAAATCAATCGTGTTATAGGTCAATCACGCGCAGAATTCAGGAAATCTATTTCATAAAGATTCTCTATTTGTATGAGCTATTTTTATTTCTCTAGTAGAAATAACACAAAAGTCAAATTGTTATTTCAAAATCTACGATCGCACGAGTTTCTGGGTGTCTTTAGTCTCGAATTAATTCCGCGGTGGATTAATTATTATTAGACGAGCTTTAGCGTGGATTCAATTTGACATGCTGACAAAAATTGATTTTCGTTTTTATGTTTTTTTTTGTCGGCTCTCCACAGGTCAAACGGCTACAGCTATCAACTTCAAACTTTCTTTTTTTCAATATGGTTCCTCATCTAACTTAGATCTGTATAGTTTTGTGGCATTATCGGGTGGTAACTTTTTTTTTATGAATTTTAGAAATTTCAAAAATACCCATTAGAATAACAAGGCGGAAAAAAAATAGTTTTATTTTCCCAGAAAATGAAATTTTGCGTGAAGTTGAATTACATTTTGATAAACATTTCTGGAAACTTTCAACTCGATCGGGTCAGCCATTTTGAAGAAAAAACATAAAATGTTCTAAATTTGTACCACTCGAAGTAGCTTTTACACATTTTTACCCATACTATTACTATCCGCTCGTCCAACAACGCATATATGGCGTTTTCCTAGTTATAAGATTTCATGCATTTTCGTGTACACAAAACAATGACAATTTACATCAGAATTTTTACTATGAGACAATGAATAAGACAAAAATAAACCGGCGCGGTTCAGATATATGTGCATCTGCTCTTCCACCTAACCGTATATCTAAAATATAAAGAAGAATTGAACAAAATAAATTAAAATTATCTCAGTTCCAGCTTGATTTCACGATAATCACGCGAATTGGAGTATTGAATCAAATTCTTGTCGTCACACATTACTACAAGAATTTGAAGTGCTCCGATTGGTTGGAATAGAGACAATTTCGATGCTCTGTGAAATCAGTTGTATTGTATTGTATTGTATTGTATTGTATTTATTAGCATTTCATGGTACACCTGTTCACTTGTATGATTACATTATGACATACAAAGGTTATAAAAATTTGTCAGATCTAAATCTAAAATTGAAATATGATGATAATATATCACTATAATAATAAAAAATAAAAGAATGGACACAATAAAATACTAAAACTAATTCTGTAGAAGCTAGATACTACTGGTTAAACTTATATAGAAAAAAATTAATATATATATATATATATATATATATTTAATATATATATATATATATATATATATATATATATATGATATAAATTTATATTTATATATATATATATATATATATATATATTAAAAGCATAAGGCTCGCTTTTTATTCTAGACTAGACCAAATAACGAGAAAAAACAACACGTGAAAATATTTACGATAGCGGGTTTTTGGGGCACCTATCAGAACCCTGTGGCCTCTAACGACATTTGGATTAATAAAGTGAACGGAAATTTGAAATCGATTTAACGTGTCGTTGAAACTCAATTTCCGAAATGTTGATAGGATAATTGTCGATGTTGCAGTTCAGTTTTCCTATCATTTTCCGTTTAGTTTCCAATTTATTTCCTGTTATTTCCGAATGTGTCTGTTCGTTTTAATACGGTATTTGAACGATGACTCACCGCCTTGTAAAGTGCTAACGCTCAATGCAACAATGGTTTATTTGCACGACTGACAAGATGTATAGCTATGTAATTTATTTCATTGAAGATATTTCTTTGCGAATTGGATAAGTTGATGGAATAAAATAAGTAATTGAATTTTACAAGGAAAATCATATAAATGCATTTATGTATTGGTATCGAAGTTCGAAAGTTAATCAGAATTTAAATTAATCGATATCGGAATGTTATTCCGATTTGTAATCGTAGATCAACATTCAACTTGAACGAACAAAAAAATGATAAATCAAAAGCAATCAACAACATATCATAGCCAATAGACAACTTCGAGTCATGTCCAACCCCTAATCAAATAAAAAACAACACCCAATCTTACATCATATTCTATATTTTCACTCCCTTCTAACCCTTCACCTTGTGAGGAATATTTCGATCGCTAGAAAGCACTACAAGCGTGCTGTGCTGCTATTGGTCACATCCCAACCAGCGCTCCTAGCGGTCGGGGGATGCACTGCAAATATGCACCTACTAGTCACAGTAACTCAATCCGTTCTCTCACACACTCTCACGCTTTTTTCACTCACAGCCCTCTCCATTTTTGCACACCTATTTATAATAAACTACCCGCACATATAACCAGCCTTACCAAACTTTCATCTTTCAAATACAACCTGAAATCTCTTCTACTTCAGAACCCCTTCTATGACCTCAATGAATTTCTCACTTCAAAGTCACACTAGTCAACCATCCCATCATCTTACATGTAGTATCCATATTTTTCAATTATCTCTTTCTGTTCACTTATTTTCATTTCTAGTTTTAATTATTTTCCATAATTGTATCATGTACAAATCTTTGGAAAAATAAACATAAACATAAACATAAACACTAATAGGAAACATGCATGAAATATCTGCATGATTTGTGGTAACCAGCAACTGAAAATCAACGGATCCGTTTATATATTCAATTTTGAATGAAATTTAATTGCTCAAGAATTTATTGAAAATATACCCTATTTCAGTATTGACTTTGTTTGATTTTGCATAAAATTACATACCACGTCCTGATAAGTCATGAAGCAGGAGCGTCTCATTGCTTAATCTTATGGGCCGTAACTCTCGTTGTCAAAGCACGTGTTTTAATCAAATCATCAGAGTTTGAATATTTTTCATATTTTTAATGCAATTTTTAGCAAGTTGTTAATTTGTTAACACTTTTTACGGTATCATGGCATTGAAAAAGTTGATACAATCATTCGTTTTATGTCAATTGAAACTGAATCTAGAATGCATGTATGGAGCACAGGGCCCTTATTCTATAATAGCAAACGAAATTCATGCATGACAAAAGTGTCAGGGTCTAAACGATACACAGTGTTGAGATATACGGAATCGTCGGGACAAATCAAAGATGGCCTGCTTTCATTTCGTTCCAGAGTACTATGCCGCCCTCTGTAGCTCAGTCAGCTGAGGTACGCTTCAGAGTCTGAAGTGACCATTAGGCGTGGGTTAGTGTCCCACATAAGACATGGGTTTTTGTAGACGTCCTTTCATCTATCATCACTTCATCGTTGCATTATCACCCGCTCATTCGTACCCCCGTATAACCTAGCTGTTGGTGGGGTCGTTAAGCAGCATTAAAAAGAATAAAAATAACGTCTCGGATTGGTGCCGTGTGCAAAGAGAATTTAATTGTTCCACCATAAGAGCGAAGTTTCCTAATGTACACATTGTGGATACTTTTGTCCCAATCTCAAACAGCGAACACTGTAAATAATATCTCAAATACTTTCGATCAGATAAATTTATACGATTCAAGTTCGTAATGGCTGTCTTGAAACACATAAAGTCAATTTTCACGGAATGTCTACTTCTACTTTGTGAGTGGTTTCCTCTTGACATGAAAACATTTTACCTGAATTCCAAGTTGTACGAGAAAGCGTCGTCGTCAATACGCAAGCTAGCTCAAGGCGTCTAAATGCCAAAGTCGTTTGGTGATGGAAGCTATTATGATCGAATAGTATAAGTTTGAACTGTGACCTCAAAGACTACAAGTTTGTCGCATGCGCACTACTAAATGCGCAATTGTGACGAGGATGATTTAGGAATTCCATTTGTTGCGCAATGTTGATTTTTGTTTGATTTTTGTTTGATATTTGTTTGTAGTAAATGCAAACTTTTCTTGAAATTCGTGTACACAAATGATACACATCATTCATATTGTTACATTTCGGGAAATCATTTGAAACTCCAAAATTTGGTCACGAGATTCAATTATAATTGTATCATCAAGTGAAAAAATATATCTCCCGTACTCACCAAGATCAATCCCCATATTGTTTTCCATGATGTATCGTGCTAGGAGATCATTGAAGAATATCAATGGTGGTGCCGTGCCTGCTAATGTTGCCTCGACCGCTGCTTTACATGCTTTGTTCAGTCCGGGGCTAGCGCGACCGCTGCTCTGCGGGCTGCGTTCAGGGGAGAAAACATATAATTAATCAGATTCAGTGGTTGCGATTCCAAATGAGGTAAATTTATACAGTTGAATAGTTCAACTACACAATTCGATCAGTAAATAATGTGTTTTGAATTATCAATGCACAATGGATTGATATTGCAGTTTATTACTAGGTTTATGGTGGAGATAATATCGTAGATTAACATCAGTATATATATATATATATATATATATATATATATATATATATATATATATATATATATATATATATATATATATATTAATACTAGGAAAACGTCATATATGCGTTGTTAGACGAGCGAATAGTAATAGTATGGGTGAAAATGGGTAAAAACTGCTTCGAGTGGTACCAATTTAGCACATTTTATGTTTTTTCTTCAAAATGGCTGACCCGATCAATCTGAATTTCTTTAGAAATGTGTATCAAAATGTAATTCAACTTCACATAAAATTTCATTTTTTTGGAAAATAAAAATATTTTTTTTTTTTTTTCCTCCATGTTATTATAAATAGTATTTTTGAAATTTCTAAAATTCATAAAAAAAAAAGTTACCGCTCGATAATGCCACAAAACTATACAGATTTGAGTTAGATGAGGAACCATAGTGAAAAAAAGTTTGAAGTTGATAGCTGTAGGCGTTTGATCTGTGGAGAACCGACAAAAAAACATAATGAAAAAAAAAAATCATAAAAACCAACACCAATTTTTTTCAGTATGTCAAATTGAATCCTCGCTTAAGCTCGTCTAATTAATGAATATGAAATGAAAAAATAAAACGCAAGTCAAAATGTTCTATATTAGGCCTAATTCATTTTTATAATAAACTAATAATAATTGATTGGAAGTACATTTTTAAAACCCCAATATTTATTGAAATCAATAAAAAGGCTCTCAGATCATTCCAATACTCAAGTTTGGTTTTACGGGAAGTAAATAAATGAATCAAGGGATAATTAGCGGATTAACTTGATGATTCCGTTCGTTAAAAAGCTAATTTCGGACATTAATTAGTAATTAGCTTAATAAGCACATTTCTATTTTTCGTTAACCGAAGTCTCAGGCTATTTACGATTTTAATTGGGTCTATTCCGAATAATTTTCATTATATCCCTGAAAGTACAATTGGATTAAAAAGTTTTTCGTAAAATAATCTCATTGAATAGGATGATACCTAAATGGCTTCGAATGAAAATCTTTTGCATTTGACTCCACGTTCAATAAAAAGTGAAAGCTAAAAGAACTGGTACTAAAATCAAACTGAATACGTATTAGAGATTCTGATATTTCCTTTGAAGCTGTTATTATACAGCATCAATATTCCCCAGAAGAGCAAAGATTTAACTTCAATGTAAAATATTATTCCGGACGTAATTTCACAATTTCTCTTGTTTTTTAAAGATATTTCAAGACGCCTTGTTTCCCGACGGAAAGAAATTGAAATACCACGATCTAATTAAACAATCATTCTCGTAAAGTTATATTATATTTTATATGAGTGAAATGAACTTCAAAAGCTCCATGATAATAATAAAACTTCCAGCAAAATATAAAACATTGTCGAAACTTTCTTCCTTGATTCGATTTCAAAAGAAGCTTCGTTTTCTTCATGTAATAGTTGGTGAATTACCTCAATCAGGAAACTTTTCCCAACTAAACATAGCAGACCGGCAATTTTCTCGGAGGTTTCTTATGAAGCACGTTTACTTGCTGAACGGTGGCTCAACGGTTTAAAACGTTTCTAACCAATTCCGAGTAGAATTTTCATGATTGTTCATTAGATGAGCGTAGCGAAGATTTTCACTGAACTCGACATGAAATTTTTTTTTATATGCAAACTTATCCAACTTAGAACTGTATAGTTTTGAGGTCTAATCGGTTGGACCATTTTTGAGAAACATCATTTAGAAGTTTCTAAAAACCCCATAAGATTTGGCTGAGCGGAAAAAATTGAAAAATTAAATCTCTTCAATATGATTCAAATTTTCCACAAATGTGAACACAAGAATAATATACATGAATACAAATTTGGTTTGATATTCGGACCAGCCGTTTTGGAGAAAATAATATATTAAATGTATTTTATTCATCGGAAAGATAGAAATATTAGTTGGAAAATGTTGCATTGTCGAAGTCACGGCTTTCTAAATTCATTGACATCGGATGAAGTTCATTTCAAATGATCAAGGTTTGTAGAGTTTTCGATTATACTTTATATAGACATCTCGCTCATCGTACAACGTACATCCTGCGTTTGCCTAATTTATTTATATTCATTTATGTAATCATTTATCATTATCCATGTCTATATTCAATCATTTCTTTATTCATGCTTTTCATGTTTCAACAACTATGAAGAATTCATCACAACCATGATCAGACTTTGATGAAAAGAGAGAAGTTCTAACAGTTACTTGAAAAGAATCGGCTTTGTAAGTTTCTCAAACTGTATTGGTTACGGAACCCTGGAAGTTCATTTTCATTTATTTTCATTTACAGCTTTGGACCATTGGTCTGGTGGCAGTTTATTCTAAATACTTTTCTTATTTCAACAATGGCGAATTTTTAGTTTAAGTATACAGTTAATAAAAATTTGAGTAGAGCAATAAGGGTAAAAAAAGTAAAAAAAAAAAAAGGTAGTTAAGTGTCATTTTGGAATGTGAGTCTAGAGATTCGATAAAATTCATAAAATTCATAAAAGATTCAATAAAATCACTCAGTACATTCCAGTTTTATGTTCAAATGTACCCAAGTTTTTCCTTAGGAGGCCCACTCAAGGAAATATTTTCAAATATGAAAAGACGCAGACTTTGAGCTTTTCGAATAGGATCCACAGTTATGTATTCTCACTTTTTTAAAAATCATGTCAATTTTGTATTGTACAGATTTTTTTTATCTTTTTCTTTCACCCCAGAATATAATTTCATATCGTACAATAGATTGAGAACTTTAAATAAACAAAACTGAAGTTGCATAACTTGAATTTACTTTGTAATTTCCCAGATGAACAACATGCTCTTGTTAACTCTATAATCAGTGCTTCCAGCTTCCAGTTCATCTTCTTATCTCAGTCTTTTTGCATATATTTATTCACATCAAATACTTGACACGAAGCTATTTTTTCCCTATTAAGACAAAGAATGAGGGTTCAGGATCGTTCTAACGGGGCACCGCAAGGGCGATCTCAACAACCCAATATGTAGAACTAAATATATAAAGAGTACTCAAAATATTTCACTGATTGAAGAAATGTGTCTAATCTCCACAAAATTGAAATAATAGAATCTTCCAATTACCAAACTTGCACAGTACTCGGAGACCATATATAATTTCAGTGTTCCCAAAAGTCCTTCAGATATGCATTCTCAAGTGATTGGTATGTATAGAGCCCTTCAACCTATGAACATTTTAAACATTCTCTCAATTCGAATAACGAATACGACAACATTTTCATACAATTTATAAGGTCCTCAAACGAAATCGCATTTATATTTAAACAAATCATTAATATAGGAGAATTAATGGTTGGATGGATTTACAAGCCAAGGCCAATACAATAGAAGAAGAAGACCTACTATATGTAAGGCAGGAAAGGTCTTTAGATCTAGTGCTTTATACCATTAGTAATTTTGTTTTGAAAAGTATAATTTTGAGAAGTGTTTAAGTTGATTTAGATTTAATTACTATTTCTTTTTTCTCATAACTTCATTCTTCTATTGTATTTTTAATCTTTATCCATTCTTTTATTTTATTATCTGTGTTTATATATTCTGTATCTTATTGTTCTTTTTATTCTGTGTCGCATCGGCAACCCGAATATGGGCAGAGATCATCTTAATAAAGACTTTACACACATGGCCAATAAATCTATAGCATTCGTCCACCGTTTACAATATTCTTCACTCGATAAGCCTTAAACATGTTTGTGTGTGTGTGTATATGTTGTAGTCCAGCAGAGTTGAGTTTCAATCAACTACAGTTAATCAACTCAGTTAATTAACTGAATTCAATTAAAGATAGAGTGTGGTACGGATAGAAATGAAGTTATATGAAGTCAAAGCACGTATGTCTATACTGGCGAAATGAAATGTTATTTTCTTCGATTTAATAATGTTTTATTTCTCTACACTCGATACTTTCGTTTTTTACCTGAAAAGTTGATGTATAGTTGAACCTAAACTTCTCAGAGTTAACTGTTGGAGACGTTGGAAGAGCAGTTGAAGTTGACGTATAGAATGTAAAGTTCGCGCAAGAAGATAATATAGAAGCAAAAATTGATGCAGAAAGTGAAATTATAGAAATAAATTCATTTGTGATGAACATTACTAGGAAAACGCCATATATGCGTTGTAAGACGAGCGGATAGTAATAGTATTGATAAAAATGGGTAAAAACTGCTTCGAGTGGTACCAATTTAGTACATTTTATGTTTTTTCTTCAAAATGGCTGACCCGAACAAGCTGAAGTTTTCTAGAAATGTGTACCAAAATGTAATTCAACTTCACGCGAAATTTCATTTTTCTGGAAAATAAAAAAATCTTCTTTTTTTTTCGCCATGTTATTCTAATAGGAATGTTTGAAATTTCTTAAATTCATAAAAAAAAAAGTTAATCTTCAATAATTCTACAAATTATACATATCTAAGTTAGATGAGGAACTATATTGAAAAAAGTTTGAGGTTGATAGATGTAGCCGTTTGACCTGTGGAGAACCGACAAAAAAACATAGAAACAAACAAACAACCAAAAAAAAATAAAAACGAACACCAATTTTTTTCAGTATGTCAAATTGAACCCTCGCTAAAGCTCGTCTAATTATGAAATTGATCAAGTATCAGCTTCACTTTATCGAAGAAAGTCGTGCACGTTAGACTGTAGTTCGTATTTTCAACAAAACAGACAAAACAGAATAAAAATAAAAATAATACTTTCGATATCAAATGATTTGTGAAGCAATTCAAGCTCACACACAATACACGCACGTCTTTCTATAGTAGCTCTATAATATATAGAAGAGAGGTAATGGACAGTGGGGTTAGAGAGGACGTAGTTCAACCACCCAACGCGCTTCTTTTCTCTCTTTCTCCATCTCTAGCTCTCTCTCTCTCTCTCTCTCTCTCTCTCTCTCTCTCTCCCTCTCTCTCTCTCTCTCTCTCTCTCTCTCTCTCTCTCTCTCTCTCTCTCTCTCTCTCTCTCTCTCTCTCTCTCTCTCTCTCTCTCTCTCTCTCTCTCTCTCTCTCTCTCTCCCTCTCTCTCTCTCTCTCTCTCTCTCTCTTCTCTCTATCTCCCGCTCTCACTCTATATCTCACCATTCAAATCAAGAAAAAACGCCCATCATGAAACAAGAATCGAACCCACGTTCACCCACTTGAACAACTTACAAATGACGTACTGAAACTACTGATCGACTCTGTATAAGCATAGGGCGAACACCATAATTTAACACGCATCTCGAAACTTCGACAGGCAGTGGACCGATCATCCAGTAAATTACATCGCCATTCCCGATTCTTTTCTCTTCCCAATTCTTTCTTTGTCGGCCCCACGCGTTGAATTTTAGGAGAAACGAATGCGAGCTGGTGAGATTATAGCGGGTCTAGTGTTGAGTAAAGAAGGCTTTACAAGACGTGGAATGTGCGCGGATTCGCATTCGCGAGCGCGTTTCAATCAGACATATTGGAATATTGACCAATCAGGGTAAACAGTTGAAGAAAGACGAAGTTTAATTTAGCTGATATCTACAGTCGACACACTGAGAGAATAGGATTCGTGCAGCCACCACAAGAAAACTTCATCGATAAAGATTAATGATATATTTCACAAATACACTCGTTATTGGTTGTTTTTAATAATTATAATGATTGAAAATTAATATATTTGAAATATAGAAATGTATCTTGTGCACTTAAGCGAAACGAACAGTGAAAATACGGGTATGTCTTTTGTGAATTTCATCCTTTTTCTGTCAGATGGTTGGTGGTTCTGTTAACCACACAGGTTCGTGAACAAGCAATGTTTCCATGCGAATCCGCTAAAAATAATATTTTTTCATGCAACAAGAGTACCTGTAATTTGAATTCATAAATTTGTTTTGCCAAGTTGACCTAGAAGAATTCAATGAAACGCAATATCTATTTGATTTAAAAAATCAAAAGAGCCGCTATCAGTGTGTATCATGCTAAGCTGATTTTAGTGTTGTCATGTTGAAAATTATTCAGTGAACCAAAGTGATACCAGGATGCGCCACGGTAGGAATCCTATTCGCTCAGTGAGTGGACTGTACTTGCGTAATTCCGCGGCGAATTCGCACAGGTTGTTCAAACACAAAATTAATCAGTTGGATTCTTTTACCGTGTTCTTATTTCAAAATGACGGTTTCGTGTTTTATCAGTGTAATCGAGAGTAAACAATTCGGATAACTAGGCAAACGCAGGATGTGCGTTGTACGATGAGCGAGATGTCTATATAAAGTATAATCGAAAACTCTACAAACCTTGATCATTTGAAATGAACTTCATCCGATGTCAATGAATCTAGAAAGCCGTGACTTCGACAATGCAACATTTTTCAACTAATATTTCTATCTTTCCGATGAATAAAATACATTTATTATATTATTTTCTCCACAACGGCTGGTCCGAATATCAAACCAAATTTTTATTCAATTTTTTCCGCTCAGCCAAATCTTATGGGGTTTTTAGAAACTTCTAAATGATGTTTCTCAAAAATGGTCCAACCGATTAGACCTCAAAACCATACAGTTCTAAGTTGGATAAGTTTGCATATAAAAAAAAAGTTTCATGTCGATCGGTCAAACCCTGCGACCTGTGCAGTGTTTCCGAACAAAAAAAAAAAAAAACAAAAAAAAACGCACAGATAAAGCTCCGTAAGAGTTTAGTGAAAATCTTCGCTACGCTCATCTAATAACATTCCACTAGGTAACATTCATTCAGAATTTGCTTAAAATGCGTTGGGCACACGAGAGCAATATTGGTACAGCTCCCAATCCGCGTCATGTACAGTCCACTCACTGGGAG
Organism: Brachyptera putata; assembly: GCA_907164805.1. Lineage (NCBI taxonomy): Eukaryota > Metazoa > Arthropoda > Insecta > Plecoptera > Taeniopterygidae > Brachyptera > Brachyptera putata. Next base: position 5,183,816 of record OU015470.1, on the reverse strand, counting down.
AATAGGAATCCTACCGTGGCGCATCCTGGTATCACTTTGGTGCACTGAATAATTTTCAACATGACAACACTGAAATCAGCTTAGCATGATACACACTAATAGCGGCTCTTTTGATTTTTTAAATCAAATAGATATTGCGTTTCATTGAATTCTTCTAGGTCAACTTGGCAAAACAAATTGATGAATTCAAATTACAGGTGATCTTGTTGCATGAAAAAATATTATTTTTAGCGGATTCGCATGGAAACATTGCTGGTTCACGAGCCTGTGTGGTTAACAGAACCACCAACCATCTGACAGAAAAAGGATGAAATTCACAAAAGACATACCCATATTTTCACTGTTCGTTTCGCTTAAGTGCACAAGATACATTTCTATATTTCAAATATACTCATTTTTAATCATTATAATTATTGAAAACAACCAATAACGAGTGTATTTGTGGAATATATCATTAATCTATATCGATGAAGTTTTCTTGTGGTGGCTGCACGAATCCTATTCTCTCAGTGTGTCGACTGTAAGGCCTTCTTTAGATGAGTAAAACATCAATCATTCCGGATGGTACGTCACGAGTTCAGCTGGAAAGTTCGTGCCAAAGTTTGACGCGGCTTCGGTATTAATACCCGAATAAGCCCGACTAAGCCCGAAGCTCATAACGGTCATGACCAGGGGTTTTTATTACATCAAGGGTGATACCGTCTGTGGTAATACGAACAAGAAGCTGGTCGAGAAGTTTTGATAATTACGTTAATCCAATTATGAAGATTTGATTAGTCATCCTTCCAGCTCAGTCACCCGTTAACACTTTTGCGTTAGAAAGTGAAGTCAAGTTGGGCGTGGGTTCGTGTCCCGAATAATGTGTGTTTTTTATAGACATTATTGATGTGTCATTTGATTAAGCGTAGCACATCTGTTAGTGTGGTCATGAAGCAAACTATTGATCATTAGATGAGCGTAGCGAAGATTTTCACTGAACTCTTACGGAACTTTGTCTGTGCGTTTTTTTTTTGTTTGTTTGTTTGTAAGCACTGCACAGGTCGCAGGGTTTGACCAGTCACATGGAACTTTTTTTTTATATGCAAACTTATCCAACTTAGAACTGTATAGTTTTGAGGTCCAATCGGTTGGACCATTTTTCAGAAACATCATTTAGAAGTTTCTAAAAACCCCATAAGATTTGGCTGAGCGGAAAAAATTGGAAAATTAAATCTCTTCAATATGATTCAAATTTTCCACAAATGTGAACACAAGAATAATATACATGAATAAAAATTTGGTTTGATATTCGGACCAGCCGTTTTGGAGAAAATAATATAATAAATGTATTTTATTCATCGAAAAGACAGAAATATTAGTTGAAAAATGTTGCATTGTCGAAGTCACGGCTTTCTAGATTCATTGACATCGGATGAAGTTCATTTCAAATGATCAAGGTTTGTAGAGTTTTCGATTATACTTTATATAGACATCTCGCTCATCGTACAACGCACATCCTGCGTTTGCCTAGTTTATAGACATTATTGATGTGTCATTCGACTAAGCGTAGCACATCTGTTAGTGTGGTCATGAAGCAAACTATTGATCATATTTCTCAATGTTGCTATGGTCTTGAGAGATTTCGTTTCTTTATACCAACTTGATAGACCAAAACGTGACTGAAATTAGAATGAATAAGTACATCAGTGCTCGTTGAGATAAATTAAAAGTAGGAGATCTAAAGCAACATTACGTATTATAAACTGAAAATTGAAATGAAATAATAATGTGAATCATTTATAGTTCCTCATTCTCAGTATATATACAAATAGTCTTCGCGGACTTCGCTTAGGCTAATACAATGAATGGAAATAGGAAAATGAAAATACGACAGCAAATTATAAGATTCAAGTAAATAAAATGGGAAAATAATAAGTACATATATAATAGGAAAAATTTCAACAGAGAGCTATTATACATTATCAGCTTTTATTCAAGATTATTCTAATCAATAATTATACGAGCTTTAGCGAGGATTCAATTTGACATACTGAAAACAATTGGTGTTCGTTTTTTTTTATGTTTTTCTGTCGGTTCTCCACAGGTCAAACGGCTACATCTATCAACCTCAAACTTTTTTTCAATATGGTTCCTCATCTAACTTAGATCTGTATAGTTTTGTGGCATTATTTTCAATATGGTTCCTCATCTAACTTAGATCTGTATTGTTTTGTGGCATTATTGGGGAGTAACTTTTTTTTTATGAATTTGAGAAATTTCACAAATTCCCATTAGAATAACATGGCGGAAAAAAAAAGAAAATATTTTTATTTTCCAAAAAAATGAAATTTCGCGTGAAGTTGAATTACATTTTGGTACACATTTCTAAAAATTTTCAGCTTGATCGGGTCAGCCATTTTGAAGAAAAAACATAAAATGTACTAAATTGGTACCACTCGAAGCAGTTTTTACCCATATTTACCCATACTATTACTATCCGCTCGTCTAACAACGCATATAGCGTTTTCCTAGTTTATTTAAAATGATTCAAACACACTTAAATAATGTTCACACACTGATACATACTTCGTAGGAATGGCATAGATCTACGAGAGAGTTTTAGTTGACAATGTTCACTCCAGACGAGAATTGTAGTATTGAAACACACCGCGGGTGTTCACAGTACATTAGATGCACGCATGCACGGGTTTCAATAGGTTTTATGTTGAAACTTCAACTGCAAATGTCTGCTGGTTCACAGACAGATATCCAAGCGTGTAGACAATAGATATACCTCCAAGACAGTTCACGTTCATGCAGCGCAGTGGTTAATGCGCTTGCTTCATGTGATCCGGAAGGCGAGGGGAATTCCGAACCCAGTTCGATCCCAGCCACCGACCAGCTTTACAGGGGTTTTCGATGTTTCCTTCTGTAGTCTATGCTAATGCCGGGATGGTTCCTACAATAAGTCGGTCATGACCGCTTCCTTCCCATTATCCTTCACATTATCCCAGAATCTTCATTTCATCATCCCATCATCTCATTAATCATCCATCCAACGCCATTAGATCTGCGCTATCATAACAGTGCGTCGTTAAACCCAATATATATATATATATATATGAATATATTCAATTATGCCTGAACAACTCCAATCCCTTGCCCATGTCTGCAATTAGTATGACTTTCCGCCCGCCAGAAAGCGCGACAAGCGGGGGGAATTGTTGTTGGTTATTGTCAGCCCGGATGCAGCGCTTTCTAGCGTGCGGAATCGCAGACATTGGCCGTGGGAGTTGGGGGGGGGGGGGGGGGGGATGGGGGTAGCATAACTGTGATCTGTGATAAAAAAGATTCGAAGTAGCTATTTACGAATAGTCTTGGTCAGTGTTGAATAGTATAATTTGTAATTTAGATCAAATCAGGTTAGTTTTAGGTTACAATAAATTGGTTCAGGTTAGGTTGGTTTGGTTAGTAAGATCAGGGAATCTTGCGTCAATTTTGATTACTAGCAATAAAAACAACAATAACAACGCCCTCCACGATTCACGACGTACCCAAGTCTAGCTAACATGGCCATTGACTACAAGATTGGTATCGCAGAATTTCAATTCAGAAATGTGAAATATTTTCATTGTTTGAATTCATTAATTTGGTGTATACTTCTCTATGGTGTAACATGCAACTGTGAATGATACATTATACAGGTAAACTACTTTCAAAGAATTGTGTTATTAGACGAGCTTTAGCGAGGATTCAATTTGACATACTGGAAAAAATTGGTGTTCGTTTTTATATGTTTTTTTTATGTTTTTTTGTCGGTTCTCCACAGGTCAAACGACTACAGCTATCAACTTCAAACTTTTTTTCAATATGGTTCCTCATCTAACTTAGATCTGTATAGTTTTGTGGCATTATCGGGAGGTAACTTTTTTTTATGAATTTTAGATATTTCAAAAATACCTATTGGAATAACATGACGGAAAAAAAGAAAATATTTTTATTTTCCCAAAAGAATGAAATTTTGCGTGAAGTTGAATTACATGTTGATACACATTTCTAAAAATTTTAAGCTTGATCAGGTCAGCCATTTTGAAGAAAAAAAATATGTGCTAAATTGGTACCACTCGAAGCAGTTCTTAACTATTACTACCCACACTATTACTATCCGCTCGTCTAACAACGCATATGGCGTTTTCCTAGTTTATAAATAAGTATAGTAAGTTCATGAAGCACTAACTGAGCTAGGTATGTTCAATAAATAGTCCCTCCAAATAACTGCTCGATGTAAGTGATTTAATATTGTTTGTAAAAAGTTCATTAAAAAAACTTTCCCAGTAGCGTACATTTTTCCTCATAACACAATAAACAGACGCCGTGCTTTTGAGACGACAACACACAAATGATGGGAAGGGTTGGTGAGGGGAGAGGATGGGAGAGAGTCAAGTTCTAAGGGAACGATCGCATGCGAAGATAGCTCCATTCATTGGGTGAAGAGCATTTCTATGTTTTTCTCACAGATTGTGTTTATTTTACGACAGCAGCGGAATAAATGAATCAGTTAGGAGAATCGTGAAAGAATCTGAAAGTTTTTCTGTTTTTTTCTTTTAACGCCTTGCGAGTTTTAAAGTCAATTTCAATGGTAGATTTCCAAGGATGACATGGTAATAAAGATGCGGAATATTTAAATTATACATATATGTCAGCAATAAAAGTTGAGATGTGACATTTTTGAATTTATGTGTCAAAGAAATTATTGCTCGGCATTAGTTCAAGCTTTTTGTAGGAAATGCAATAAGTACTCATCGAGAGTATACAACTAGGGGCGAATATAAACAATATTTTATTATATTATTTTCATTAACGCTGAATCTTTTCAATAAAATCATTGTTTTTTCAAGTATCTTGGATACGATATTATTTTAACAGGCTCACAGACAGGAATAAGCACATATTATTGCAGTCTCAATCTCAATAAAATAAGTATTCATCTTTGAACATTTTAAAAAATAAAATAATAATGACTGATATTTAGATGCGAATTAGATTCTATACTAGGAGAACGCGTTATGTGTTTCCGCGTTGATGGATGAGCTAATAAGAATGACATTGAATTCTTTCAAAAAGTTATATCAAGTTGATGTTTTGACGGCATTCAAGTTGAAAATCAATCTTTCCATTTGGTTGGTTTATTTCGTAGACTATTCTCATGGAGGAAATATTAGATGCAATTCAATATTATATATTGTAATATTAGACTACTATATGAGACGTGATGACAGCTTTATACATATATACACCTTGAGATCCTACTTTTATATTCATTACTCATTCTCAATAATTTCTTCGATAATAAAGAAGGCATTGTTTTGATCGTTCTCCATTAATTGGTGACACTTGTTGCTTGGATTTAATTGGTTTTCTTAATAGCTTTAAAACGATGTGAATATTTTTTTGGGCCAAGTGAAATTGAGTCTTCGCTTCGCTCATCCAATAAGCTCAAAAAAATAGATTTCAATTCATTTTCAATCGACATTGGACAGTGCAATCAAAGTAACATTTATTTTCTAGATTTCAATTGCCTGAATTCACCTCAACTCTCTATGATATCTGGAAAACATCTAGAAATTATCATCAAATTTTCTCATTGAGAGCGTCGCATGCAGACTTCATATCGATAAGAAAGCTTCAATTTGCGTCCACTTTGTAAGAGAACCAATATGTTCTCTCAAGAAAGATGAAAGAAAAGGGAAAATATCTGATGAATAAAAATATTGTTCACCATTCGGTTCGTTCAATTTTGTTGAATTCAAAACTGAGAACTAGGAATCAAATAGTACAATATAATTGAATGAAAAAAATTTGAAACTTTAATTAGACGAGCTTTAGCGAGGATTCAATTTGACATACTGAAAAAAATTGGTGTTCGTCTTTATGTTTTTTTTTTCATGTTTTTTTGTCGGTTCTCCACAGGTCAAACGGCTACACTTATCAACTTCAGACTTTTTTTCAATATGGTTTCTTATCTAACTTAGATTTGTATAGTTTTGTGGCATTATCGGAAGGTAACTTTTTTTTTATGAATTTTAGAAATTTCAAAAATACTCATCAGAATAACATGTCGGAAAAAAAAATTATTTTCTCAAAAAATGAAATTTCGCGTGAAGTTGAATTACATTTTGATACACATTTCTAAAAAATTTCAGCTTGATCGGGTTAGCCATTTTGAAGAAAAAACATAAAATGTGCTAAATTGGTACCACTCGAAGCAGTTTTTACCCATTTTCACCCATACTATTACTATTCGCTCGTCTAACAAAGCATATACGGCGTTTTCCTAGTTCAATAGTAAAAGATCAATGAGAGATCATTTTAAGCGAGTGATAAATTATAAAATTGATAATTGATAATTTGACAGTTGATAATTCAAGTGAATAATTTGAATATGAGTTAAAACAACTACCGCTATCTACCATTCGAAATTAACTATTTAGTTACTCTGGTCAACCAGGACTAGACTCCGAAGCCAATCTAACAAAAAACAAGAAGAAGAAGATAAAGTGAATTTAATTTCAAACTCTTGAAAACCGACTGATAAGAAAGTTTGTAATAGATCTTTGGAGAAACACAAATCCTAAACAGGAAACAAGGTAACACACTATAATAACATATATCAACCTTTCTTTCCATTTCGATCAATCTTTTTCAATCTCATTCTTCTGTTTGTTTGTTTGTTTGTTTGTTTGTTTGAAAGCTTTGCTACGTTTGTAAACTTTTCACCTGTACAAACTGCTATCATGTTCATTGTATAGATAAATGATTGGTGCAACATGTATTACAAGAAACTCGCGACACCTCGTAAACAAAAAACTTGTACTTCTTCAATTCCATCTCTACTTTATATATTTATATTGAGCTTAACTGCGCACTCTCATAATGTTTCAGATCTATTGGCGTCGGTGAATGATGAATGAGATGACGTGATGGTGGGTTGAGATTTTGGAGTGAGTTCTAAAGAAAATGTCGTGGTCTATTTTTCAGGACACATCGTGATGTTTACTTGAACGAAAGACGGAAGCGAAAACAAAACAAAATCTTACTCAAGATGGTCGTCCCTGGTGAGAGTTGATATTTGTCTCCTGAATACGGTTCAGGGTTTTATCAACCGACCAACCCGTGTCACTTATTCCGACTCTCAAATGTCGAGTCGCATATAAGGTATTACAAGTTACATATATATTAATTCCAATTCTAGCCGCCCCGGTGGCTCAGTCAACTATCGCTAGCGGTAGTAACTGAGTAAGCGGTAGTAAGTCACCGTTGGGCGTGGGTTCGAGTCCCGCATAAGGCATGGGTTTTTGTAAGCGTTTTTTCACCATTCATCCCTTCATCGTTTCATTATCACCCGCTCATTCGTACCCCCGTATAACCTAGCTGTTGATGGGGTCGTTAAGCCACGTTAAAAAAAAAATCCAATTCGAATACAGATGGGAAATATGAGATATAATAATATAATTACTGAATCTCATCAATATGATGCATACAAATCTTATAAACTATGGTGATTTTTGTCGTGGACTACTGCAAGTGTCTACTAGAATATATTTGAAAGTTTTCTCTTTGATCAAAAATGATTATCAAAACACAAAATTGTATTCGAACCTTCAAAATAATACAAAGCAACGAGTAGTTTATAGTTACTTTGTCGTTACTCAATTACTTTGTGTTTCCTTTGTTCAATATGTTTTTGATTATAACAAAGATGCCAATTAGTTCTAGTCAAAATAAAACTAAACTGCAAATTGAACAACTGACGATAGAAATTACCGTTTGATATCAAACTCATTTATGTTTCTCTGCCTTTCTTGATATTATACACAAACTTCGATCAATATGCATGTAAATTTCATATCAGTTTAGCATAAATTGGTTCATAGCTTCAGACTTCTGGTATGTAAAAGATAGTTAACGGATATCGAAAATCAAACTCGATAACTGAACGTCGGAACTGTTCTGCTGATGGGTGGGATCATCCTGCAAGACAGATGGATGTACTGGTTATGTGGCTGCCAGTAAAGCATGTCTAATATAATGATTAATGATGACTGTCTATACTGAGGAATTGCATAATTTAGACGAGATTTGGCGAGGATTCAATTTTACATACTGAAAAAAATTGGTGTTCGTTTTTTTTTTTTTTTATTTTATTTTTTTTTTTTTTTTTTTTGTTTTTTTGTCGGTTCTCCGCAGGTCAAACGGCTACACTTATCAACTTCAGACTTTTTTCAATAAGGTTCCTTATCTAACTTAGATCTGTATAGTTTTGTGGCATTATCGGGTGGTAACTGTGTTTTTATGAATTTTAGAAATTTAAAAAATGCCCATTAGAATAACACGGCGGGAAAAAATAATATCTTAAAGTATACGAGATCTTCCGCCAAGCTTTCTCCTATGAGCAATATCCAAACAATTGGCACTTCAAGGACAACACCAGTAATGGCGTTGTTCACTGACATTGACGAAGTTGCTCATTGTTACTCAAGGTTACTCACCATTTGCGGGGCTACACGCTAAGTAGCGTAGCAACCAACAATCACTACAAATCACTTCGATGGCAGAACAACGTTTGCCGAGTCAGCTAGTATTTTTATATTTTATATTCAGTAAGAATTCGAATTGTTTTGAAGGGTATATGATTCCAAACAATTCCCGCCCGGCCCAATCTTGAAGGATTTTTTGAATGTTCATGATGGTGTTCCACAAAAGTGGTCAAACTTATTTCGCCCGAAAACTAGATTAAGTTCCGAGTTGTATAAGCACGCATGTTCAGGAAAAGTTTCATATTGCAACCAGTCAAACCGTGCGACCTGTGCATTGCGCACAAACATAGAACACACACGATGCAGTGATACCAGCTCACTTCATCATAATATAAAGAAGGTGTGCCGACTCAGCCTTCCAATTGGAGGACGTCCGCCGTCATAGAGGGCACATTTGCCTGTAGCGCAACTATCGCTTTTATATCGAACTATAAAAAACAACAATTCTCAACAATGCTATACACGGCTCAGTAGAATTATTACGTTATAGGTAGCATTTGTTTTTCATGAAAATGATAGATTTTATAAGTTCAATAATGTCACCGGTACCGTAGCCACTCAATCTCATCTAGTTCACGAGAGAGTCCGCTAGGGTGAATGGGTGATTTGGGCTCTGATCTGACGGCAAGCAAGCAATAATGTCCGCCATGTTATTAGTATGGGAGTCCTTCTTTATATTATGATGGAGTAAGTTGGTATCACTACATCGTGGAACACACATAGGCCTACAATTCCGTAAGAGTAAGATGAATGTCTTCGCAATCGCTCATTCAATCAGCCAATCAGGGTCGAGTGCAGAAAGGCACATCTGAGTTGGACTGATCTCTGCTTGCGCGATTTCGTTGCGGAGGTAGTCGAGTTGCATCAAATATTCAGTTTGTGTATTTGTTTGCTACCTGTAGTCCTCTCAGTGGTGTAGTCGTGAAAATAAAGTGCCCCGACGTCAGCCCCGGCAGTGGTGCTGTCGTAATAATAAGATATAATTTAAATAGCAGTTAATGTGATTACTAATTGTTGGTGGGTTGGCCCCCACAACGTGGGCCACGCAAGGAAAAATTGTGAAAATTGTTTGTTTAAACAATTATATTCAGTAAGGTTTGGTTTTTAAATTCTAGCACGTAGCTGGCAGACTTGGACTGCCCAAGTTAATTATTACTATTAATACTAGATTTTTATTTTAATATGAACTTTGTACCATGATTAGATATAAAATAACAGATTATCAAAGATCAGCGCCCTAGGCCGCCCTGCCTCCGCTTTAAAATTGGAAGCAGGGCTACACCCTGCCCCCAAAAAAGTACCAGGGCGCCGCCTTGGCCCCACTGCATGGACGAGTCCTCTGCTTTCACTTTGTAGTTTCTGTGTAGGTGTCAGAATAAGAAAGGAGTACGCAATCCGTTGAGCGAACAATAATCATCAGAGTTTCACAAGGAGCTGTGAAGAGTAATTGTGAAGAGTGGACCAGTGGCTAGCATGCTGAACCATCACTCAGAATAACGGTATTCGATTCCTGTCGTCTATAGTAAAAGTTTTATCAAGATTCCTTTCTGTCATTCACGTGAAAACTGCGATCGCTCGTCAGACAATGACTGTCTTTTTACACAATTTAAAAAACAAAATAGAATTACTCTATTTGCCAGCCCACAACTGGTTAAACAAATGGAAACATTCCAAAAATGGGGAGCGGAACGAGACTGATGCTCAGCATGAGCTCTCAGGCGCATTTCATGCATAGATGATGTGTAAACAAATCAACGAAGTTTTTCGGATTTGATATTGACAGACATATGAAATGGACAATCCATATTAGAAATGTATTCACGAAACTCAAAAAAATCATTTTTAAAATTAGATACTTGATAAATGTTTTGAGATTACCTGATGTAAGAATATTTTATTCATGTAACTTCGAATCAAGTATGCGCTATGGAATAGTCTTTTGGGGGGGTGCATGTAAAAGAGAGATAAATAGAATGTTCAAAATACAAAAGTATTCAGAGTAATTCTAGGTATGAAGAGAGGTGACAGCTGCAGGGGTAAATTTAAAGAACTGAATATTTTAACCGCCTCATGTTTCTATATTTTAGAAGTTGTGTGCTTTGTCAAGATGAATTTCAATTTGTTCAAGAGGAATCAAGAGAACAATCATAACACCAGGCTTAAACACAATCCAATAACTGAACACCACCGTATAGTATTATATGAAAGTGGTTTGTACCAATAGTACCGTACTGGTGTGAAGTTTTTAACGCCTTACCTCGAGACATTAGCTCCGAAAAGTCTTCCTTTTGTTTCAAAGAAAATGTTAAACGATATCTATTAGAAAAAGAATTTCATAATACTGACGATTTCTGTAAGAACTGATAGCGTGATGTGATATAGTCTTAAGTAAACTTTATAAACCTCACGGTTGTTGACGAAACATAACATTGTATTTAATGTGTACTGTGAATAAAAATCTATCTAACTATCTATCTATCTAACTATCTATCTATAGATCATGCATGGATCGGATCATTGGCCAAGCAACTGGTGGTATGGCTCTCATCCAAGAATCTAAGCTACCATTTTGCTACAATTGCTTGACCAAATCATTCTCCATGTGAAGTGAGAAAGAAAATGTTGTTCTTTCTGTTTTTGAAACTTTATTTCTCGGGGAATATGGTCAACCAGTAATAGAAACGATTCTACATCTCAATTAAGATAATGCTTTCTTCTCAGATAAGTCTAGGATTGAAGTTATTTTATCGATGACTGTCCGATAGGTAAATATCATAGATATACATCAATCATATTGGAAACTAATCCAAGAATAAATACACTTGAATTGAAGGAGTCTCATTCTACGCGAAATACTTCTCATATTGTACATTCTCTAGCTGTTTAACTCTCTCTCTCTCTCCTCTCTCTCTCTCTCTCTCTCTCTCTCTCTCTCTCTCTCTCTCTCTCTCTCTCTCTCTGTCTCTCTCTGTCTCTCTCTCCCTCTCTCTCTCTCTCTCTGTCTCTCTCTCTGTCTCTCTCTCTCTCTCTCTCTCTCTTTCTCTCTCTCTCTCTCTCTCTCTCTCTCTCTCTCTCTCTCTCTCTCTCTCTCTCTCTCACTGTCTCTCTCTCTCTCTCTTCTCTCTCTCTCTCTCTCTCTCTCTCTGTCTCTCTCATTCTCTTTCTCTTTCTCTCTCTCTCTCTCTCTCTTTCTCTCTCTCTCTCTTTCTATTCCCCCCTCTCTCTTTCTCTTCCCCTCCTTCTCAATCTATTTCTTGTCATATGTCACGAATTTGCATGGGATATCAGCTTGTTATATTAATGAGTTGCATCATTAGTGACGGATTGTGTCATACCATGACGTCATCTGCAGTGACGAATCAATCATGATGCCAAGTAATTGTGTTCTGCAAGTATACAATGACGTATCTCAGTAAGGAAATTACGTAATGAATTAATATTCCTTTGTGAGGCGTGAAATTGTACACTGGACTATATGGGAGAGCTGACATCGAATAGCAAAAGCATTCCTCCGTACAACAGTCAGAGATGGCACCACTTTAGAAGTTGGAGTCATTAGACGAGCTTTAGCGAGGATTCAATTTGACACACTGAAAAAAATTGGTGTTCTTTTTTTTTTTTTTTTTTTTTTTTTTTTTCTTTTTTTTTTCGGTTCTCCACAGGTCAAACGGCTACATCTATCAACCTCAAACTTTTTTTCAATATGGTTCCTTATCCAACTTAGATCTGTATAGTTTTGTGGCATTATCGGGTTGTAACTTTTTTTTTATGAATTTAAGACATTTCAAAAATTCACATTAGAATAACACGGCGGAAAAAAAAAGAAAATATTTTCATTTTCTAAAAAAATGAAATTTCGCGTGAAGTTGAATTACATTTCGGTACCGTACACATTTCTAAAAACTTTCAGCTTGATCGTGTGAGCCAATTTGAAGAAAAAACATAAAATGTACTAAATTGGTACCACTCGAAGCAGTTTTTATACCCATACTATTACTATTCGCTCGTCTAACAACGCATATATGGCGTTTTACTAGTCTGTAAAGATTCCGAGGCATCGAGTTTCGAGGAACCGAGGCCCGATCTGGTCTCACCTCCCGTTCACATGGAACACTGAGTCACGTGTGTCGGTGAACGGTTGAACAAAAAACTCATGTTTCCACGAACTCATTTCATTTCATTTCATTTTATTCTCATTTTATTCCACATTACATATCCATTTAGAGAGTTTTCCATACAACGTAATGATTAGTAACAATGTACAATAAATAAAGATACATAAAGAAGAAAAACAAGTTGGAAGGTTCTGTTTGAAAAAGAAGTAGGGATGTTCATTGAGAAATAATAATGTAATGTAGAAGCCCGCATAAGAAAGGTTCTTGTGTGCGGGCTGACCAACATAAGATATCAGTTATGTTTAATCAACAGTTAAAACAGAAGATACTTATAGGCATGTGGTTTAGTGACAATTGAAATTGAACAGAGTGAACATATTACGATTAAATTATGATTATGATGCAAAAAGTACACATATATATATATATATATATGTAACTCAACCGTGTGACTTGAGTAAACGTGAGCAGCGTGAATGTCGTTTTCCGTGTTTTCCTCAGTTTGTTTGAACTGCTTTATCGACTCTGGTTTTCCGAAGCACTTTGATAATGACTGGGATCTATTGGCGTCCTGTAATGTTTCCACTACTCCGGAACAAGAAGTAATCTCATCAATCTATTTAATTGATTAAACCAATCACGACCTGAACCAGTAATGGACTTAAAACAAAGAAATAGAATGAACACATTTATTACTAAAAAAGTATAGAAATATATGTATCCCATTTTTATTTTCATTTTGTAAAGTTTGCACATGCTACAACTCCTCGATCGTTGACTGTACATTGCATGTAGAGGCCTAAATGGGAAGGGACAAACTCAAGTCTTGACACTTTCAAGTCCCAAGTGAGAAGCGAGGAATGAAATTCTCTTCACTTATATTAGAAGGCGTTTCCACAATAGCCTAGCCGGGGATATTGGATCTCGAGCATAACTCCCTTGTGACAACAGCCAAGCCAGGACCTGTGTGATACTTGGCTGGAGCTGGCATCAACGCTTGCGGTAATAAAAACAAGCATATTGCTCCAGGGAAGAAGGAAGGTATTCGACGGGCTTCAATGGATGTCGATCTATCTGTCTAAATATAAAGGAATGTCTAGATATTATTGATTTATTTGATGAATCAGGCGATTTGACTGAGAAAAAAGAAAATGCTGAAGCGAGAAAAAACAGTTTTTGTAAGTTTGTAATTGCTCTACGCGGGCTTCTTGTTCTAAAATTAGATATACTCAAATCAAATCTCATTCTAAGAATTGAATCCATTCCATCCATTCCTCAATTTTGCTTCAAAACGCTTCTAATTGATGTATATATTCAGAGAATTGAGAATAGAATTGAGACTCAGAAATTATGGGATTCTGAGCATCGGGATTCTGAGCAGTACTCCATCCACCCCCCCAAATACTTAGTTATTACACATTTGATTTGTAAATAATAATACAATTTCAAATATGTCGAGAAAAAAAATTCTCACGTAGGCCCATGTATTAGAAAAAAACAGCAATCTTTCCGAAAGAATTAAAATTAATTAATTAAAGAATCAATATTAATTATATTCTTAAGTATTTTCTTCATTGTGTTATTTACGATAAAACTGTTGTTTTTATAATGAATGTAAAAATATGTGAATACTTTCAATGTAGTTCGAGAATGAGATCAAAATGAGAGAATGATTCTGAGAATAAGAGGGAAAAAAGAGAGGAAGATAGATACGGTAATTAAATTATATCATAATTATTTTGTCATCATTGTAGATCCAAATACTTGTACCCACCAGATAAAAAGTCATCCACCAACTAAATAACTGTAAATCATCAATATGATTATGATTATGATTTTTTTATTTTCTCATTTGATCGCATTTATACAATATTGAGCATCGTGTCAGATTATATATAGTAAATATGAAATGCACGTATAAATAAAAATATAAATATAGTGAAATAATACACTTCCCACCAACATAACCTATGAACAATTTAACAGTCACACACAAAACACTACAAACATATGAAACCTGGCATACATTACATTACATTTAACAGTTCATTATGTTGGAATTTTATTCTATTTTTGCGTCAAAAAATTATTTACGGTATAAATACATTTTTGTATTAGATATGATTTGAGGGCTAGCTTGAATTTTGGTCCCAATTGACTTTTTATATTAAGAGGTAATTTATTAAAGAGTATATCCCAGCATGCGTGGGACCCTTTGCTATTCCTTCATCATTGAGAATTCACTACTTTTGAAAGATGTATTTGTGTTTCTTATCGTACCCGAACCACAGCTGTACAAATATAACGGGGATTTTGTGTTACTTATGTTATGTAATGTAATGTTAGTCTTTATTTGTTCAATTTTTGTATGATATAATAACATTATGATATAAAATATAATATAATAAAAGATATATACAATAATTGTGCAAGCATGTTGGTAGAGTGCATTCTTCTTCCGAGGATAAAAGTATGTTCATGTCTATCACAAGTTCATAAATACTTTCATCTTTTTCATGAATGTAAAACTTCTGTGTACTTTTGTAAATACTCGAATGAAGGGTAAGAATACATGAAAATACTTTTCTCGCTTCATACATTGTTATATTCTTTTTTTATTATTTTTGAAATATTTGATATGCCACTATTGAACAAATGTAAAATGAACAAATATTTCTCGTGGTGTAATAGAAATAATCTCACAAGTACTTGAAAAACATTTTACAACTTCTCTTCTATTGCCAGACAAGTAGAAGAAAATAATCTCTTTGAAAGTAGAGTAAAATGCTCGAAGGTATAACGTTTTATAAGCTAGCATTTTAAGAGCACCCAAGAGGCAGAAGAGAAAATATTTTAAACAGTGTTTTTATCAACTTGAATAAAATGGTTAATGACAATTATAAATTCATCCAAGTCTTATGTGAACATAAGTTGTAACTTTGTTAATTAGACGAGCTTTAGCGAGGATTCAATTTGACATACTGAAAAAATTAGAGTTATTTTTTTTATGTTTTTTTGTCGGTTCTCCACAGGTCAAACGGCTACAGCTATCAACTTCAAACTTTTTTTCAATATGGTTCCTCATCCAACTTGGATCTGTATAGTTTTGTGGCATTATCGGGTGGTGACTTTTTTTTAGCGGAAAAAAAAAAATATTTTCCAAAGAAATGAAATTTTGCGTGAAGTTTAATTACATTTTGATACACATATCTAAAAATTTTCAGCTTGATTGTGTCATCCATTTTGAAGAAAAAACCTAAAATGTGCTGAATTGGTACCACTCGAAGCAGTTTTTACCCATTTTTACCCATATTATTACTATCCGCTCGTCTAACAACGCATTTCCTAGTTATATCATCATGTAGGTCCAGTGTGGAATATATTGATTTTTAAAATAATTCCATCAACCACAGAACCTTGTTTCGATTTTTCGATATAAAGTTTCGATCCTTGATGACTCAATGCCACTAAAAGACACTAAAGTTGCTTCAGAAGAGGCTCTAAATATGTATATTGTGAAAGAGTTCAGGACTTATTTCATGATTACCATTTTTTTTCATTCTTTTTTCATAATTATTGCTTGTTAAATTTCTCCAGCAGAATGCTGGGGGCGCTCATTACAGATTTAAAATAAGATCTGCTTCAGGTCAGGTTACAAACATGTATTTAAGAATGAAATCATAATAAATTAGAGTAGATCATTAAGAAATTCAGGGTAGAGTAGAAACAAGAAAGGAAAAAAAATACGGATGCAAGAATCTATGGAAATGAGCGCCGTGTGAAGTCGAAAGTGGTAAATGAGTTAGGCTTAACTTTGCACTTTCTGGCGGTGTGGAACAGATTGCCACTGTCTGAAGGAATGCAGTGATAGAAAAAACTCAGTCAAGAGTCCATGGGAGTCGATTTGGCGGAATATCAGTTTTTTGAGAATAACTTTCGAACGGTTCAAGATATCACAATTGTAAAAAAGAGGGAACACAGATATTGTCAATACCCTAAAGAGGATGCAAGTAACAACTATTTATCTCGAATCGCCTGATTCGAGTCGTCAGGCGTAAACGCTCAAAAATACACATGGCCGCCTCGGTGGCCAAGTCATCTAAGGCTAGCGGTAGAAACTAATGTCACCGTTGGGCGTGGGTTCGAGTCCTGCATAAGGCATGGGTTTTTGTAAACGTCCTTTCACTTATCATCACTTCATAGCTTCATTATCATCCGCTCATTCGTACCCCCGTATAACTTAGCTGTTGGTAGGGTCGTTATTGCAATATTGAAAAAAATTAAAAAAGTATTTAAAAATACACATTTTTAAATCTTATACGCTGACAATCATGCTATGTTATATGAAAAGTTTTTACTTTCACCATCTGAGAGGTATTGAAAATATCTGTTTCCTCTTTTTAAGAATTTCGATATCTCATACCGTTCAAAAGTTATCACCAAAAAACTGATGTTCCGCTAAATCGACTCCCATGGACTCAAACTTGACAAGTGACACACGGAACGTGATTGTCCCTATTCGAGTAGAGATAACCGGAAGATGTGTGACGGTGATGTGTGCGAGGTCACCAGCAAAGGTTACACGACGGTGGTGAACATGAAGAGCATGCGTCGCGACGCTGAGACCAGTTCCCGGCGATCTGGGAGACGGCGATCAGGGTCGTGTTGACGAATCTGATGGCGTCGATCACGTTAGACGTTTGATTGACGTCATCACCAGCAGAAGGCTCCCAAGCAGAGTCCAAGCAGTGATGGGGATTCGAGGTTGCCAATGAGATTGCTCGTGGTGCGAGATGGGGCTGAATGGGAGCGCCGGAAGAGTATTTACCGCAATAAAGTGGACTTGGTTGTGTGATATGGGTTTTGGTGTTCAATCCTACCTGAACCCTAACCACATATACAACTATACATTGGAAAGTCCCCCGTAGCCCATGTTACACGACCGAGTTGACTTCATTCCGGTATACTGAATACGAC
Source organism: Brachyptera putata (assembly GCA_907164805.1). NCBI lineage: Eukaryota > Metazoa > Arthropoda > Insecta > Plecoptera > Taeniopterygidae > Brachyptera > Brachyptera putata. The sequence continues at coordinate 5,166,148 of OU015470.1, read as the reverse complement.
AAGATTAATACAAAATAAATACAAATATACAATAATGAGTAGGACAAGATGAGAAAAATTAATATGTATTGTGTATGATTAATTCATCCGTAAATTATATGCTTAAAAATTTATTATATGCTTAAAATTATATGCTCAAATTATAAAACTTAGTCGAAGAGGTAATGCTAGTGCTAAGGTGTATGTAAGATGACTTGACCTCCACAGTCCGTGCAGTACCTTTTAGTGACGATAGGACAATGGTGAATACAGTGAGTGTCACTGCAACGGAAACAAGTGAACGGCAGTGTACAGACTGGCGTGACGTGACTGAATGATTGACAGCGGGCACACGTAGATAGAGGGCTGTGGAGAAGGAGGACTAGACGGCTCACATAGTGACGGGGGTGAAATATTATTAGACCTTGGGTTAGAAGCTGGTCCTCCTGGTTGGAATAAACGACATGGAAGAGGCACGTAGTCTTTACCGATGTTCGCTAAGTGATGCGACATTTCCTGGAAAGATGGCGTTGGCGGCACGCAGATGTTCGAAGAAGTGCTCCACTGACTCATTGAGAGTGACGTCACCAATAATAATATAACTGTCAAGTAACTGTCAAGTTATTATTATACTAGGAAAACGCCATATATGCGTTGTTAGACGAGCGAATAGTAATAGTGTGGGTGAAAATGGGTAAAAACTGCTTTGAGAGTACCTATTTAGCACATTTTATGTTTTTTCTTCAAAATGGCTGACCCGATCAAGCTGAATTTTTTTAGAAATGTGTACCGAAATGTAATTCAATTTCACGCGAATTTTTTTTTTTGGGGAAATAAAAATATTTTCTTTTTTTTCCGCCATGTTATTCTAATGAGAATTTTTGAAATTTTTTAAATTCATACAAAAAAAGTTACCCCCCGATAATGCCACAAAACTATACAGATCAAAGTTAGATGAGGGACCATATTGAAAAAAAGTTTGAAGTTGATAGATGTAGCCGTTTGACCTGTGGAGAACCGACAAAAAAACTTAAAAAAAAAACACAAAAACGAGCACCAATTTTTGTCAGTATGTCAAATTGAATCCTCGCTAAAGCTCGTCTAATAATTCGTCACTAATTCTAAGATGGAAGCACTTTTGTTGGGAGCTTGTTTATAATCTACTCACATACAGGTTCTTGCTCTTGCCGCTAGATGCCATTGTCATAAATCAAGCAGAATGACACTAGTGCTATCTAGTGGTAATATAGAGCTTATGGCTGGTAGAATAGTTCTATAAATAATTCAGTACGGTATCTTCTAGAATGTACTTATGTTTCTCACTCATATGTTCTCTTAAATGTCACGAAGGAAAAAAAAACATTTCAAGAGGGTTCCAAGTGAGTTTCGAATATAAGAAACATATTCAGCATATTTAAAGAACAATATTCAAATTTTATCCACTGCGAACTTCTCTTGAATTAGAATAACAAAACAGTTTCGAAACATGATAAGGTTTTCTGACACGCTGTTTCTGTCCTCTGATTGATTGACATACAACACCGACGAAAACGGAAGCATCCGTTTCATTTATAATACGAAACACTTGGAATAAGGTGGTCGTCAAATGATCATGAACACATAATAATTTAGCGAATAATTCTATTAAAATCGGAGAAATCTTCGGGATTATTAAAATCATTTTATGGAAAACAACTCCCAGTGTAGCAAAATTCAGAGATAATTAAAAAAAATCATCTTTAATTTTTTTTCAATCTGTTAACTCTGTTCTATTTTCTTTTTAATTTGTGAAATTAAAGTTGATTTTGTTCAATTTCTCTTCATATTTTAGATATAAGTTTGGATAAATGAAGCTTGACGATTTATTTTTGTCTTATTGTCTCAATGTAAATTGTACTCTCTGTATTTTCTGTTATGTAACATACTATACACAAAAATAAATGAAGTGTGATAATAATAATAATGATGACAGCATTTTGATAACAAAGTGGAAAATTTGGAGAATGTCTCTCGCATACGTGCTCCAATTTTTTGGTATTATTATTTTTTTATTATTATTTGTAATTAGAAACAAGTTACAGTTTTTATGCAGATCTTTGCTAAGCTGCCCTAGGAATTAATCAGCAGAGATTCTGCTCAACAAAATAATTAATGATGTAAACAGTACTATCACTCATGGTATCACGTTGAGAATTAATTCCGTAAAATGGCGAATGGAATAGAAAAAAGAACGAAAACAACAAAACCCTACTAAAGTAGCAAACAATTACACAAAATCAAGTTGAACAATTACTCAGTATATCAATTTGAATTTAGTGATTTATTCTAGAGTGATAATCCATTCTTCACATTCAGTGTTTTATCTGATATATATATATATATATATATATATATATATATATATATATATATATATATTATTATTATTATGTTACACCAAGTAGATTTGCTGACATGTCATTAATAATGCTGGCATGGCATATTGAAAAAACACTCCAAAATTATAATTAGATTAGCGTAGCGAAGTCTCCTATTTCAGTTTTTAATGAAAACAAATCAGAATTCCTTACTGTGTAACGTTTAATCTTTGTACGGTAATGCCTCTTAATTGAATAATTCATTATATGTAACATACAAATATCTCTAAATGAATAGCGCCATCTTGTATAACACGCACATGATGAATCTAGAACCATTAAAATAAGCGCAATGGAGTCGATTTCACGTAAGATCAGATTTGTCGGTATCATTTGGACGGTGTGAGACATTACAATTCTATTACAATAGAATAGCATATTGTTTCAACACCCTCCGGACGCCACACTTGGGAACAATCTAACTTACATCGTGTAGAATAATATTTCAACGGTATATGTGGAAATGTTATGATTCAAAGTTTAAAATTCGAATATAATAGAATAATATAAGTAAATCACAGAGGTAGCATATTTAAGAAATAAACAAATTTTCAAATCTTTTAATTTTCACACCAGGGACGTCGTTAGGGGTCCTTCTACAAAAAGTATATATAGGCCTATGTATGTTGACTCGTGTTGACCTACGAATAACACACAATGAAATATTTTGCTGGGAGATATCACGGAAATAACTTCGAAAATGTCCAGAATGCTAACATATTGATTGATAACTAGGCAAACGCAGGATGTGCGTTGTACGATGAGCGAGATGTTTATAAAAATTATAATCGAAAACTCTACAAACCTTGATCATTTGAAATGAACTTCATCCAATGTCAATGAATCTAGAAAGCCGTGACTTCGACAATGCAACATTTTTCAACTTATATTTCTATCTTTTCGATGAATAAAATACATTTATTATATTATTTTCTCCAAAACGGCTGGTCCGAATATCAAACCAAATTTTTATTCGTGTATATTATTCTTGTGTTCACATTTGTGGAAAATTTGAATCATATTGAAGAGATTTAATTTTTCAATTTTTTCCGCTCAGCCAAATCTTATGGGGTTTTTAGAAACTTCTAAATGATGTTTCTCAAAAATGGTCCAACCGATTAGACCTCAAAACTATACAGTTCTAAGTTGGATAAGTTTGCATATAAAAAAAAGTTTCATGTCGATCGGTCAAACCCTGCGACCTGTGCTGCAGTGTTTACAAAAAAAAAAAAAAAAAAAAAAAAAAAAATGCACAGACAAAGTTCAGTAAGAGTTCAGTGGAAATCTTCGCTACGCTCATCTAATAACTTCGGAAATGTCCATAATGATTCAATTATTTGCCTCCAAAATTGCTTGTAAGTCGACAAAATCACTTCAAAAATGGTACAAAAAATCAATTCACTGTGGGGCTCCAGACCTCATTTTAGCGCGCGTCCAGTGCCCAACCTGCGCCCTCCCCCAATACACAAATCCTAACGACGTCCCTGTTTCACACGTAAAAAGCTGAAAAAACCTAATATTAAGTTGTTGATGCGCGAGAATATCGGGTTTCAAATTCAATAACTCTCATTCATTGGCAAAAATGACCATAAACAAAAAATCAGACTCCCAAGATATAGAAAAAACATCGGACGTTACTCACTTTTGGGAAAAACAGTCAGAGATTGGAATAAACAGCCTGAACTGAATCGAACAAATTCTTGCAACCACCGGAAATTCCTTTTATTCCAAAGTTGTAAATAAATAAATACAATACAATACAATACAACATTTAGAAAAGATATCACAAACAATTCGATTTTTGAACTATTTGCAAACATTCACTTTTAACCACTTATAAACATCCAGACCTATCGATCATCCACCAATCGTTAAAAGCATCATTCACTTCAATTGATATTTACATTAAAACCATTCACTAGCTAAAAGGCGAATTAAACTGAAATTCTATTCAAATATAGAGTAATTAAAACCAGTACGTTCCTAAAATGATTGTATAGTTTCAGAAACAATTACCGTTCCATTTAAAATCACAATTAGTCTAATGATGGAAACTACTGTATTCCAGATTTACATACAGAGCATAGATTAACGTCTGTGGTATATATGCTTCCATTATCTAATATATTATTCCATTATACGAAAGTGTTGATGGGTCGAACGACCGTCTCCCTAATGATCTAGCGTTAACATGCGGGTGTGTCGACCAGTCATCGTCTGTCAGCTTGCTGTAATAGTTATAATATAGAATTCTAGTTGAATGTGTAATCAATGGGCTGCAATGTGTTGGCGAGATGATAGTCGGTTCTATTGCAATTCGCTGAATCTGGAGCAATCTGGAGCAATCTGGAGCAATCTGGAGCAAAGCTATCATTAAGGAGACCAACACTTTGTATGCTTGACAATGATAATTCAATATTCAATATGAAGTTTTTAAATATAAATTTAAAACTTTTCTTGAAAATAAAGCATATTATTCGATGGAAGAATATTTGAATGACAAAATCTGATTTTCCGATCAACACTCTGATCAAAAACCTAAACCTTCTTCTTCGTATATTCCAATGGTAAAAGTCCTAGGTATATTTCATGTTTTATGTAAATGTGTCATCTTTTTTATCGTAAATATTTGTATTTGTTTCACTGATGCAAATATGTTTCCATACACCCTTAACAGGATTTATCCTAAAGGGTGAAATGCTGTAACAAGTTTTGGAAATAAAGAAATTATTATTATTTTTATACGATCAATATGTATTTTTGTCGAAGGTGGTGTAATCATAGAGAAAAGAAACTTATTTAGTCTATGGAATGATGAAATCTGCTATTTTTTTCTCACATGTTACTTGCACCTATCATCAGACTCCAACTCGAGGATTCTTCGAACTATAATTTTTAATTGATATATTTTTTTCATATAGTTCTGTCATTATTATAAGATTTACTATATTTTTATAATTTGGAAATACTTCTTTACGACAATTTCTCTCTGTGAAAAAGTACTCATTGTGATATGGCGTATAGTTCAACAAGTATCCAACGAACAGTAAACTGACTTATACTTCAAGTTTTCCACGTCTTAATATTACATATAAAACGCGGAAGTGAGAATTCGGTCGACGGCAGGTTTTTGTTGAGTATTTCAGATTGGCTGTTAGGTGTATATATATATATATATATATATATATATATATATAAATATATATATATATATATATATATATATATATATATATGAGATACGTCTCGACATGGAATTGAACCCGGGACCTTCAGATTGCCGGTCCGCTGCTCTCCCACTGAGCTATCCCACACATCTCGATATTGGATCGTATCCAAGAAGTTTAATGATCATATATATATATATATATGTATATATAAATATATATATATATATATATATATATATATATATATATATATATATATATATATATATATATATATATATATATATAAATATATATATATATATATATATATATATATATATATATATATATATATATATATATATATATAACGAACGGTCATTTGAACACCTATAGGCCTAGTGACTCAACGAGTCGACTCAGAATATTTCCTATTTCTTAAACGACATCGAAATATTTCGAAAAAAGTAGAACTTATCGAAGATGATTTGAACATATATTGTCGTGGTATATTGTGTGGGATGACGATGTTCGGAATGATCAAGGAAATGGGATACTTGGTATCTTCTCAACTGGTCCCATATAGGATGATACGAGTGGGATAGTCAAGTGGGAAGGACAAGATACGTTTCAAGAAATAAAAAGGTCGACGAATTTACTTCAAATGTAATCAAATTTGTCAAAATTTATGTTTGGAGGGAGAGAAAGACTGGAAAAGAATGAGGGAGAGAAAGACTGATAAAGACTGAGGAAGGGAAAAGAGTGTGTGAGAGAGAGAGAGAGAGAGAGAGAGAGAGAGAGAGAGAGAGTGAAAGACATTTGAGTCAAGTTTTTCTATTTTCATTCTTTAAAATAACACAAAATGATTCTATCAGTAATATTGCAAATTATTTCTGTAGGAAGAAGTTCGTAGTTTCCCTCAGTTGTTTTGAAACACTCAAATTGATTCACTCTTTCCCATATTCGAATGAAACATACGTTTAGTATATATCTTGAGTTGAACATTCTTACGGAAGTAAAAATCGTCAATTATGTCAATTTTGAGTCGAATTATCTGTCAATAATTGAGGACAATACCATTTGAGAAAATTTTCATTTGATACACTATTTCATGTTCATATTCATGAATTCTATATGTTATTCGAATAATATAACTCGGTTCCAAAAAAAATATAGATTTCAGCACAGTTTTTCTCATACTCATGAAGTAAATGCAGCACATGTTCTGAATCACATTTCATTTATTTTCATTTATTTTACCTTTGATCTATACATGGTACAAATATAGGCTTAATAGCTGAACTTACAATAATTATATGGTTATTCTAATTGTTCAATAATTATATTCTATGGGAAGGTGATGTATTCATTGACATTAAAGTAGGGGTTGGCACTGAGGAATTTATTAAGTGATTATTCGAATGAACTAAATTAGTAGTAGCAGTAGTATATATTTTTATTAGCTTAATCAGCTGCAGAACACAAGTAACATAGTAACATAATACACCATAACAACATGATACACTAAACGAAATTAAACATTCACTTCACCTTATTATTATACAAGTCTTATTGCTCTATTCTTATACTGTGCAATAATAACCCTCTTAAAATTGGAAATACTTTTTAACTCTCTTGTTTTAATTGATAATTTCTCATACTCCTTTAAACCATTAACAAAGATGGACCTACTCCATTTCATTGAATGAGTGTTTCAAAAATTGAATTTTGATTAATATTGTTTCTAGTTAGAGTTCGAAATACATTTACAATACAATTACTATTTATGACATCAATCAAGTATTCCGGCATATGTCTATTTTTAATTTTATGAATAAAAACTAAGACTAACACCATGAAATTCTCCCTAACTGATAGCCAGTCTAAAATTAGTAATAAAGAGATTACAGGTACAATTTTATTAATCATAAGGATACATCTCATTGATTCATTTTGTAATAATTGTAATTCAGTCAAGTCCTCTTGTGATGCTTGATATAAAATAGAAGCTTGAGCATTGAGGGGGAGGACTTTATTGAGGCTGGTAGGTTATTGAAAAGAGTGGAGCATAGACGTTGGGGGCATGTATATGATAGAGTGTAGTTATGAGGAGTGATGAGAATATTGAAAATATCAATAATGATCGAAATACGTCATAACTGGAACAATTTCAATCGATACAGTAACCATATCAAATTTAAAATACGAAATACATTGATGTAGGCCTATTGAAGAAATTAATGATGAAACTTCTTCAGAGAAATATGTTATCCTATACTAAATTGAATGAATAACCAATCATGTATCGATAAGAGAGAGAGAGAAAAAGTGTGAGTATAATATCTTCGACGTAACAGATTTGGATGTTTAAAATAAATATGACTAAAAGCGTCGAAACTCAGTTAAATCGTTTCACGTGAATGCACCATATTTTCAATACCTTTGTGAATAATATAGAACGTCAGAGCCACTTAAAAACTTTTGATATATTTGCATATAAAAAGCGATACATTCAAATGCGTCGAAAAAATAATATTGGGAATATTCCAAAACCATAATTCATTGGATTTATCACGATATAATCTGATATCAGCAAAAACTGTAAATGCATTGCGATATCTCCTTTTTTTTTTACTATTTTCATGTTTCAAATCCCTCCTGAATTTCCGTTTTTTTTAACTCGAAAATACATATTTGTGATTTAGCCTGGAGCATATTTTATTGTAAATCTGGAAAGTGCCTCCTAGTCGCTGAAATAAACTTCAGCGCTCTATATTCCGACTGCATAAAAACCCGGCACCTCCACCAAAAAGTAAAAACATTTTCAAAAGTTCTTTGTATTCAACTTGGAATATATTATACATATATATTTACATGAAGTTGGTTAATTTCGTTGATAAATTTGGGCAATCGATCACTCCCGACGATCAGTCTTCTTAAGTGTCTCAAGTTTAAAAACTTTTCATATACTAAAAAAAAAGATATTGGAAATGTTTACTGAGTATAATCAATATGATAAGGAAGTGTTGAATATTACGTCACGTTTAAGTGTCAAGTTTGAGTGTGCAGTGTTACTCCAAGTGAATATACTTCCATAAATCCTCATATTTCATTCTAAAGTGAATAATAATTGTAAATTGTATAAGTAAATTCAATTAATTTGAACTTGGCACAACGCACTCAAGTCACTACACTACTACACTATGATAATTATATAATTATGAAATATATTTCGCTTTTACTAATTAGAGTTTTGATTCTTGTTTTGTGTGATTCGGATTCAATTCTGTGATTAGATTCAATTGACGACTGGTAATCTCCGCCCTCTTGACGTCACAAATCATAACATCCAATCAACGGGGCTGTTAGAACTACTGTGAAATGAAATAACCAATCAGAGTGTCTCTAAATGACCACAACTGATATGATCCAACTGACCGACTGGTAAAGCCACGCCCATTTCGAGTCTTGAATTAAAAATATGTTTCCAATTGAATGTTCCGGAGGCACTTCTCGCGATCTGACAATAATTTTGGACTGTTGATTATTATTGAACAACATTTTTTACATCATAATCAGACGAGCTTCAGCGAGGATTCAATTTGACATACTGAAAAAAATTGATATTCGTTTTTATTTTCTTATTTTTTTTTGATATGTTTTGTTTTCGGTTCTCCACAGGTCAAACGGCTACAGCTATCAATTTCAAACTTGTTTTTAATACGGTTCCTCATGTAACTTAAATCTGTATAGTTTTGTGGCATTATCGGGAACTTTTTTTTATGAATTTTAGAAATTTAAAAAATACTCATTATAATAACATGGCGGAAAAAAACGAAAATATATTTTCTTTCCAAAAAAATGAAATTCCGCGTGAAGTTGAATTACATTTTGATACACATTTCTAAAAATTTTAGCATGATCGAGTCAGCCGTTTTGAAGAAAAAACATAAAATGTGCTAAATTGGTACCACTCGAAGCAGTTTTTACTCATTTACACCCATACTATTACTATTCGCTCTTCTAACATCGCATATATGAGGTTTTCCTAGTTATTATTGAACAACATTTTTCACATCATAATTTATACATATCATTTTGTTTCGGAAAGTTGCTCTTGGCTCTCTTTCACTAGTTTCTGTTTCGACGCGGTAGAAGTAGCTAAAACAAAGGAAGATTTCAGACTCCATGTGTCCTGTTGATTCGAAAAAAATTTAAAAAAAAAAAAAAAACGTGTTTGACACTTGTCTTTAGATCTTTAGGCCCTTTTTTTTCTCAATTTTTGGGGGGAATTAAAATTTTTGAAAAAATCTTTTAAAATCTCCCTAAAAAACAAAATAAAAGGTTTTTCCAAATAAGACCTAAATTTTTTTTATTTTAAATACAGACAAAATAAATTAATAAGGGTATTAAATTTTTCCCCAAAAAAAATAATTTTTTTCTGGTTTCAAAGTCAGTTTAAATTGTACTTTTGCGGCAGATTTAATTTAAAAATTTTCGGGGTTTTCTTTTATTTCCCCTCTCCATTATTATTTTTTTTTCAAAAGGTGGGGGCAATTTAACCCCTAAAAGGGGAAAAAAAAACTGTTCATGCTTTTAACCCGGTTGGTGGATGGGAAATCTTCGCCCTATTTTGAGTTTTTTGAATAACAATGAATTCACCTCAAAAACCCGGTAAAATATTCTAATTTCCCCTTCGTTATCCACTGGTTTACAAAAAATAATTATATATTTTTAATATATATTATAACCACCAACCAAAATAATTGATTATATACCACCAACCTTATTTTAATATAATTAAATAAAATATATATAAAAAAAAAATTTTATATATTTTTATATTATATATAAATATATTATTTAAAATTTTATTTATACCCCTAAAATTTTTTATAGTATAAAAAAAAAAACATAAAAATTTAAAATTTCGTAAAGATTCTACTTTTTGGATCTTTAAACAAAAAAAAAAAACTTTCTTGTTTTGGAATGATTTGCCTTATTTTATACAAATTTTATATTAAAAAAAAATTTTTTTTTATAATATTTAAATTAAAAGGATTTTGTTAAGCTAATTTTTTCACCTGGGTAATCTAAGCCCCGTGGGGGTTACCCCCAAAAAAAGTGTCGTCCCAAAGTTAGCCATGAAAAAAGAGAAATTTTTGGGGTGCTCAGGGGGAGAGCAGGGGCCCCCGGCAATTAAAGGGTTCCGGGGTCGTTTCCCGGAAAGAGTACTTTTAAAAATTTTACGAAAAACCCCACACACCGAGTTAATCTACTAAGAAGTTAATCCACATATTAAATATAATATTGTAGAAAACTTCTTAGATAAAAATTTTTTATATTATAATTTATATTATATTATATATTTATTATAGGGTTATGTTAAAAGAGAAACTGCACCGCTTCACTCGGCTTAGATACCCGGTCGTTCGTCTTTCCCATCCATTAACATTGACGATCATGGGGGCAACCTCCAACATCACGATTTTTTTTCCTTTTCCCCCCTCGTAGAAACAAATGAGCCTCGAATAGCACAAAAACTTTTAAAAAAGAATGTAAATTACTCACAATTAGAATTTGGAGAAAAGAAAATGCAACAAGTCTTTTTTATGTGATTAATGAAGAAAACAAACTATGAGCAAATCAGAAAGGGTTGCAAAAATCAGGCTGATAATTTATCATTCATAATTTTCAGAAAAAAGATTTTTTTTTGTTCAAAATTATGGAAATAGTAAAAAGTCTAGACATTACTGTCCACCTAAATTTGGGGCTAAATTAAAAGTGAAGGAAGTGATTAAAAGGGAAACGGGTTTTTTTGGTGACAACTTCGAAAAGGTATGAAATAACAAATGAGAAAAAATAAGAAAAAATTAAGTATAATTTCATTGAGTATGTTTGATTGTAATTTTTGAGAGTTCATTAACACCTTTTTAAAAGAACAAATATGAATGAGAAAAATAAATAAAATAATAAATAATCAATTGAAAAAATAATAGCCTTTTCCCATTTTTTCAGCGTAAAACCTTTTTTTGTTTAGTTTTGACTTCACGATTACATCTAAGAATAACAAAACGACAAAGTTTTAAAAAAATGCTGGGAAAAACCTGTTAATTTCTTTTTTTTTATTTTTTGGGTTTCCCCAAAAATTTTGTACATATACAAATATACTAAAAAAAAACTCAAAACTAAAAATAAAAATAATGAACAGGAAAGAAATTTGAAAAAAAAGAAATCAGTAAGATAAGGGGAGGGTTGACAGGGGGACTTGAAGTAGAATTCTTGAGGTCAGAAGGGTTCTAAAGTAAAAAGTTTTCAGGTGTATTGGGGTAAAGTTGGAAAGGGGGTTATGTGGGGATTTTATTTAAATTTTTGGCAAGATGGAGGGCTGTGAGTGAAAAAAGGCGTGAGAGGTGAAGAACGGATGAGTTACGGATTGTAGAATTTTTTGTTTGAATGTGAAGAAAACCCAGATGTATCTGATTTGGTTTAATTTTGAAAAAATTTTTCAAAAATTTAAATTTTATTTTCGTTGGGAAAGGAGAATGAAGAAAAATATCTTCTTGACATAAAATTTGAAAATGACACAATTATAATTTGAAACTTGGTTTTTTAAATTTGGGGCCCCTATTAATTCACGAAGTGAAGGTCAATCTTGAATTTTATTGATTTGTTGCTTAACACCAACCAAAGCTAGTTTTTGGGGTACGAAAAAAAATATCAATTACACCTATATGAAAGGATTTTTTAAAAAAACCCGTCCCTTTAAAGGGGGGCTCGAACTCCCCCTCAAAGGTGACTTCGTTTCTAAAGGGGTGTCTTGTTAAAAGGGACGATTCACTCAATAATATAACTTACTTTTTCCTTTGGGAAAAAAAGAAGAGAAAACGTTATTCTGTTCCATTTGAATCATTTATTATTTCTTTTTCCCAATATTTACGAACTTTTGTATCCATTAATATTACTTCTACGACATATAAACAGTCAAAACCATTAACTAGCGGTCAATTTAATAAAGTGGTTGCAAAATATACGATGGAAATGATCACAAAAGGAATTTCACGTACCAAAAATGTAAGAATTACATTTTTACTTCTTTGAACCAATGTAGGAAAAGAGCTTCAGACTGTATCTCTGATCTCATTATCGGGTATTGAACCCGGGTCATCCCAATGAAAAAATCTATCGAGCCAACCGACTGAACTAGATCTAAAGTGGTTAATTTTGTTTCTTGGGGTTTTAAAATATTCTAACGATGGATAATAAACAAATTTTTAAAACGAAAACTTTCAAAAGTTATAAAAATGGACATGGAAAACGAATCTCGAAATAAGAAAATGTCAAGCGGTAAGCGGTAAGCGATGGTAAGCGATGTAACAATGATATGGCTAAAGCTGATATATTGCTGGCAATAAAGTTGATAGTTTGGTTACAGCAAAAAGCCAACACTGAAAACCAAGACACAGTACTTGAGTTACACTTGTTTGAAAATAGAACTTCATTTAATGAAAGTCACAAAAGGCTGGATTGATTAATGGATGTGTTCATTAACGGGGTGTTACAACACGTCAACGAAGTGGTTGTTTGAAAGTTGATGAATGAATGGATTTATTTCAAATAGAAAACACACATCAGTATTCGTACCTATACTCATAGATTACTGGAACGTTTAATCTTGTTAACAAGGTAGAAACTAAAAGAAAACAAAAAATTGAATAAACAAACGGAACAAACGATTAAAAAAGACCTGTATCTTTTTAGAATACTGGAAAGCCAATTATGCGTTGTTAAGGCGAATAGTATAGTATGGGTAAAAATGGTAAAAACTGCTCGAGTGGCCCAAATTTAGCCATTTTATTTTTTTTTCCCCCCCAAAAGGGACCCGATCGGCTAAAATTTTTAAAAAATGTGTAAAAAAGTACAACCCCACGAAAAATTATTTTTTTGGAAAAAATAAAAAATTTTCTTTTTTTTTTCGCCATGTTTTTAAGGGTATTTTTAAAATTTTTTTAAAAATTTAAAAAAAAAAAGTTACCACCGTAAGCCCCAAAAACTTAACAATTAATTTAGAGAAAAACCATTTGAAAAAAAGTTTGAAATTGATAGCTGTAGCCTTTTGGACTTGGGGAGAACCGACAAAAAAACATGAAAAAAAAAAAATAGAAACGAACCCCAATTTTTCTCGTAAGTAAAATTAAAACCTGCTAAAGCTCGCCCAAATTAAAAATATGGGTTTCAATTACACTTTTGTTATAATACTGCACAAAAATAAATTTTAAAATTGAATGTTGAGGCTCAAGGCGAGCGACGTGATCTTTTTCACCAAATATTACAATTGAATTTTTAGAACTATCAAATCTCAAATATAATTTTTCTATAGGACATTCACAAGTAAGAAAATTTCTTCCCTCCTTTTCCCCGATTCAGTTTTTAAATTCACCCCAAAAAAAACATTTTTCTTCATTGATAAATTTTTCCCCTCCAGAAATCCCATTTTTATCGGGGCAACTTTTTGTTTCCCGCCTAAGCTTGTGGGGCTAGTGTTTGCTTTTTACTCGCTAGGCTTGGGTTTTTACCGTCCATTCGACCTCTGGGGGTAAGTAAAATGTTAAATACGGGAGGGTAGCCCTGGTATAAAAGGGTTTACTTCAATAAGTAAACAAAAACCACCCCCCTATTTCCGAAGTGTCCTTCAATCTAAAGGGATATATATTACACCGTTAAACTGAAAATTAATAGAACCCAATTAAAGCCGGATTACCGGTACAATTTTCATCCATTTTTTTCTTTGAATTAAACCGATTAAGAAAACCTTCCAAATAAAGAATGAAGGTTTGAAGTCATTTTAAGATCCAAAGGGAGTTTGCTGCAAAGTTTGCTTTATATTTTTTTTCCGAAAAAGTGGAAATTTTAATGTTTTTTGGCCCCCTTTTTCTTTTGGGCATTAACCAGGGAAAATTCAAAAGTGTAATTTGGGATTGGCAAAACCCAGCGAGAGTTTTTAAACTATGAGAGTAGGATAAAAAAAATTTCGAATATTTTTATATACAAAAAACTTTTTGAGAAAATTTATTCCAAAGCTAAAAAAAGGCTTCGCTCCATTCAAAACATAAAAAATATAATGGGGAAATATTCCTGATCCTTATAGATTTTATTGAAAAATGAAGTTAATTATTTTTTTTTTTTTTTTTCTTTTTTCTTTCATTTAGGGGGTTTGACAATTGTTTCTAACTGAGTTAAAGGCGCCGTGGAGAAAATAATATGAGATGAGTAAAGTTCTGGGTAATGAGAAGGAAGTGGGAAGGAAGGGGGCAGGGCCCGACCACCAGTTTAGCCTAAATACAAGAGAAACCAGAAAAACCTCTGTAAAGATGGTGGGCGGGGGGGATCGAAGGTTCAAAATTCCCTCCCTCCAATACATAAAGTGAGCGCTTTTAACCAGGGCCCCCTGCATGTGCCGGTGAAAAATGTTATCTTTAAATCAATTGATTTCCAATGTTTTGTTGGACTAAAAAATAAAGGTTTTACTCTTAGCGTTTAACCCATAATAATAAACATAACTTTATCGAAGTTTTATTTTAATGTTTTGGGGAAGGAACAATACGTAAAAACAATGGACGTGAGATTGAAAAAGTTTGAAAATTCGACTTTTAAAAAAAATTAATTTATAGGTCCTTACAAATCCCTCTCAATGCCGACAATTCAAATTCGTGGTTTTCGTACATTTCATTCATTTATTCCTTCATTCATTTTATTCTTTTTCTATTCCACATCACACCGACAAAACAGTTTACACAAATTTGAATAATACAATTAAAAATGAAAAATGAAGCTACTAAAGAAAAAAACAAATTTGAAGGTTTTTTTTAAAGAGAAGTAGGGGTTCTTTGAGAAATAATAAGTAAGTAGAACCGCATGAAAAAGTTTCTTGGGGGGGGGGGGGCCCCCAAAAATAAGATATATGTTGTTTTAATTACAGTTGAACGAAAACTTATGGGAGGGGGTAGGGGACATTAAAATTTGAACAATTACGATTGAATATGTTTCCCTTCATGTCATATTAATTATCCTAGGAAAACGCCATTTTGCGTTGTGACGAGGGAAATAGAAAGTATTAAAAAATGGGAAAAAAATGCTTCGAGGGGTAAAAATTATCACTTTTTTTTTTTTTCTTAAAAAAATGACTGCCCCGCAAGCTAAAATTCCCAAAAATTTTTTTAGAATAATTTAAATTCTGGGGAATTTTTTTTTCAGAAAATTTTTTTTTTTTTTTGGGTTTTCTAATGATTTTTTGGCTTTTTCTAAAATTCATAAAAATAAAAGTTCCCCCCCGTAATCCACAAAAAAACAGAACAAAGTGATTATAACCATATTGAAAAAAAGTTTGGAGTTGTACTTATCGTTGACCGTGGGAACGACAAAAAAAACATGAAAAAAAAAAACTAAAGACAACACCAATTTTTTAACAATAAATTTTGTTTGTTAAATTAAATTCCGCTAAAGCTCGTTAAATACATATTAAATGTCAAAAATTATAAGGGTAAACAAAAAGGGGACCCACTCATGTAAACGCCCTCATCCGCCTTTGAAAAAGGGCGTGACAAAATTTTTAAAATTTGAAGAAACCCCAAACTTTAAATATTCAACACGTTTCGCTACCAGGACGGAAATCCATAGATATATAAAAGGGGGAAAAATAAATCGGGAAAAGGGTTTCAAACTACTTCTTCATTCCAACCACATTTTTTATTGATAACATTTCTTGCGTATTCCTACCCCCAAATTTACAAAAGATTGGCTCCGAGAGAAACCATGTTTTTGCTCCAGGAAAAAGGGGATGTCGCCCCACCGCCCTAATAACATGTTGTAAACTAAAATTTTTCACCACTTCGCCCAGTTCAGCGATTGAAAATTTGGTTTTTTTGGATCGATAGAATAATCAAATCCAGCAGGGGGTTTTGTAAATTTGTCATCGAGCGGAAATTTTTCGTCGCAACTAGGTTTTTTGGCGAAAACTTCCCTCCGTGATTCTCTTGGCAACTTGACGATCTCGACGACAAATTTTCGACCAAAGACCCTTCCCCATATTTTTTGGACGAGGAATAGAAATAAGGGGTAGAAATGGGAAAAAAATGCTTCGAGTGTTCCCAATTTTTAGAAATTTTTTGTTTTTTTTTCAAAAGGGCTGACCCGATCGCGAAATTTTCTAAAATGTAATAAAGTAATTCAATTTCACAAAAAATATAATTTTACGGGAAAAAATTTTTTTTTTTTCGCCATTTTTTTAAGGGTTTTTTGAAATTTTAAAATACAAATAAAAAATTTTACCCCCCCCGAAATTTCCAAAAAAACTATACAATCAAATTAGAGGGGAACATATCAAAAAAAAATTTAAAGTTGAAGCGAGCCTTTTTGACCTGTGGAAAACCCGCAAAAAAAAAAAAAAAAAAAAAAAAAAAAAAAAAAAACAAACCCCAAATTTTTCGATGTCAAATTTAAAACCCTCGAAAAGCTCGTTAAAAAGTGATTATTCGTGGGAGAGACCTTTTCTGCGTGAAAAAAGTAAATCCGATATAGTAATTGTAAAGGAAGGATTCCGCACCTTAGCCACGGGCGCGGAACGCGTTACGTCATCTCTAGTGGGGGGTATTTATGCAAGACCCCCCACAGACTTGGTTTTATATCGAAGACAAACTTTTCTAGAAAGGAATTTGGAAATTCAGGGGAACCCGGGAAAAAATTCTGCCCAAACTGCAAGCAGCAAAACTCTAGGACGTTTGACGTATTAATGCGCTGAGAGCGTTTTGTAAAGTTTCGTTATTTTAAGATTTTAAACCAAACAAATTTTTTTTCCCCGACTTCCCCCCTCCCCCCCTTATCTAAATCAAAGAAAAACCAAACTTTTAAGCCCCCCCCGTGGCCAGTCAATCATGTAGGGGTAAAAATTTAAAGTCGTTCGGGGGGGGTTGGGTCCCGCTAAGGATGGGTTTTTGAAAAAAACGTCCTTTACTCATCGTTTTATTAAACCTCAATCTACCCCCGTAACCTGCTGTTGGAGAGGGAGCAAAGGAAATTTAAAAAAAAAGAAAAACGGTTATGTTGAACTCGGTTTTAGCCCGCAAAGACAGAGTTTCGAAAAGGGATTTTAGCATCTTACACAGTTTAATTATATTTTCTCGTTGTACCCTCCAATAATTTGGGGGGGTATTTTTAATACCCCTTTATTTTAATAGAAATATTTATTTTCACTGCATCGGGGTAGTGATACGCCGCATAGTTGGCTCGTCGCGAGGCCGTTAACATTAAATCACCGCGGCGGGGTTCGAAATTCCCCATAAAGGCATGGGTTTTTTTAAAGCCCTTTTACCTATCATTTTTCATCGTTTTTATCACCCGCTATTCGTTTCCCATAATAACCCTCGGGTGGGCGTTAAGCAAAAAAAAACATAGAATTTGTACCAAGCACTGTTACCCAATTAAAGGCCAACAAGGAAAATGGCGTTTTACCAGGGAACCCCCAAGGGCGGGTTTAAAAAAAAAAAAAATATTAATACAGAACCCAAATTTATTTAAAATTTTAAACTCAGATTTTTTGGGGTTTCCCCATAATAGTATTTATGGCACATCATCCCCAGTGTTCATCGACAAATCTCTGGAATCCAAAAACTCCCAAATTTAAATGTTCTTGGGCCTTTCTTTGTGGTTGGGGCGTTAAACAAACCAAAAATCAATCAAGCTGTGTGGAACCTTCACTTTGTGAAAAATATTGGGCCCCCAAACTCAAAAACCAAATTTACATAATTTACCTTTTTTTACTTGACAAATTTTATGTTCAAGAAGCTTTTTTTTTTAATTCCATAAAGCCAAGTATTTTTTTTACAATTTGTGAAACCTTTTGTCAACTTAATCCAATATCAAATACATCTGGGGTTGTTTTTCCACAGTGAAAAAAAAAAAAAACTATTAAATGTTAATCAAAAAATTTTTAATTAATAAGCAAAATCTGCGAGGACATCTGTTAGAGGCCTTCAAAAAATGAATTCGCCTCATTTTATAATTTTTAAGTTTTTGATGGAATTTTTTTCGCCCCCCAACCCTAACAAAAAACAAAGTTGTTTATTGGTTTATCTGGGATTTTTAGGGTTTTTAATTTTTTACGGCGGGTGTACAATATAAAAAAAAACTGCATGTCTGAAGCGACATTTTTCAATTTTCAGTGAAATCTATGAAAAACACCCAAATTTTTTCAATGATTTTGGTTGGTAAGGGGCCCCTGTATAAGGATTGGGGAAATATTTTTTTTCTGTTGATTTTTTTACATTTTTAAATTTTAAAAAACATATTCTTGGGTTGATAGTGAATCATAATACTATTGTCTAATCAAATATATTAATTTTTAAAATATATAAAATATATAATATTAATATATATAATTTAAATTAATATAATATAATTTTAATATAAATTGAGGAAAACAAGGGCTAATAAACAACACTATGTTTTGGAAACGTAATTCCTCAATCATCATCTTGAAGACTAATTCCGAAGTAAAAAACTGGTGTTTCAAACAACAAAAAACAACAAAAACCCATGAAAACCCGAGCATTTCAAAAAGCCAAAAGGATTTAAAATTCACGATCATGTTTGTCACTATTTTGACGGATCGAAACCCCATCGGTTTTTTGGGGCAATAAGAGACGACCATCGTGACCCTTTTTGGAAAATTTTGTTCGGTTCTAGCATTTATGAACCATGTTGTGTAATTTCTAGACTACGTGATTTACATTTTTCTTTAGTTTAAAATATAAGATGAAAAATTTAAAATTAAAAAAATTTATCAGAACGAAGTGGAATACGTCCATCGGGAAATAGAATTTGTTCCAGAAAAAAAAAAAAACAAAATTTTGTTTTTGTTTTAAACCCCTATTAAGGAAATTTAATTTTCGAAGTAATGAAAATTTTTTTTTTCACAGTAACATTTTTTTCCCAAATTTAAATTTAAGGCACTCGGATTAAATTAAAATCATGGTGTTATGACGGGAAACATTTGAACGGAAAAGAGGCATTTTCTCTAAAAAAAACCGGTACAATTAAAAAGGAAATTTTATAACATTTCTGAAGAACAGAATACTATGTCCAACCATTTTTCTAACCCCCCCCCCCTTCTTACGGGAAAAATAAATTTTAAAATTTTTTTTATGGAAATTTTTTTAAAGAGTCAAGATACCATTTCCTCTTTCATTTTTTACTTCTTTTTCGTTAGAAAAAAGTATATTTTAACATCAATTATCATTATATTTTCTAATTTAAAAAACCAAAAAAGGGAGAAAAGATACATTAAATTCAATTACAGCTCTACATTTAATATGATACAACTTTTGAAGGATTTTTATATATTTTTTTCGTAACTTTCTAGAGATTTTTTAACACCACCAAAGAATAGAGTTTTGTGGGTATGAAAAAACGTATAATATTATATATATATATATATATATATTATAAAATAATTAATTATATTATATATAAAAAAAAAAATATCGGTTTTTTTTAATTTTAAAATGAACGTGAGTATAATCTAAAGAAGCAGGGGTGGATGTTCCCCCTGATAGGTGTGAGAGTCAAGCCCGGGATAAAAAATGACAGGATGAGGAGACGGATTTAGTGATCGCGTTTAACGGAAATCCCTTTCGTTTGGGAAAAATGAAAATGACTAAAATACGTAGAAAAAAACGTATGAGGGTGAATTTCACAAGAAAATCCTGGCCAATTTGCAGTGTCTTTAGTCTTATGATGTTTTTTCGCATATTTACCCAAAATTTAAATTTTTATGCGGTTTGAACATTCAAAAAAAGAGATATTTTTCTTCGAGTATACTTGTATCCACGAAAAGAAGGGCGTTACCAAATTAAACTTGGAACCTTTTCAGTGCAAAAAGGGTTATCTAATATATATAAAAACAAAACAAATTTAAAAACAATACAATAAAAATAAACAAAGGAACAAACAAACCAACTCGTCGTGAAAAACCCCACGCACAAAAAAAACCCAATTTAAATGGGAAACTTATAAAATTCCAAAACAATAAAAAAATTCATCTCTCTCAAACAAACTAGCCTGAAATCACTTTTAATACAAAAAACTTTTACTCCTAGAGCCTATATAAGAGATGATCCAAACAATAAAAAGGATGGTGTGTTAATTGATATGGCCCAGCATACAAATTGTAAAAAGATTAAAGAATAAAAGTAAAAATGAATTAAAAATTGAAGATACCTATAAATTCTAATATTTCGCAAAAAAAAATCCAAATTTTTCTTTTCATATTTTATTCATATAAGTTATTATATGAAAAGTCGTATCCCATCAGAGGTTTACACACTGTAAAATGGATTTTAAAAGACAAAAAGATATTTATTCGTTCCAATTTTTTTTTTAAAGCTTTTGCTGATCAGTTTCGTTTTAAATCGTAAGCTCCGTCTGAAAATTAATAAGTCTCCAAAACCTCGGTGATTGAAAAAAATAGAAAAGTGATATTTTTTTTCCCTCGTTGGATCCGTCGTTTTACCCAAATTGGATAGGAAATACCTAACCACAACGAACTGCAAATTAAAATTTCTATAGGCTTGCAATCTCCCAAAAAATAAACTATTTATTTTTTTTATTATATTTTTTAAATC
Organism: Brachyptera putata; assembly: GCA_907164805.1. Lineage (NCBI taxonomy): Eukaryota > Metazoa > Arthropoda > Insecta > Plecoptera > Taeniopterygidae > Brachyptera > Brachyptera putata. The sequence goes on along the minus strand of OU015470.1, from coordinate 5,144,923 downwards.
AAATAGCAAATTTTTCTGGAAAGGTGGAAATGTTTTTAAAAAAAGAAAAAAAATAACCAAACTAAGTAAAAAAAAAAAACTTTTACATAAATTTTAAAAACTTCCTATTCAATTCTTCTGTTGACGAGAGAAATTTTTGCCTTTTTGCTCCATTTTGGGGCGCATGGTTCCTCTTTCTCGAAAAATTTAGGTTTTTTAAAGTTCCCTGGAAAAGATAGTACTATGACAAAACAAAATTTAATTAAAAATTTAGTGTCTGGTGGCAAAGCGTAACAGATTTTGGGGAAGCACTTTTTAATAAATTTTGGATTTTTTTGAATAAAAAGGAGGACAGAGATCAACTGATAGAGCCGTTTTGTAAAATAGCAAAGAAGATGTAGTCCCAAAACGTTTTTATACGACGTTTTTTAATTTTTTGAAAGATAGACCGGGGGTTTCAAAATTTAAACAATGACAAAACATACATAGAGACAAGGATGGTAGTGGAGCATCAGTATTTTTAAGACGGTGATGGTTTGGGGTAGGATGATCCAGGGTTTGTGGGAAAAAAAGAGGAGATAAAAAAAACATTTGAAAATGAGAAAAAACGAAGAAGAAATAGATTATGGGTGCGTCTGTTGTCTAAAACTATTTTTTTTTCTTTCATCTAACCAAAAAAAAAATCTTTGGGGGTTATACCGTGAGCCAATTTTGAATTAATTTTTCCCTTCTAATAAAAACCCCCTCGAAACAGGTTTTAAAGGGTCGATTTAGGGGTAATAATGAAACGATAAATAAGGGAAAAGACTTCAAAAAAACCATGTCTTTGCGGACTCGAACCCCCGCCCCCGAATACTTCAGTTTTACCGCAGTGCGATAAATTTATGAGCTAGGGGGGACTTCCCTTTCCCGAATGAAATCAGAGTTTAAACATTTTTCCCAAGAAAGGCATATTGTACAATTACAAGAATTTCAAAACGTGATAGTTAAAAGGCCCAAACTTTGAGAACCGGCGGATGGTAGAATTTTTCAAGCCTATGCCTAAATTGGCCGGACTGGAAAATTTCGATTTATTTTTTAATAGGATAACATAATGCCTTTTCCCAACCAGTTTAATGCAAATTTTGGGCCCATTTTAAGAGTCGACCGGCGTTTCTAGCTCTTGGTTTTGACCGCTCAAAGAGTTCGGTTCTATTTGCGGCCCGATAGCACCCCCCCAGTAAATCACGCTTTTTTTTGTATTCCCCGTGGTATTTGAAAGTTAAAAACAACGGGAAAGTTAATTGCTGATTTCACGTTTGGTAGGTTTTAATAATGGGGAAAAAAATGATAACCCGGTTAAAAGTGGTATCAAAATTTGGACAAATATCAAACATTTAAAAACCCCTGGAGAAAGTATAAAAAATTCTGTGTTAGAAATGGCGAACAGTAATTTTTTTATTCGATAGGGGTTTTGCCTTCAAAGGGTCTACGCCATTTTGAAAACTTTTACTCTCATTTAAAAATATCGCATTTTTTTAATTTTTATTATTTTCAATTATGTTCAACTATACTTTTTCTTATTGTTTAAAATTCTCCTTATTTCTAAAAACCCATTTTTTTTTACAACTTCATGTGGATTCTTATTATTGGTGTTTTTCAGTTTTTTTTTCTTCATTAATTTTTTGTTTGATTGTTTTTGTGTCCCTGACGGGAACATGTATAAAAGACAGTTAAAAAAAGATTAATATAGAAAAAGGGGAATAGATTTATGACTCTATGTATTGTAATTTTGCAGTTGTAAATAAGGAAGAATCGCTTTCGATGTTATTTCCCAATTTAGTTTAATTCACGGAAAAGAAAAAAAGGTATGTTAATTTTTGAAGTATTTCGTTCCTTTTTTGTTTGAAAAAAGTTTACCAAACTTGGAATACGTAACTTCAGATAACCCATTTAAAATATGTAAAAAATAGTACTCACGATACCCCCCCTTTCCCCAATTTCCCTTTCCCAAAAAATGGACGTTTTTGACCCAATTTATTTAGTAGGAAAAAAGGAAAAACATTTTGCGTTTAAGGAAAACTACGGGGCTATAGTTCCTTTTTTAATTTTGAGAGTTTAGACTTTTTATTCAAATTATGACCGATATTCTCGCAGAATCGTTTTTCAACGGCTCCCGAATTGGGGAGGCGAAATCACCCCCCCTTTTTTTTGGTTTTTTGAGTGGTTTCCACAGTTATAAATTTATTTTTTGGGAGAATTCATTTAAAATTATTGTTGAAAACGCGGGTCCCCGGCTCATTGGAGTAACAGATCAAAGATTTTTTTTTAAAGGCAACTTTAAGTTGATATTTTTTTCTTTGTATCTTTTTGTATTTTTTGCTTTGTATTTGTGCGTTTTACTGAAAAACTGTTGAAAAGGGGGTCCCGGCATTGGCGTTAAAAAACTGGAAGAAAATTTAATCAATGGTGTAACATTTAGAAAAGAAATCGGGTAAAAAGAAAGAATGATAGGGAAAAAGGGGATTTTGGGCGAGAAACCCCGTTTGAGATTGGAAAAATCTAGACGCAAAAATAAGCAGATAATCATTGTTTTTAAAATTTGGGTTTTAATCAGTATTATGAGCTAGATAAAAATAACTATGAAATAATTTTCTAGACAAGATTAAAAAATATAAAATAAAAATTCAGCAATCACAAAAAAATTTTATTAGTTGCATTTCCCATCACTAAACTTAGAGGGCCGTTGTACCAAAGAGATTAAATATTTAGTTAAAATTTCTTAAGTCAGAAAACATAGTAAACCCAAGGGGGATAACAAATTTAATTTTTCCCAAATTTTTTTTTTAATTCACTAAACATCACTTTATACAACCTCTCTTTTTGGATCAATGCCCCCTTTTTTGATTTTCACTTGTCATCAATAAGATCAATTTTCATAAATTTAAAATTTCCACTTTTTTTTTTGAACGAATATAACGACTTCCCTTTGCCCGCGTTTTGCGTTTCAGTCTTTCGTTTTTGTGACATTTTTTATTCGTGCGAAAAGTTGAGCTTTACTTTGATGGTTGGTCGAGTAAGCGCAGAGGAAAAGCAAAGACAATACGCACCCGGGAAATCAAAAGTGAAAATTTGATTTGTTTACGGGGGTGATTCGATTTCAGAAAAAATTTTTTAAACAACGGGCGGGGGCCTTTTTTTTTTTTAAAAAAAAAAAACCCCTCTGTAAAGTGGTCGCGGCGGGGATCGAATGGTTCAAAATTCCCCCCCTCCAATACTAAAGTGAGCGCTTTTAACCATGGCTGCATGTGCCGGTAAAAAATTTATCTTTAAATAAAAATTTTTCCAATGTTTTGTTAGACTAAAAAAAAAGGTTTTACTCTTAGCGTTTAACCCCTTAATAATAAACATAACTTTATCGAAGTTTTTTTTTAATGATTTGGAAGGATCCCAATAGTATAAAAATGGACAGTGAGATTGAAAAAGTTTAAAAATTCGACTTTATATAAAATATTATTTATAGGTCCTTCAAATACCTCTCAAGTGCCGAAAAATTAAAAATGTCGTGGTTTTCGGTACATTTCTTCATTTATTCCTCATTCATTTTACCTTTTTCATTCCACATCACCCCGACATAAACGTTTAGAAACAAAAATGAATAAAAACAATTAAAAATGAAAAATGAAGCTACATAAAGAAGAAAACAAATTTAAAGGGTTTTGTTGAAAAAAAGTAGGGGGGTTCATTGAAAAATAATAATGTAAGTAGAAGCCGCATGAAAAAGATTCTTTTTGGGGGCCGCCCAAAAATAAGAATATGTATTTTAATTACAGTTAAACGAAGTCTTATAGGATGTGGTAGTGAAAATTGAAATTTGAACATATTACATTGAATAGATTCCCTTCATGTCATATTAATTATCAGGAAAACGCCATATATCGTTTAACGAGGGATAGAATAGTAGGGAAAAAATGGGAAAAAAAGCTTCGATGGTAAAAATTTCACATTTTTTTTTTTTTAAAAAATGATGCCCGACAAGCTAAAATTCCAAAAATTTTTTTGAATAATTTTATTCTGGGGAATTCTTTTTTCAAAAATTTTTTTTTTTTTTGGTTATTCTAATGAGTTTTTTTGGCATTTCTAAAATTCATAAAAATAAAAGTTCCCCCCATAATCCACAAAAAAACAAAACAAATTTGATTAAAACCCATATTAAAAAAAAAAGTTTGGAGTTGATAGCGTAGTCGTTGACCGGGGGAAAACCCGACAAAAAAAAACATAAAAAAAAAAAAACAAAAAACAAACCCCATTTTTTAAAAATAAAATTGTGTTTTAAAATTTGTTTTTCCGCTAAAGCTCTTAAAATACTTTTAAAAAATGTCAAAAATATAAGGGTAAACAATAAGGGACCCACTCATGTAAACGCCCTCTTTTTCCGCCTTTGAAAAACGACGTGACACAATTTGTTCAAATTTATAATGTAATTCGAACTTTAAATTATTCAACACGATTCAGCATACCAGCGACTGGAATATCCATAGATATATAGAAGAGGGAAAATCAATCTGGAAAGGTTCAAACTAGCTTCTTCTATTCGCAACCACAATTTATTGATAACATTATTACTGCGTATTCTTCATACCACCAAGTTTACATAATGTATTGGCTCCCCGAGTAGAAGAACCATGTTATACTTGCATCCAGGAGAGAAGGATGTCGAACCACCGACCTAATAAATGCATGTATGTCAACTAGAATATTCACCCCATCACATGTCAAGTTCATGCGATTGAAGAATTGGATTGGTTTGGATCGATAGAATAACTCGAATCCAGCAGTGGATCTGTATAATGTTGTCGATCGAGATCGAGTAATTTCGTCGACAACTAGGTTTTGGTCGATAACTTCACCTAGCGTGATTCTCTATGGCAACTTGACGATCTCGATCGACAAATCTTCTCGACTCGACAAGACCCTGTCACCATATATACGTTGTTTAGACGAGCGAATAGTAATAGTATGGGTAGAAATGGGTAAAAACTGCTTCGAGTGGTACCAATTTAGCAAATTTATTGTTTTTTCTTCAAATGGCTGACCCAGATCAAGCTGAAATTTTCTAGAAATGTATATCAAATGTAATTCAACTTCACGCAAAATATCAATGTACTGGAAAAATTTTTTTTTTCGCCATGTTATTCTAATGGGTATTTTTGAAATTTCTAAATACATAATAAAAAGTTACCACCCGATAATGCCACAAAACTATACAGATCTAAGTTAGATGAGGAACCATATCGAAAAAAAGTTTGAAGTTGATAGCTGTAGCCGTTTGACCTGTGGAGAACCGCAAAAAAAAAAAAAAAAAAAAAAAAAAAACATAAACGAACACCAATTTTTTTCAGAATGTCAAATTGAATCCTCGCTAAAGCTCGTCTAATAAGTGATTATTCAGTGGGAGACGACCTTCTTCTGCAGTGAATAAAAGTATATCCGATATCTAGTACATCTAGTAAAAGGAAGGATATACGTCACCTTAGCCACAGGGCGTCGGAACTGCGTTATCGTCTATCTCTAGCTGTACGGAATATTTATGCTATCACTCCCCACAGACCTTGTGACGTTATATCGAAGACAAACATTCTAGCAAGGAATCTGGAATTTCATGGAATTCCTGGAGAGACATTCTGACCAACGTGCAAGCATGCAAAACATCTAGGACGACTTTGACGATCATTAATTGCGCATGAGAGTCGATTTAGTCAAGTTTCGATTATTTATAATGAGTTTCAAACCATATATCAAATTATTTTTCCGACTTCCCCCCCTCCCACCCCTTATCTAAATCAATAGAAACACCAACTGTACAGCCGCCCCCGTGGCTCAGTCAATCATCGCTAGCGGTATAACTGAAGTCAGGTCGGGCGTGGGTTCGAGTCCCGCATAAGGCATGGGTTTTTGTAAACGTCCTTTCACTCCATTGTTTTATTATCACCCGCTCAAATCGTACCCCCGTATAGCCTAGCTGTTGGAGAGGTAGCTAAACAGCATTTAAAAAAATGTACAAAACTAGTTATGTTGAACTCGGGTTCGAATCCCGCATAAGACATGAGTTTCGTAAACGGCATTTGAGCTATCATATACACAGTTCAATTATCATTCGCTCGTTCGTACCCCTCCTATATAAGTTGTTGGTGGAGTATTTTAAGTACCATTGATTGAGTAGAAATATATTTATTTCCACTAGCATCGATATGTGATACCGCCGCACTAGTTGGCTCAGTCAGCTGAGGCACGCTTCAGACACTTAAGTCACCGTCGGGCGGGGTTCGAATTCCGCATAAGGCATGGGTTTTTGTAAACGTCCTTTCACCTATCATTACTTCATCGTTGCATTATCACCCGCTCATTCGTATTCCCGTATAACCTAACCGTCGGTGTGGTCGTTAAGCAAACAATAATAATCATCATGATATGTGATACCAAGTCATTGTTATCCAATTAAGGCCAACAATGGGAGAGTAGGATCGTTTGGACCAGGCACCGACCAAGGGCGGACTTGAAAAAAAAACAAATATTATACTATAGTAATACAGAACTCTATAATTCATTCAAATTGATAATCATCAAGATTAAGGACGTTTCCCCACTAATATGTATTGATGGCAAAATCATCCCCAGTGCTTCATCGACAAAATTTCTCGGAATTCAAATAACTCCCAATCTAGACTGGTCGTTGATCATTCCTTAGCTGTTGGTTGGGTCGTTAAACAAACAATAATCGATAATGTCCAGTGATGTGAACCTTCACTTTGTGAATATAATATGGGCCCAATCTCAAAAACCAAATTCACATAATTATACCTTTGTGTCTACTTGACAAATTTGATGTTCAATAATAATATATTTTTTTCAATTCTCCATAACGCCAATGATATTTATAATATAATTCTGTGAAACCTTTTGTCAACATTAATCCAATATCCAAATACATCTGTGAAGTTGTTTTTCACATTCAAAAAAAAAACAATCTATATAAATGTTAATCTAAATTGAATGGTTGAATATAATTAATAAGCAAAGCATCTGCAGAGGACATCTGTCTAGAGGCCTATCAAAAAAATGAATTCAAGCCATCACTTATATAATTATATGTTTTTGTCATGGAATACTAATTTCGCCCACCAACATAACAAACACAATGTCTGTTATATTTGGTTTATCTGGGATATTTTAGGGTTTTATAATTTTTCACGGCGAGGTGTACAATATTAAACAAAACTGCATGTACTGAACGCGTTGATTTTTTAATTTGCAGTGAAATCTATGGAATTACCGAAGTTTTTTAAATGATTTGGTTGGTAAGACACCTCGATATAATGGATATAGGTAAATAATATTATTTTTCTGTTGTATTTTGTACGTTTTACATTATAAACACATATATCTTGGGTTGATAGTGAATCATAATAACTATTGTCTAATCAACTACTATTATATATATATATATATATATATATATATATATATATATATATATATATATATATATATATATATATATATATATTTATATATATATATCATGGAGTGAAATACAAGGTGCATATATAACACAACAGCAGTATGTTTGGAAACGTAATTCTTCAATCATCATGCTTCGAATGACTAATATCCCGTAAGTTAATAAAGCTGGTGTATTCAAACAACAACAACAACAACAACAACAACAACAACGCCATGAACCAGAGCATTTCATAAGCCAACAGAGATTAAAACTTCACGATCATGTTGTCACTACTATTAGACGGATCGAAACTCCTATCGGTTAGTGATGGCATATAGATGAGACGACCGATCGTGACCGTTATGGAAATTATTGTTTCGGTTCTAGCATTCATGCAGACCATGTTGTGTAGATTATCTACCAACTACGTGATTTACATTTTACTTTCACGTTTGAAAATGTGAATGATGATAATTAAATTAAAAATGATGTTATTCAGAATGGAGTGTATACGTACACATCGGAAGTAGAATTTTATATTACCAGAAATATAAAACAAATTTCGTTTTTGTTTTACAGATTTTGATGGAAATTAATTACGATGGTAATGAACAGTTTTTTTTACAGTAACATGTTTTACTACATATTCAACTTGAAGGCATCTCAGGATTAATTAAATATCATGGTGTTTTGACGGCAAACAATTTGAACGGAATGAGGGCATTTTCTCTCAATGAAACACCGGATACAATTAAATGGAAATTTGATAACATTTAATAAAGAATCAAAATATCTCATGTCCTAACTCATTATTTCTACGTCCGCTCTCCCTATCTTCACGGAAGAATATATATTTTAAAGTTTTTTGATGATATTTTATAAAGAGTCAAGATACCTCATTTCCTCTTCTCATTATTATCTTCCTTTGTCGTTAGAAAATGTATATTTCTAACATCATATTATCAATCTATATTCATTCATAATTCAAATACCTATAAAACGGTATGAATAAGATACATTAAATTCACATTACGAGCTCATACATACAATATGCATACAACTTTAGAATGGTATTTTTATATATTTTTTTTCTGTAACTTTTCTAGAGAGTATTTTTAACACCACACAATGAATAGAGTTATGTGTGTGATGAAAAATCTGTATATATATATATATATATATATATATATATATATATATATATATATATATATATATATATATAAAAAAAAACTTATTGGTTGTATGCATCATAATAAGAACGATGATGTATAATCTAGTAGAAGCAGGTGTGGATGTTCACCCCTGATGAGGCTGTGAGAGTCAAGCCAGAGGATAAAACAAGTAGACAGGATGAGGATGACGGATTAAGTGATCGCGTTTAATCGGAAATCCTTACGTTGAGAAATATTGAATAATGACTAAAATACGTAGAAAAGCACGTACTGAGGATGAGCACAATGCAAATCCTGTGCCAATTCGCAGCGTGTTTATGTACAGTCATTATAGATGTTGGTTTGCATATATTTACTCTCAATTTACCCAATATTTTAATTATATGCGGTTTTAACATTAAAATAAGAGATACTTTTCTAGCTTCGAGATATACTTTGTATCCACGAAAGAAGAAGGTCGATTACCAACTAAATACTTGTAAACACTTTTTAGTAGCATGAAGTCGCTTCATCTAATATATAATACAATACAATACAATATAAATACAATATAATATAAATACAATACAAGGCACAACAAAGACATTCACATCAGTCAGTGTAATACCACATTGACACAAAATAACTCGAATTTCATAAATGTGAAACTATATAATAAATTACCAGAAACAATAAAAATCTCTAAATTCAAAACTAGCCTGAAATCACTTCTAATTACAAAAGCTTATTACTCCATAGACGCATATTTAAGAGATGATCTCAAACAATATAAGGATGGTGTGTTAATTGATATGGCCATGCATACAAATTGTAAATATGATTAAAGATATAACGATAAAAATGAATATAAAGATTGAAGATACCTATAAGATTCTAAATATTTTGTAAAAATATCCCAATTTTTGCATTCATATTTTTATTACATATTAAGATTATTATCAGCTAAAACTGTCTGTACATCCCATCATGAGTGTTTACACACATGTAAAATGGATTTTAAAATGACAATAAAGGATATTAATATTCGATATACCAAGTTTTTCTAACGCTTTTGACTGATACAGTTGCGTTTCAAATCGTAAGCTCAGTCTTGAAAATTTATAATAAGTTTCTCAAAAACTTCGAGTGATATGAAAAAATAGAAAAGTGTTTTTCATTTTTGTCAAGTTGGTATCCAAGTCAGTTTGACCAACTAGTGGAAATAAGAATACCTGGATCCACAACGCGACTACAACTTAAAATTACATACTAGGCTTAGCAATCTCCAACGAACTAGACATGTGATTTTATTACTATTATTTTAACTCAAATATGCAATTTGTAGCTGTATACAGGTGGCAAATGTTTTTAAAGAAAGAAAAAAAAGATAAACTAAAAGTAAAAAAAACAAAACAAACTTATACATGAATTTATGAAAAAATATTCTTATTCAATTGTTCTGTTGACGAAAGAATATTTTTTGCCTCTCTTGCTCTTATTTGGGACGCATGGTCTCTTCTTGCTCGAAATTAAGGATTGTTTAATGTTCCCTGGAAAAGATAGTTACTATGACAAAACAATATAATTAAAATGTCAGTGTCCAGGCTGGCAATAGCGTAACAGATTTTGGAACGCACCTTATAATACAATTCTGGGATTTTTTGAACTACAATGGAAATACGCAGAGATCAACTAGATAGAGCTCGTTTAGTAAATATCAGCAGATCAAAGATGTAGTCCCAAGACGTTATTATACGACGTTATTTTAATTGGTTGTGAAGGATAGACCTGGAATTTCAATTATAAACAATGACAAAACATACACTAGAGACTAGCAGGAATGGATTGAGTGGAGCATCAGTATTTTGAAGACGGTAGATGGTTGGGATAGGAAGTGATCCAGAGAGTTTGTAGGAAGAAAAGAGGAGATAAAAGAAAAAGAATTAGAAAATGAGAAACACGAAGAAGAAAATAGACTTCACTGATCGCGTCTGTTGTCTAAAACTATCTTTGTCTGAAACTATTTTTTTTATCTTTCATCTAACCAAAGAAAATATCTTTGGTTGCTTATACCGCCTGAGCAAATTTTGAATTAATTTTTCATTTTGATAACAACCCCATCGACAACTAGGTTATACGGAGGTACGATTTAGCGGGTTATAATGAAACGATTGAGTGGTAGGTGAAATGACGTTCACAAAAACCATGTCTTATGCGGTACTCGAAGCCACGCCCGACAAGACTTCAGTTTATACCGCAGTGGGATAATTGACTGAGCCACGGGGGTAGCTTTCCCTTTTCCTTGAATAAAAATCAGAGTATATAATAGATTTTCCTATAGAAGGCATTTCGTACAAAGTACAATGAATTACAAAACAGTCGTATACTGTTTCAAGGGTCCAAGCTATGGATTGAACCGGCGAGCATGGTAGATTATTTTACAAGCCTATCAGCCTACAATTGGCCATGGACTGGATGAATTACGATTTATCTTTTAATAGGATAACAATAATGCTATCCTAATCCAGCTTCAATGCAAATTTGGTCCCATTGAAGAGTCGACCGGCAGTTCCTAGCTCTTGTTTCATTGACCGCTCAAGAGTTTCGAGTTCTATTTGCGTGCCTGATATGCACCCCCCTCAGTAAATCACGCTTTATTTGTATTCCCAGCTGGTATTAGAAAGTTAAACAACATACGTGGAACAGCTAATTGCTAGATTTCACGTTAAAGGTAGGTTATATATAATGGAAAACAGTGATACTACGGTTAAAATGGAGTCAAATTAGAGACAAATATCACAACATTCAACATACTACATGGAGAAATTTTTAAAAATTATCATTGTGTATAGAAATGACTGAACAGTAATTTTATATATTCGATAGGGATTTTAGCCTTCAAAGGATCTATCGCCATTCTGAGAAACCATTTATACTCTCATTTATAGCTTAATTATTCGTCATTTTTGTATTATTTTTATATTATTTCATATTACTGTTCACACTAATACTTTTTCATTATTGTTTAATATTCTCTCATTATTTTCTACAACCAATCATTTTTTTTTATCAATCATTCATGTGTGATTTATTATTATTGTGTGTTTTTCAGTTTTTCTTTACTTCATTAATTTTTAGTTTGATTGTTATTATGTGTCTGACGGCAATCATGTATAACATGACATAGTCTAAAATAAAGATTTATATATAGAAAATAGATAATAGTATTTATTTACGTGTATGCATATGTATATTTATGCAGATTGTAAATAAAAAAAGACTATCTGCTTGCGACTGTTGGAATTTAGTTATAATCTCACGGAAAATAATAAAAAAGAATAATGTTAATTTTTGAACTTGCATTTCAGTTCCTTTTGTGTTTGTAAATAACTTATACCAAAACTTGGAATACGTAACTTCAGATAACTACCATTAAACTATGTAACAAATCTAGTACTCACGAGTACACTCCCCTTGCCACATTCCTTCCAAAGATAAAAGACGTTGTGACCCAATTCATTTGGTAGGAAAATGGAATACATTTTTGCGTTGAAGGAAGAACATGGCTATAGTTTGTATCCGTTTTCAAGTTATTCAGAGTTCAGACTATTTTTTATTCAGAGTCATGACCGATAATTCTCGCAGTATATCGTTATTCAAGCGCGCATCTACGAATTGGAGAGAGCGCATAAGTCACCCCACTTTTTGAGGCAATATTTTTGAGTGGTTTTCCACAGTTGATAATTTCATTTTTGGGAGAATTTACTTGAAAATTGATTGAAGCGCGGCTCCTGCTTATTGGAGTAACAGATGAAAGATTTTTTCTAAAGTGCAACTTGACAGTAGATAATTTCCGTATCTTTTTGTATCTTTTTGTATGTTTGTGTCTTTGTATTTGTGCGATTTACTGAAAAACTGTTGAGATGCGGGTCCACAGTATTGGCGTAACAACTGAAAGAAAGTTTGAATCAATCGGGTAGTAAGGATTGATAAATGAGTAAATACGGGATGAATAAAGAATGAATGAATAGGCAAAAGTGTGATTGTAACTGAGAAACCATCGTTTGAGATTGGAAATAATTATCTAGGTACGCTATAAGATATTAGCTAGATAATCAGATTAGATTATTAGATTAGGTTATCAGATCAGCTATTATTAGCTAGATGAAAATAACATATGAAATAATTGTCTAGACAAGATTAAATATATAAAATAAACATTTAGACAATCACAAAGATAATTCTATCAAGTTGAATCCCATCACTAATCATAGAGCCGATTGTACCAACTGATGATTAAATATTAATTAGTTAATCATTACTTAAGGTACAGAAATAACATAGGTAACCAAGGGTGATAACAAGTTAATTTGCCAATTTTTGCTTAATTCACTAATCATCACTTGATACAACCGTCTCTTTCTGTGACTCATATGCCGTATTTATAGTATCTTCTCTACTTCTACGTCATCATATAGAGATCAATATTTCATAAATTAAACTTCCAACTCGTTTTTTTGTGAGACGAAAATAACGACTTCCCGTTTGCCCGCGTTTTGTCGTTTCAGTCTTTCAGTTTTCGTGACAGTTTTTATTCGTGCGAAACGTTGAGCTCCACTTGTGATTGGTGTGGTCGACGTACAGACGCAGAGGAAACGCAACGCACAATACGCACCGGAACTCAACACGTGATAATTCGTATTTGTTTACGGTTGGTGATTCGATTTCTAGAATAAACACGCGGGCTCAGTTGATTACTTCGACATTTATTCGATTATCCTGTGTTTACATTGAGGGTGGTCCGTTTGTGTACATAGTTCAATTTAATTATAGCTAATATGTAACGAAAATATATATTTTGATATTTATTTGTTATGATGAATTAAACAGTGATTCTAGTGATCATAACTAAACATAATCATCTAGGTGTGTGCATTTCTGTTATTTATTTTTTATTTCAGTTATTTATTCATTAGTTCTTTACATAATACAATGTTTGAACAGTACAGAAAATATGATAAAAATAAATTTATACTTAATAATTAATCTGTAACAAATTAATTGATAAATCATAGAATCAATAATTAATACAATTTGAATTATATTATAAACCAACTAACAGTTTCACATAACTTCAGTTTTGTAGACTGAAGAACTCATCAATGTCATAGAATACGTTTTCTGTGAGATGTCTGTTTTGTTCACCTAGGAATTGTGTCGGACCTCTTAGTTCTTTGATCTTGGACGGTAATCTATTGAATAGTCTAATTGCTGCCATACTGTACAAGATACACCGAGTCTCAAGGGAGTGCATGCACGGTGCTTATGAAAATAGAGAAATTCATCTTTACTATTTTTTTTCTTCATCACAAACAAGTATATTTGAATAAAAAGTATATCAAACTCAAGATAATTTTATGCTCTTCAATTATTATGACATTCTATTTTGGTTAATTCAACCAGTTTTAAGATAATACGTCAGTAAATATCAAGTATGTGATAAAATTGATTGACGTTTTATCTTAAAACTGATTGAATTCACAGAAATAGAATGTCATAATAATTAGAGAGCATAAAATTATCTTGGGTTTGATATACTTTTCATTCAAATATACTTGTTTGTGATGAAGAAAAAAATAGTAAAGATGAATTTCTCTATTTTTATAAGCATCATGCATGCACCACCCTCAAACCCCGAGTTCAAGATGGCTGTGTATGAGCTGTAGGATAATACCGCTTTTCTATTGTTTTTTGGTATTATCTTCACTAAAAGAGGATTCAATCGTACAGGAATGCGCCCCAGGTGAATTTCAATTTTTTAAATTTATTACATTTTCACTGATACAAATACAATTTCAATAAATAATTATGGTGGGAATCACGGGATATCTTTATGTGAAGATATGAATGAGTGCGTCGAATTAAATGAAAGTCTTCTATTTTATGAACTGTATGAAAAAATCCTCACAAGAAAACTTAACTTCTTTCCAGTATGCTACCCGTCAAACTCCGAACGAAAATTGTGAAAGAAAATGTTTTACCACAAGAAATCAAGTTTAAGTTTTATATATAAAAAAACACATATCTATTTTTATATACGTGTATCCACGAAAGAAGGAGTGAGGTACCCGTACGTTAGTGGCGTGATAAAGGGGGGACGGTCGCTCGGAACCTTCATAGTTTGTGAATATAAGTATACGAGTAAGTATACAGCTAAACCCAAAAGGCTTAACTGCTCAACGTTACACTCCACTGATCTTGGAACGAGACGACGATTCAGAACTTCCAATCGTTTTGGGACAACTCGTAGGTTTCGAGCACACAACTACTGACCAAGCTATTAGCGTCGCGACGCTAGGCGTCTGAAAAGTGCCTTGTTGAACGAAGAAATGTGACAGACAAAATGTGGTCAACGGAGCACGTCGAAGTGAGTTGAAAAACGTACACATGTAGCCATGAAACAGTGGCAATTCGAGGTGGAACCTAAAAGCATCGCCTTTAAAATCTAAGAATACATGTAGACCCTTATACCTCGATCACATTACAGTTACAGAATTGAATTACAGTTATTACACGAGCTTTAGCGAGGATTCAATTTGACATACTGAAATAATTTTTTTTTTTTTTTTTTTTTTTTTTTTGTTTTTTGACATACGGTACTGTAAACAATTGGTGTTCGTTATGTTTTTTGTCGAGTCTCCACAGGTCAAACGGCTACAGCTATCAACTTCAAACTTGTTTTCAATATGGTTCCTCATCTAACTTAGATCTGTATAGTTTTGTGGCATTATCGATGGGTAACTTTTTTTATGAATTCTAGAAATTTCAAATTTCCATTCTAATTCCCATTAGAATAACATGGCCGAAAAGAAAGAAAATGTTTTAATTTCCCAAATAAATGAAAATTTGCGTGAAGTTGAATTACATTTTGCTACACATTTCTGAAAATTTTCAGCTGATCGGGTCAGCCATTTTGAAGAAATAACATAAAATGTGCTAAATTGGTACCACTCGAAGCAGTTTTTACCCATTTTTACCCATACTACTACTATTCGCTCGTCCAACAACGCATATATGGCGTTTTACTAGTGTAGATAACGTCAGTCAAGTTATAATATGAACGGAACTTGGTTAGTAGTTAACTCTAGTTATGTCTTAACTGAGATCCTAGAACTCAGTCGAGAGCTTAACGGCAATCAAGAAAGCTACGCCCTCTTGAAATTTTCATTCTCAGGTGTCAACACACCGCTTTATGGATTTGGTGAGTTCTATTCTCGTGTCATTTCCTTTCCATCCATCAAAAGTTCAATTCAGTATGAATTTAATATTGAATAGTTGAATATTCAGTACTTTAACCTATAAATGTAACAGTCAAGTAAACGTGACAGCAGTGAATGTCAAATGGCTTACAAATGGGTATTCATACTAAGTTCTGTTAAGGAGGCCATGAAATTACGTCACTAACGACAGTTAAGTCAGAGGTATGTGAACAGAGTTCTTAGTTATCAAAACTCCACCTACTCTCTCATAACTGCAGTTAATGTAACTAGAGTTAAGTTCTGTAATGTGAACGAGGTATTACCGCGTCTGCAAATTGAAATAACGTCCCAATTCCAGAAGGCTAGGACTCTGATTGGTTTCTATTCATTAGTACATGGCAACATGTCTAGTATTTGTGTATTTTCATTGTTGTTAGCACAAAATAAAAGCACCGCTAGTAAAATAGCGAAATGGGCTAAAACTAAGTCACATTTTTGCGTTCTTAGAGACCGTGACTTTGTTATTATCTTGTGTTGCCATGGTATTTAGCTCTCCTAGAGAACATTATCCACCGGCACATGCAGCGCAGTGGTTAACGTGCTCGCTTTATGTGATCCGGGAGGCGAGGGTAATTTCGAACCCAGTTCGATCCCCGCCGCCGACCATCTTTACAGAGGTTTTTCTTGGTTTCCCTCTGTAGTCTAGGCTAATTCCGGGATGGTTCCTACAATATAGTCCACGACTGCTTCCTTCCCACTATCCTTCCCATTACCCAAGAACCTTCATTTCATCATCCTATCATCTCATTAATCATCCATCCAACGCCAATAGATCTGCGCTATTATAACAGTGCGTCGTTAAACCCAATATATATATATAAAAAAGAACGTTATCCAATCAAAATCCTTAGTCTCTTTTTTTATATATATATTCGGTTTAACGACGCACTGTTATGATAACTGAGATTAGATCCGGACGCAACTGGCACCACGCGTGTAGTCTGTGACCATCTATCCACCACTGCTCACCCAGTGTCGATATAAAATTTCGTTCCCTCGACAATCACTATTTGGAGTTATACTTACTTCCCCCATACTTCCTTCCTCCGCGGGTCGCAATTGTTGAGCTTGCCTCTCCCCAACTTTCAAAACGTTTCGACGCCCCTGTATATACATAATATATATATATATATTTATATATATATATATATATATATATATATATATATATATATATATATATATATATATATATATATATATATATATATATATATATAGGCTATATATATTTATACTTGTATCATAGACAATGGAGCTATGCTTGTATCCAGGAGAGATGAATATTCCAATCGGTTGTCTCCCCTATCCCACAGCACTAGCGCACGAGAGGTTCGCGCCGTCATTCATCGTGAACACCCACTGGACATGTAACAGCTCCGGCGAACGCGAAGACACATCTGCTATGAAATCCATGTAAATTGCAATTGTGTAGTCTAAACCGGCGTACATACCATTAGTCGATACGCGTGCTATTTTGCAATACGACTTTCAAGCTCCATTTTGTATCAGAGGAACATCGATATTAAAGGACATAACAGCCATGCAACTAGATTATATTGGATGATGATGATACTCCCTGATTGCAGAGAATTGCAGAGATTCAAAACAATTTCGAAGATTCACGATACAGAAATCTTAATTACCTCTCACCTATGGTCAAAAGTCTTCATATCATATTTTGAACAAAACAAAAAAGCTGAATGTGTTGGGAATCGAACCCGTGTCTGATGCCCACTAGTACTGAAACTGGAATTCTGAAACAAGTCTCAGAATTTACAAATAAATTCAATAGTTGGAATCATTTGAAAAATCATTTGTAGAAATTGAATTTGAAATGAATAATTCTATGTTATTACGAGTGTAGTTGGATGAGTTACGGTGAAAATCAACTTAAAAATAGCGCTTGGCAATGATGGATCGCTGAGTCCCGGCTTTGAAGTATTATATAACAAGCTAGCGGGCACGAAGATATTTTAAAAAGGTTTGCGGGTTTTGGCTGTTTGGTTTAAAAATGCATGATTCTCGTGTTAGAGAGAGATAGAGAGATAGAGAGATAGATAGAGAGAGAGAGAGAGAGAGAGAGAGGGACAGAGAGAGAGAGAGAGAGGAATGAAGTGAGAGATCACACGTCCTTAACTTATGTTTTTCGTTATTTGCTATAGTAATTTTTTAAATCATTTCCGTAACGAAAAATAACAAGATTCTCCTGGCAGGAATCTAGTATTTGTGTAGAGATCAATTACTATCACATGATAACGGTGGTTTAACTGATGGTTTACTGAAGTAATCTGAAATTATTGACATTTTATTGCGGATGACCATTCAATACCAACTTACCTACATATACTCGAAGATACATTTTTGACATATTCTCTTCATATCAAAAAGATCACTTCGGTTTTCACATATTATCGATATATTGTCGATATTGTCTATATATTGTCGATATATTGACAATTAAGTATAGGCCGACATGAAAATATGAACTTGAAACTCACTTGACACTTTGAATAAAAAACGGGAGAATCAACAAATAAAATATTATAGATAGATAGCTTACATGTTCAGCATTATCCGGACTCACTAGGAATATCAGCATCTGATTTGTGATCATTTATTACCTGTCAAAACAAAAGATATGAGTTAGATAATGTTTTTCAATACATTCAGACAATTTAAATCAGTGCTGAAGGAGTTAACAAGACAGGCGAATATTCAGAGAACTTTTCGAATGGAATTGATTTATATACCGTAGTAAAAGCGACTTGAAAAAATGCAGATTGATGTTTTGGGAATTTATGTATTCATTCATTTCTATTTTCATCCAACGACGTTAAATTTCCAAATTTCTCGTGGAGAAATTATAAATTATTATATCGGACATGGAGATAGTCTAAATGTACATTTGACACAGCCCATTGAACATATTATAAACAATTAAAAATACATTAAAATATATCAAAATGGAGTACCACCTAAAAATTGGATCTATACAATAAACTTGAAATACTCACATGACACAAAATGAAAAAAAAAAACTTACAAATAGAATATTGTTATGGACTTCCTCACGTATTAGAATAGATTTCACACTTTCATACATTCTCCAGTTTCAAAAGTGATGTAAATAATTTATAAGGTCTGAAAGTTTCCAACGTTGGTGCACTTTAGCTGTTGGAAAACAATAGCAATAAGTATGCAAACACTTCAACATTGCTGTTTTACTCTTTATATTTATTGGTGTATGCATCCTCGTTGTAATAAAGCGATCATGTTCTGTTATGGATACTCTTGCAATTCCAGATGTATTCCTGGGAAGTGACGTGGATCCTGGAAGAGAAAATGAGGTGGAAATGTCGGTTGGATTTTAATACCACTGGGATTCACGAATATCGACAGAGAAGACAGAGAGAAAGAGAGCGAGAGAGAAAGAGAGAAAGAGAGAGAGAGAGAGAGAGAGAGAGAGAAAAGGGAGAGAGAAGGAGAGAAACCAATCCCAAAACGGTTGACCAATGTCATAGAACTTGCGTGCGGTTGAAATGGACAAGAAGTAGACACGTGTAAGGATTAGGAAATGTTTGGAACTACAAAATGGTTGAAATAGAATTAGGAATAAGGAACATTTATATTGAAAGCAAGCATTTGAAAACGAAAAAACTGAACTTTACAGAGTCAATCATATTGATGATTCTAAGACATAAATCAAAAAGAACAAAGAAACACAATATTTCTGATAAAGCTTCTTGAAGTTATCAACAATTCAGTATAAATTGTCACTTCACTGTTATCTATAAATATTTATTTCACTTGATGTAAGCAAGGATGTCTTGCCAGAACATTGTTACACTTTATTTCTCAAATATATTTTATAACCACATTTCAATAGAATATTGACATATTGTTGTAAGTTGAATTTATTTTACAGTGTACTTAATACCTCGCAAACAATGATTAGCCTTATAGTTATTTAGATATATGACCTAAAATTGACTTCATTTTATTATTCATTACATCGCAATTGTGCTCAGTACGGTGACGAGTTCCTAAATTTACAAAGCTACAATGTATGACTTTTTTATCTTACATTTGAAAATCCTTAAAAACCTAAACTTATATCAAGGAATAATCACTTATTCACAATTCAATATTGGATCCATCTTCTCTTCAACTATCCTCTTTCTAAATTCTTTTCCTGTCAACTCTCCGCCCTCAAACACTCTTTTACTTACATCACACATTTAATAAGTACTCATGAATATAAGTGAAAGAATTCTATTAAAATGTATACATACTTTGAATGAATTTGATCAACTGCAAAACCTACGACCCTGCATTTCATTCAGCAGCATTTTTATAATATAAACCCTAGTGTTTGATGAAAACGAAAAAATCGGTAATTGGGTAGACACGAGTTCCGAGGGTATCAACTTCAATTGCTTATTATATTAATTTTAACGATGTATGTTTTTATGATTTTCAATGGAAAGCGATCGATTGGGTTCGAAAACACTCAAGACTAAAAGCATCGTCTTTACTCAAAGTATATGACTGAAGGCCCATTCACAATGCGACGCCAACTTGAACTTCTAACGTAAGCGTTAACTTATAAAATGTTTGGCTTAGGGGAAGTGACTTGCCTATCCACAATGCATGTCGCTAACTTATTATCGTAAGCTAAGCTGTTAACTTGTAAGCTACCAAGGTACAAGCTTTCGCGTTACAAGTCAACGTTCAACGTAAGAAGCAACCAATCAGAAAGCCGAATCGATCGACTTCGAAGAAGGGCGCGGAACTGGAGACACCGACAACAGAAAAGAAATTGTGACTGGTTGAAATTTGAAATTGTGATTGGTTGGTTTTTAGCGTATACGGTTACTTGCTGGTATATTGTGAATAAAGACTTCAAATATTACGATAGCTGCTTGAGTTAACGACTACGTATACGTATAAGTTTAAGTTAGCGTCGTATTGTGAATGGGCCTTAAAGGTATCCACAAAACATCCCTTATATAGATTAGGATACATTAGCCATGCTACGGTGATCATTACTAATGTATGAAACTACTTCCTTTACACTGTCTCAAGTGACTCAGCTGTCTGTTTAACGGACCTATGCGAGACGAGACGAAATGAACGTAAGTTGACAACTTCTTAGATGGGCAATAGAGGAGATCTCCATTCCAGTATCATGGAGGTTTATCTGTGTGTTTTTTTCTGTTTGTTTGTACCTACTGTAGAGGTCGCAAGGGTTTGAATGGTTGACTATTCGAGTATTTGGGTTAAATCGGTTGTACCATTTTTGAAAAATACCATTTCAAAGTTTCAAAAAAACCCCTAATACATTAGGGGCTAGGCAAGAATGAAATAAAATAAAATGAAAACTTTCCTAAAAATTTAGAATTTTTCCAGAATGTGAACTCAAATGATACACACATTACAAGATGTGTATGCAATTTGGACTCGCTCTTTTGTAAGAGATGATTTAATACATGTTCATCATTCATCAAATAGATAGAAATAATAGCATGATGTTGGAGAGATTCACGGCTTCCTAGATTCGATATTTACCGAATGAAGTATATTCTATTTGAGTAAAGGTGTGTCGAATTTTCGATTATACTATATATATATATATATATATATATATATATATATATATATATATATATATATATATATATATATATATATATATATATATATATATATATATATATATATATATATATATATATCGCTGATCTAACAACGCATATGTTGCGTTTGCCTACTATACTGGAATAAAGAAGGGCAATAACTCCAGTTTACAGTACACAATATAACTTCATTGTTAGCTATAAATTAGTTTTTCAGACGAGCGTATCATGAACATTCCCATTAATCTTTTCCAGAACATCCTCTATTGTATTGAATGTTTATCGTAACAGCAATAAAATGTGAAATAATATAAACAAATGTATGTTAGTGTTTTACATGTAACAACAATAGGAATAACTAGTTTTAAGAAATAGAATCACTTCATGTAGTTGACCATAGTGTTCCACACGAAAAATCAGAATGATTAGGTCCCACAAAGTTTGTTTATGATAGACATGACATATTGTTTTATCAATATTAGCTATCAATTTATATTGGGTTTAACGACGCACTGTACTGATGACTAAGAGCCGACTGTACCAACTGATGATTAGATAATAATTAGGTAATCATTACTTAAGGTTCAAAAATAACATGGGTAACCAAGGGTGATAACAAGTTAATTTGCTAATTTTTGCTCAATTCACCAATCATCACTTGGTACAACCAACTCTAAGGCCCGGTATTACGAATAATAAATTTGTTGATTAAGCGATAATTAGTGGATTAGCGTGTTATTAATCTTGGTTACCAATGTTATGTTTGTACTGCAATTGATTAATTAGCTTAATTAACACATTTATATTATTGGTAATATGGGCCCTAAGATCTATTAGTGTCGGTAAATATGATATGACATGATGGGATAATGAGACGAAAGTCATTATGGGTCATTATGTGGTTATTAGGTGGTTATTATGTGTCTTTCGATAATGGGAAAGAGTCGGTCGTGGCATGTTGTGAAGGAACCATCCCAGTATTGAATGAACGACACCACGGAAACCCCTGTCAGGATGTTCGACCATGGCGGGAATCGAACCCCGGTCTCCTGAATGACCGTTTAGTGTGCTAGCCACTCGACCACTCGTCTCACCCCATTGGACGAGCTTTAGCGAAGATTCAATGTGACACACTGAAAAAATTGGTGTTCGTTTTTATGTTTTTTTTCTTCATGTTTTTTGTCGGTTCTCCACAGGTCAAACAGGTCAAACAGGTCAAAGCTATCGGCTTCAAACTTTTTTTCAATATGGTTCCTCATCTAACTTAGATCTGTATAGTTTTGTGGCATTATCGGGGAGTAACTTTTTTTTATGTATTTTAGAAATTTCAAAAATACCTATTAGGATAACATAGTGGAAAAAAAGAAAATATTTTTATTTTCCAAAAAATGAAATTTTGCGTGAAGTTGAATTACACTTTGATACACATTTCTAAAAATTTTCAGCTTGATCGGGTCAGCCATTTTGAAGAAAAAACATAAAATGTGCCAACTAAAATGTACCACTCGAAGCAGTTTTTACCCATTTTTACCCATACTATTACTATCCGCTCGTCTAACAACGCATATATGGCGTTTTCCTAGTATTATATCAACTGTAACAATGGCAATAAAGCCATATAATTGGTCCATCTCCAGCGTATTGTATTCCCTTAGTACGCCGTCTAACCCGTAACAGCTCTATTCCCTACTCAGCCTGCAATGTTGGCAACCTGTCAACCCTGTTGTCACCCAGATCCAACAGAAAGCTTGTCACAGAGCTTGTCATACTGCCCCTGCTAATAGGCTTCACTGTGATACAGCGACATTGTATGGTATATCTGCGGTGAATACTGTTGCATCATTATGGTGTTCAGAAACATTTGTTCAGCCAGCTTGTAATACTAACAGATTAGCTAATGTGAATCCTTTACACCATTCAGTTAATGATTTGAACATCAGCTGTTACCTTCATGCCTGGCAGCCTCTATTCATTGGACCATATGACCGGCACATGTAGCGCAGTGGTTAACGCGCTCGCTTCATGTGATCCGGGAGGCGAGGGGAATTCCAAACCCAGTTCGATCCCCGCCGCCGACCATCTTTACAGAGGTTTTTCATGGTTTCCCTCTGTAGTCTAGGCTAATGCCAGGATGGTTCCTACAATAAGTCGGCCATGACCGCTTCCTTCCCACTATCCTTCTCATTACCCAAGAACCTTCATCTCATCATCCCATTAATCATCCATCCGACGCCATTAGATCTCAGTTATCATAACAGTGCGTCGTTAAACCCAATATGAATAAATGGACCATAGGACTATGTCAACCCATGTGGACGTTCTTTTTGTTGTTGGTGTTATGGCTTGGACCCAGATTAGCGTGAATCGACCCAATTTAACTAACTTGATAAACCGATTTCATGTGGTTATATGGAACAATGGTCCGATGGATAATGGCTGCCCTCAAGATGGCTCCTACTTATTTTCGTTCACACTAGAGATCGCCCTTGTGGTGCCCCGTTCTCATCTTTCTTCGATCTCATCTCATCTTCCATCCATAACCTTAATTGGGGAACAATGGTTTTGCATCAAGTTTCGATGTTATTACAAAAAACACTATAGTACTACTACAGTACGTTTACTCACGGCTAGTATACGATAGTAGATTTTGTTTCTAGCGTGGCAACTCATTGGTATTCACACATGGTCACTTACGAAAGTGAGTGGGCAGTAATGAAACGGGATGTTAAAGATCAATTATTAAGCAGTATCGGTAGGGTTTCTCGATCCACCAATACTCGTATAGACGCCCATCAATGGTGTAAGTTGTTCACTGACATCTTAAGTGAACTGAAGGGAGTCGAAGTAGAATTAATTACGGAAGTATCGACACCACTATATATTTATACGAAGTAGAATAATATATAGGCCTATCCTCGGAACAACTCACACACTAGCTGTAAAGCCATCAGAGCGCTATAAACAGAAGTTAAGAACCATTATTCGTATGAACAGAAATATCCGTTTGCTACATTGAGACTACAATAGTTATACTAGGCAAACGCGGAATGTGCGTTGTGAGATGAGCGAGATGTCTATACAAAGTATAATCGAAAACTCCACAAACCTTGATCATTTGAAATGAACTACATCCGATGTCAATGAATCTAGAAAGCCGTGACTTCGACAATGCAACATTTTTCAACTAATATTTCTATCTTTTCGATGAATAAAATACATTTATTATATTATTTTCTCCAGGTCCGAATATCAAACCAAATTCTTATTCATGTGTATTATTTCTGTGTTCACATTCGAGGAAAATTTGAATTATATTGGAGAGATTTTATTTTTCAATTTTTTCCGCTCAGCCTAATCTTATGGGCTTTTTAGAAACTTTGAAATGATATTTCTCAAAAATTGTTCGATCGATTTGACCCCAAAACTATACAGTTCTAAGTTGGATGAGTTTGCGTATAAAACAAAAGTTTCATGTCAATCGGTCAAACCCTGCGACCTGTGCAGTGCACACAAACAAACAAACAAACAAAAAACACACAGACAAAGCTCCATAAGAGTCTGATGGAAACTCTTCGCTAACGCTCATCGAATTATGAGGTCAATTCTACCATTCAAATCTGTCTGGAATACATTTACGTCAAGAAAAACTGTCTGATTCAAAGTGTATCGGATATACACAAACACTTTTTGAATTTATTTCATTGTAGTTTCCATCTGTTTTGAGGAATATCCCTCCTTACTCGGTTAGAATTAGGGATATTGGAAATTGTCCCACGCCTGTGACGATTCGGAGCATTGAAGCAATCATGAGAAACTCCATTCAGTATGGTCGACCATGACAGTAATCGAATCCTGGTCTCACAGAATTACAATTTAGCGCACTAGCAACTTATCCACTAGTACACCTTCCATGAACTATTCTCATCACAAAGCTGGAAAAATGGTTCACTCAAATCGATTCAGCTTGAATGGTTGAAACAGTGTGATATAGATTTCGTTTTTAGGTGAAAACGATCGAGTTAACCACCGAACCGCACGGAATAAGTGATTAACATGGTTAAACGGTTTGGGAGGACATGCTTACAAATTCAGACCGTCAAGGGCGGTGTGGATTAACAAATGTAAACGGCGTTACTCCGATTTCACAACTGTTTTGACCACAACAATTCATAGTATCGTGATGCTCGTCAATATATCGAACTATTCAGGGTCAAATCAGTTTAAAAATAATACTTAACCTATGTCACATCAGTAATCACTATTTTAAGTAATAATTACAGTATAGTAAATAGACGAGCTTCAGCGAGGATTCAATTTGACATACTGAACAAAATTGGTGTTCGTTTTTATGTTTTTTTTTTTTTATGTTTTTTGTCGGTTCTCCACAGGTCAAACGACTACAGCTATCAACTTCAAACTTTTTTTCAATATGGTTCCTCATCTAACTTAGATCTGTATAGTTTTGTGGCATTATCAGGCGGTAACTTTTTTGTATGAATTTTAGAAATTTCAAGAATACCCATTAGAATAACATAACGGAAAAAAATATATATTTATTCTCCAAAAAAATGAAATTTTGCGTGAAGTTGAATTACATTTTGATACACATTTCTAGAAATTTTCAGATTGATAGGGTCAGCCATTTGAAGAAAAAACATAAAATGTGCTAAATTAGTACCACTCGAAACAGTTTTTACCCATATTTACTCATTCATACTATTACTATTCGCTCGTCTAACAACGCACATATGGCGTTTTCCTAGTAATACATAATACTATAGTAATAAGTAAACTATTGAGAAGTGTTGACCAAATAGTAAATATGAGTTTCTCCGTTTTCATCAGCCCCGCTCATGCAGCCCCTGGTTCAAGTCTTGGTCGGGGGAGTTGACTCCATTAACTAAGCCGTATAACAGATTTGTGATTTACGTATACACTTAATTGTATTCAAAAGAGGATCGTGTACCAAGTAAATAATTGTAAGAACATAGGTAAACATGTGATATATACGTAAATTTAAGGGTTTGACGATTTTTAAAGATACAGTTGCAATTCTTATCGTGAACTTCGTCCAGAAAAAAAGAATACCACACAAGTGGTACTGATTTTAATATACATATTCTGGTTTTTAATTTTCATCTTGGCGGTTAATTCACTTCTTCTTTAGCGGACACAAGTTAGTATAGTCATAGATGAAAGCTGAAAATGTTCATTTTATAGAAAGGAAATCTGTTTTCTGAAGAAAACTATTACCGGAACACTAATCCGAACTCATAATCCACTCACAAACTCAAAATCGAACCAAGTTTCATAAAAAACACAGATTGGTTCGGACAAAGTTAAAAAAAAGTAAAGCTGATCTTCCAACCTCGATAAGTAAATAAAGCGAGTTTATTAAATTTCTCTATCTTGTTCAAAAAAGCTCTTTGTATTGTATTTATAAATTAAATCGACTGTTTACTTTGAAATTGAAGGATTCTCTTCTACTATTCTACGTGACTTTACGGTCTACCAGAGTCACGACTCGTTCCGACGTCTGGTTCCGACGCATAGCTGAAACCAAATGTTGTTTTTCACATCGCAATGTTTCTTCTTGTCGTTGACAAACTGTTCTAGAATCACCTGTTACACTTTTCATGTATATCCTCCTTATCATACAATTCTCAGATCTTTGTTATATAATTCAATTTATTGTTAACGTGTTCAAAATAACTACGTCATATATGCGTTGTTAGACGAGCGGATAGTAATAGTATGGGTAAAAATGGGTAAAAACTGCTTCGAGTGGTACCAATTGAGCACATTTTATGTTTTTTCTTCAAAATGGCTGACCCGATCAAGCTGAAATTTTTTAGAAATGTGTATCAAAATGTAATTCAACTGCATTACAACTGCACTTTTTGGAAAATAAAAATATATATATTTTTCCGCATTTGAATGCTCATATTTTAATTCTGATAATGATAAAAACAATTCTGATTAATCATTTATTCGTCTATTATTATTCTGTATTCACATGGCAGCAGACAAAATTTTCATTTCTGAGATAAAAAGTGTCTATCTCTCTTAACTGTAATCATGGAAGTATATTGCAATGTACGGAAATAAGACATATATTAGTAGTGTAACATGTTCTGGTTAATAATAAATTATCTTTGATAGAGACGGAAAATTTTAGTGGTAGGAAACTCGTTAGCAATCTGCATAAAGTGGATGTAGGAATGGTTTCGTACCATATCAGACCACCACAAAATGACTTCCTGCCTCCACATAATGGGTATCATATTTGTATTCCCAAAAAGAATGTCATCTATGACATAACCAACCTGAATAAAACCGTCATATTTGTATAGCTGTGGTATTTTCACGATATTCTGATATTTCAAGATTTCAGGATAAGAAACGCAACGACCCCATTCTTCCGTGAGTACAAGTATATTAAGCAAACGCAGGATGTATGTTGTACGATGAGCGAGATGTCTATATATAGTATAATCGAAAACTCTACAAATCTTGATCATTTGAAATGAACTTCATCCGATGTCAATGAATCTAGAAAGCCGTGACTTCGACAATGCAACATTTTTCAACTAATATTTCTATCTTTCCGATGAATAAAATACATTTATTATATTATTTTCTCCAAAACGGCTGGTCCGAATATCAAACCAAATTTGTATTCATGTATATTTATTCTTGTGTTCACATTTGTGGAAAATTTGAATCATATTGAAGAGATTTAATTTTTCAATTTTTTCCGCTCAGCCAAATCTTATGGGGTTTTTAGAAACTTCTAAATGATGTTTATCAAAATGGTCCAACCGATTAGACCTCAAAACTATACAGTTCTAAGTTGGATAAGTTTGCATATAAAAAAAAAGTTTCATGTCGATCGGTCAAACCCTGCGACCTGTGCAGTGCTTACAAAAAAAAAAAAAAAAAAAAAAACGCATAGACAAAGTTTCGTAAGAGTTCAGTGAAAATCTTCGCTACGCTTATCTAAAAAAAACTTGTGCATCATTCCGAAAGGCGAAAAAACAGAATATAATCTCAGACCTGAGAAACACGAGGTTGTGATATGAAAGCACTCTTGAGAATAACTTACAAGAAATGAATTGAAAAATCAATATTCAAAAAAATGTAAATTCTCACTCGATACATACAAGACCCAAGTTTTCATGGAAATCCCTTAAGAGCCGCAGGCGTCCATAGGCGTGTTTTCACGCCGTAACTCTCACGATTCTTAAATATATATTTTTGTTTATTTTGTTTCTAAAGAGTTGGGTTCACGCCAGTACAGAATTTTGATCAGAAACACGTATACTGAGCTCGGGTTGCGATTGATCACGCAAACGTTTGATTTCTTTTCTGGTTTGCCGGCTGGCAATATATACAGAAGTTTAGGAATGTACACTTGCAGACACTTAGAATGATTTTCCACTTCATTTTGATTTTAATTCGAATAAAATCATGCATGTATGAGTGTGTACGTGAGTATGTATTGTACATTGTCTGATAGCATGAGTACATATAATGTTAGTAAAGTTTCGCCAGAATACAATTGTATGTGGCTTGAACGACCACTGTATGTGACGGCAAGTTTACGATTTAACGTCGTGAACTTTCAACAGTATAACTAATTAATTTTACTATTGCTGCATTTTGTTTCCAAGAAATTGTCTAGTTTTTTCGCAAGAAGAAGAAGAAGAAGAAGAAGAAGAAGAAGAAAAAAAAGAAGAAGAAAAAAAAAAAGAAGAAGAAGAAAAGAAGAAGAAGAAGAAGAAGAAGAAGAAGAAGAAGAAGAAGAAGAAGAAGAAGAAGAAGGAGAAGAAGAAGAAGAAGAAGAAGAAGAAGAAGAAGAAGAAGAAGAAGAAGAAGAAGAAGAAGAAGAAGAAGAAGAACAAGAAGGAGACGAAGAAAAAGAAAAAGATTGGAGATTTTTATTTCTCCCTACTGTTATTGTTTGAATTGTTCCTAAACCGGAAATGACTACCTTAATATACATTGTTGGTTGCATGAGTTATTTTACTTTAATTATTGTTTGATGTGGTGAGATCGCCCTTGTGGTGCCCCGTCCAAGACTCTCCCGTATTTCATCCCAGTTTCAATTGAGTAACAATGATTTTGTTTCAAGTTCCGATGTTATTAACAAAGAACAGTTGTAAGTCAACACAGCTCAAAATCCGGCGCATAATTGACTGTACCGGCGACTGAGTTACTCCCGAACACCCATCCGTAAACATATTCTTGTTCTTATTTCATCTTGATCCTCTACGGACGAAACTCAACACATTTCCCAACTGAAATACATTCAGTTATTATATTACATTAAAAGAAGAAGTTAGAAATACGTCCCCCGGGGTTCATTAAAGTCAATGCACTGCTTTAGAAACTGTTGTCAAGGCACGTGACTGAGAGTCCCCATAATGCACGAGTTTTTGTGAACATCATTCACCTATCATCCGGTCATTCGTAACCTTTAATAACCTAGCTGTTGGTGGGGTCGTTAAGTGAAACAATAAACGGATGTGTTATTTTAATGATATAATACGAGAGGTTAGAATTAGCTCAGCTATTATTCTAGCGACATGTTTTGTGAACGCTTCACAAAATTATGACTTCGACCTGACTGCGATAACATCACATTGCTTCCTTGATGTTTATAACACAGAACGCAATGTGAAACCAAACATCGTCGTATGGAAATCACCAGCCATGTATCGAGCGACCGTCTCTTCTATGGTCCAGCATTATCCGTCAGGGGTGTCGAGAGTGAGAGAGAGAGAGAGAGAGAGAGAGATAGGGTCAGAGAGAGAGAGAGAGAGAGAGAGAGAGAGAGAGAGAGAGGAGAGAGAGAAAGAGAGAGCAAGAGAGAGAGAGAGAGCGAGAGAGAGAGAGGAAGAGAGAGCAAGAGAGGAAGAGAGAGCAAGAGAGAGAGAAAGAGAGAGAGAGAGATAGACTGAGAAGAGAGAGAGTGGGTCAGAGAGAGAGAGAGACTGAGAAGAGAGAGAGTGGGTCAGAGAGAGACAGAGAGAAAGAGAGAGAGAAATAGAGAGAGAGAGAGAGAAGAGGAGGAAGAGAAAGAGAGAGAGAGAGCAAGAGAGAGAGAGAGAGAGAGAGAGAGATGTGTGAAAGAGAGAGAAAGAGAGAGAAAGAGAGAGCAAGAGAGAGAGAGAGAGAGAGGGAGAGAGAGATAAGACAGGATAGGGTTGAGATACATTGAGGTCGGATGCTGGCGTTAAGATCCCAGCAGTGTATCCTACAGGGGTAGTTACTCTGGAGGAAGGCGTTAAGAGTAGTTATGAGGGAGAAGGAAAAATCAAATAAACCTCAAGTTGTTTTAAAAATGTATTATGAAATATCGCGTAGCTGAACTTCTTATAAAAATAACTTTGTACACAAGAATACGTAAAACCTTGTGCATATAAAGTAGAACGTTATGTTTAAAGTCGATAGTCTGGTGTCTTCCGGCGAAATACTCGTAAACTTATTTCTTATCACATGTTTACCTCTGTCATTGCTTTCTCATATTTATCTTATTTATCTTCCGCTCAAAAATCCACAACTTCAGGATTTCTCTCAATAAATATTACGTTCATATCAACAATTTTGATTCTGTTTCTATTTTCTGAGGAATTTGATTGATTTAAAAATCAATACAGATAATTTCACAGAGCATCGTGAAACACAAATCATGCATTGATATAACTTTTGACCAATTGGATCATTAAGAAACACAAACTTATCACTGTGCTTATTTTTTATGTCTTCATTACGAAATCAAAAATTGTTATTTTATTCATATTTGAGCTCATCTTCCGTTTAGCTATTTGTACACGTGTATTAACTTTTTTTATTGAAACAGAATATTTATACCAAATATCGTCGTCAAGTTATTCATCCAATCATCCCAGTTTGAGATAAATTTCACCATTTCAGAACTATAATTAATAAAATTATGACTGATATATGTATGACAGAAAAACAGGACAATAAATCGTTCTCAATTTGTTGGAAGATTTCTTTCGTTGTCAACAGCTATTTCACTGCATGTGAGATGTTTCCTTGCTAGAATTCGAGACGTTTTATGGAAACAATAATAAATCTCCAGTATTGGTATTCTTCTTCAACACATACATCATCTTTTCCAATCACAATCCTGTATTCTTGGAACCTTGTGACCGCAGATTTTATCGGATAACAATAGCATACTACTTGTAAACACAAATAAGACGGTTCCGATCGAGCGTCCCCCTATCTCACAGTACTAGCACAAGCTTGGTTCAAGCCTTCATTTCCATGGCTTGTTAGTATACTGATCAACAGTGATGCCGCTTGTAGAAATTATATAACAAATAGGTCCTTGAATGTTGTTAGAACGTGAGAAAAGACAGTGGAAATAAAAAGCAGACAAAATAAATTTGACTTGTTTGAAAAATGTTTGATAGTAAGACAAAGTGTATCATTTTTGTATTTGTGTGATATGTATTTTGGTTGAATCAAGACTATTTGAGATGATAGTTTCGAGGAATTTCATCAGATGAATGAGAATTAGTTTATACATTCTTTACATTTTCTAATCACATGTTGGTTATTTGATTTAATTCAATGTCAAGTTCACATTCACCAATCTGCTTAGATGACCTCGAATGATAAATTGATCACAAGTGAGGTTCCAAATATTATTATTGAAACGGTTTTAAATGATTGATTATTGGTTGCTTAACGACCCCACCAACAGCTAGATTATACGGGGGTTCGAATGAGCAGGTGATTATGAAAATAGGAAGTGATGATGAGTGAAAGGACGTTTACAAAAAACCATGCCTTTAGCGTGATTCGAAGCCACGTCCAATGGTGACTTCAGTTTTTGAAGCAGTGCCTCAGCTGACTAGCAGACAAAGGTGGCCAGTTTTAAATTGATGTTCATCTCATTTGAGAAGAACTCGCAAGGACCTTCAGGCATATCACCAAGTGAACGGCCGCTGGTCCGCTCGTTTGGACCATTTGGAGCAAAGACCCGTGTGCCAAGGTTTGGTATAAAGACTCTTGCAGAACACTGTT
Source organism: Brachyptera putata (assembly GCA_907164805.1). Classification (NCBI taxonomy): domain Eukaryota; kingdom Metazoa; phylum Arthropoda; class Insecta; order Plecoptera; family Taeniopterygidae; genus Brachyptera; species Brachyptera putata. Next base: position 5,112,285 of record OU015470.1, on the reverse strand, counting down.
TAGACAATTCTAAACATTGACAGTTGCTGGATTATACATTTACAGTACTAGAGAACAACCGAGAAGGTATAACACACGATAAAATACATGATTTCAACACAAGAAACAAATTCGCATTCGTCTTGGAGGCCCACAAGCTGGAACTTTTCAAAAAAGGGCCAGTATATGCTGGGTGTAGATTTTTTAATGCTTTGCCGATTGTGCTGAAAGATGCCAGCAAACTAGTTTCCAAATATGTGTTCAAAAAAAGACTACGCAGTTTTCTAATTGAAAAATGTTTTTATAGGCTTGATGAGTTTTGTTAAGATATAATATATTGCAATTTGTATTCTGCAATTACTATTTTATTTTGATACATAACTCCTTCATGACTTTCCACCATATCATGTAATGATCTAAAGGGAAATAAATCCATTATTATTATTATTATTATTATTATTATTATTATTACTATTGGTCCGTTGGCTTGGACCATTGGTCTCATTCGTATCCGTTAAAGTCTACATGTCCTACTTTATAGTTGGTTAACCTGCGATCCACTCTTTATACATCTCTCTTAAGTGCCATATATATCATATTGTTTTGTAGACGATCTTTGTTACGTTGGTAGCGTGTATATATGGTTTTAGGGCGTTACGAGAATACTCGAGATAAACTTTCCAAACTGAACTTTGCTCTCACAGAATATGCCTGTGTTAAGTACATTCCATACTTCTATGTTACAAGACTATGTTGCATCCTGTTGAATCTAGGAAAGTAAAACCGAAAATGAGAATTAAAGTCGTAATACAAGTTATAAAATTATTCGTTTTTACAGAAATTTGAATGTTATAATTCAATTCAATATATTGGTTTAATTTTTTACTACTTTATTTGTCTGTACGTGACTTTGGGCCGAGTTTCCGACCTTACAAACATAATTCTCAAATTATTTATACTTACTTACTTTTCATTACTTTATTTATTACTTACTTTCATTACTTTCATTCATTTCATACATGTAGATGTCGAATGAAATTATGAAAGCAACATATTTTTTTCCATGAACGTGAAAGTCCTGCTGAACATGGTGGCCTATACCTCGGAATTTAAGATATAAACTTAGTTAATACTGATCGAGTTTAATAAAAAGTACAGAAAATGACACAATGATAGCAAATACATCACGGCGTGTACTTCAAGTCATTATATTGTATGCATCTACTGAAGTTTTGGATTTCATTCTGAAATCTTATCCACATAGATAAAAACCGAAACTCACACTAAACCAAAATCTAACCAAACCCCACTAAACAAAACACAATTTCTTAAACAGGTACCATCTCGCAATATGGAGCCATTGTGTATGTAAACACATAAAACCTTGTTTTTACTGTGTAGTTCAACTGATGAGTTGGATGCATTTACCCCGACTAGAAACACTATCGTTCAATGTAATCAATTATATGTTCTCTCGCCTGAACGCAGCCCGCAGAGCAGAGGTCGCGCTAGCACCGGCTTGGACGAAGCGGTCGAGGCAACATCGGCAGGCACGGCACCTCCATTTATAATCTACAATACTCTCGCGGCCAATGCAGGCAGTTATACGGACAACACGAAGTTCTTCAACTGGCTAAAAACTTGGCTTTTAATTCATTTATAATTTATTATTGAAATATGAATATAATATAAATTGAACAAATTCTTTAAATATTTGGGTCTGCTTGATGCAGAACATGCATGTAATATTCCCCATACTAATTAATTAGCCCCTTCTCTCTCTCTCTCTCTCTCTCTCTCTCTCTCTCTCTCTCTCTCTCTCTCTCTCTCTCTCTCTCTCTCTCTCTCTCTCTCTCTCTTTCTCCCTCTCTCTCTCTCTCTCTATCTATATATATATATATATATATATATATATATATATGTATATATATATATATATATATATATATATATATATATATATATATATATATATATTTTTATATATATATATATATATATATATATATATATATATATATATATATATATATATATATATACCCATAATACCCTTTGACGACCTGTGAAGAGACAACAAGCGACAGAACAAAAAAGTCAATTTCAAACATATTTAACCAACGACTGAGCGATGCTATCAACAACCTTTGTCCACTCTGCCAGATAACGATTCAGTACACCAGACACATCATGATGCTTTTTTATGAGTTAAGCCTTTATTTTCCATTTCAAAGCGACACGTTGTACCAAAGCTGCAACATAATTGGTATTCTCAGTTCGCGCCATTCTATATCTGGCATGTGAGTTGAAAGTAATTTCTGTATATTTCGTGGGTAACTCCCTGGAGGTAACGAGCTCGATGATAAGGGTTTAAACTCATCTTCCCCACCCCTCCCTCACCCCCTCACCTACCCCCACACCTACCCCCCACCCCCACATCATCAGACGTCTATATGACCACGAATAATATGATATTGCCGTATTCGCTGGGGAATACGATGATACAGCTCATAGTGAGTTTAGTGGGTTAGTGGATGATCTTTAATCCTTGTTTATTTCGCTAGATAGAAAGAGGTCAATGACTTTTCTTATTTGTATCAGGAGATCTGATGAATTATTTTGAGGATAAGATCGTATTATTGAAGGACATCAGAAACTTGAGACCGAATTTCGAAGAATAATGATGATATTTATTTCTTTAATTTGAGAGAAAACTAGAAATTATCATTTTAGTTTTAGGATTATGTTTTAGAATTATGAATTATGTTCAGGATAGGATCGTATATCTGAAGGACATTAAGATCCTGAGACGAATCAGAAACACAAATAATGATGATATTTCTTTCTTTAAACCCTTTCAGTCATGGCGTCGATGATCATGGACACAGTTTTCTGGATTTAAAAAAAAATAAACCTTTAGAGGTACCTACTTCTAGTAACTTTGTCCCTGAAGATGGGAGCTGACGGTCGGAACGAGGGTTGCGTAGGCAACGAACTCGCCAAGTCTGTACAACTCATTTCAGAGAAAGCTAGAAATCATCATCACAGTATCAGGAATTATAATTTATTCATTTGTCCTCTACGACCCCATTTTTTTTCTGAGTCGTGACGTAGACATTACTCGATTTTGTTCATATTTCTTCACAAATCAGTAATGCCTACGTCATGATCCATAGGGAGGACCAAAGAAATATTCATAATTTCTGAGATCGAGATGATTATTTATATCTTTCTCTAAAATTTGGAATATAAATATCGTCATGAAATCTAGTCTAGGGTTATGATGTACCGGTACTTGAAAAAAACAATATATATATAAATATATATATATATATTAAATATATATATATATATATATATATATATATATATATATATATATATATATATATATATATATATATATATGCTGATGGTAATCCTCATCTACGTATGGAAATGTGTTGTTGGCCAAATGCCTGGATTTTTCGAAGTTAATTTTCCATATGAAAAATGCTCTAACAAGTCAGCGTACTCTTTTTTGTGCATGCATGCTTTGAAATGTAAACGTGTTTCCCTCATGCATGAATGTCCTGATGCGACAAATTATATCATATATGATTGAATACCCTAAAATGTGAATATTTAATTTCCGTGCTCAAGTTGGTGCCCAATTTGGTGCCGTGCCCAAGTACAGTAGTTTATTTGGGCATAAGCCAGTTGCTGGTTCCGTTATAGGTGGCGTAGAAAACCTGAAATGAACTAAATTAAGTTTGCATTAATTCAAATTTCAATAATATTGTCTTCATGTTTCATCCATCTCCATCATCATCCACCAGAATAATGCCATCTTCTTATGAATAATGGGAAATGATACTTTTCTCATTTAATCTTCCATTCTCATTATATTGCTATCGACGTTGATTATTACTCATAAAGTTGATTCTATCAAGTGACTCAATAGAATGTGATCGAAACCAAATTGATTCAAGTCATATCATATTGATGAGAATTTCTCTTTCCATTATCTCCGGAGGTTAGCTCTTGGTTGTAAACTGTGGTAATTATTAGATACGGAATAACATTTCAGTTAAGGGTACGAGGAAAGGGAACGAAGATGAGTAACTGATCTGATTGGGTTTCAAGCTGATATATATGAATATATATATATATATATATATATATATATATATATATATATATATATATACATATATATATGGGATATTTCAGCCATGTCGTAAAAGATACGTCTCGACCGGGTAATATCTCGGTAGCTCAGTGGGAGAGCAGCGGACCGGCAATCTGAAGGTTCCGGGTTCAATTCCCGGTCGAGACGTATCTTTTACGACATGGCTAAAATATCCCACATACCTCGATATTGGATCGTATCCAAAAAGTTTAATTATCACATATATATATATATATATATATATATATATATATATATATATATATATATATATATATATATATATATATATATATATATATATATATATATATATATATATATATATATATATATATATATATATATTGAACTCACACATTTCATATTTTTATTTAATGAATTTTAACCTTGATGTGGTTCAACTATTTGTCAATGTACCAAGTTATGTGGCACCGTCATTGCTCATTGTGTGATAATTCATTAATTACATCTGAATATCTCTCTCTCTAGGTTGGTATTAACAAGTTTTCGAATGCCCCTCTGTCTGGGCCTACCTTTTATTGGTTTCGAATTTTATCCGTGGTCTGAGAAGAATTGATATTTTTTGTATCATTCAACTCTCAACAGCGTCATATTGCACTCTTATACTTAGGAGAAAATCTCTCCACATATTTTATCCCCGCAAGCGATTCATCACCAATACAGATTTATTTTTCTCATCATTATTTCAAATCTATCCATGAAATTGAATATTTATATTTTATCGGTCTTGACAATATCGATAATATATTCATATTTACATATTTTAAATATTTCACTTATTCATTACAGATTGTTCATAAAACAGGTGGTAATGGTTACTATACCTGATGAAAATACAGTCAAACATACTCGATATAATTATATTTCATTTTTTCTTAGCTCTCTTCTTAAATCACAAATCTTCGTTATGTTTTTGATATCTTCTTCCAATTCATTCCATTCCCGCGTCGTTCTTTGTATGAATCCATATTTACCTACTTCTCTATCCACTTTTTCCACTTCCATTCTTACCCCTCCCCTTGTACTTATTTGTAATCCCTCTCCAATTCTATTGCTTAATTCATCCCATCCTGTATATTCATTCTTCACATTCTTCAACAAAATTGCACAATCTTTCTATTTGTATTCGTTTCGCCAAATTTCCCCATCCCATGTCCTCAATCATTTCACTAGGTCTTTCTATAACTTTTCTACCACATCCTTATCGTTCCTTATCATTATCATTGTTGTTCCGAGGATCTTCGAGACTGTTGACACATTATATTGGTTCTCGTTTCAGATATATCTCTATCATGTAAATACGTTACAGCAGATAACTAGAGCAAAGATGCTCGAACGCTCGGGCACCGCTCGATCTGCGCTCGGCCACCGCTCGATCTAGCGCTCCGAGCTAATAGCTAGTTACGTGTGTATTGCAACCCAAGAGGGAAAATCTCTCAACAATTTATGTACAAATCGAATTAAATTCAAGGACCAATTTGATAATGCACTGATAAGACATGAATCCGCAGTATATCCGTTGAGTCCGCTGAGGAAATTCATTTATTAGATTGCAAGCTGAGCAGTCGTCTGCCGTTTCCCTATATATATATATATATATATATATATATATATATATATATAAATTTATATATATATATATATATATATATATATATATATATATGTATATATATATATATATATAGTGAAGGCGGCTGTAGCAAAACACTTCTAGTCGGGCGGCCGTCAAGGCAAGAGCGTTGAACTGTGTGTGTTATAGTGTAAATTATAATTTAAGAATATACTGATTATTTTAAAAGTTGATTGTGTTTGTCTTGATTTCGGGACCCTCTACCTCTAGATCATAACAAGATTGGGGGCTCGTCCTAGCAAACCTAATTATTTATTCTCTGGAATCGAGTGAATTGCGTGGGAGTTGTACAACTGGTAGGCCTACGCCGGCAGTATAGGCAATCCTTCGAGCGCGGGTGTATTTGCGTGTTTATATTGGCGCTTCCCTCAGTTTTCTTTTCGGGTGTAATTTTTTTGAGTGTACAAACAATTCGGTGTGTTAGTGATAAGTATAGACAATAATGGTTTTCTGAACTTTTGTAAGGAAGAATTTCATGAACTATTTTATTTTATTTTCTGAACTTTGTTAGGAAGAAAATGGCATCTAGTAATAGTAACATGTTCGACGAAGATGCGTTGCCGATAGATCTACTCATGACACTGGGCAAATGCCAGAGTGGAAACTTTGACGGGTTTGTCGAGGCTCTCCGAAATGCATGCAACAGTGTGTCGTTACCCCCGCCCTCACAACCCCCACCGCCACCACCGGTCCCACCTCGCGGTTCAGCCAAGCACCTGAGCAGTTCGACCACGGGAATCGATGATGGAGTTCTCCGTTCATTACGGCTGGAACTACCGACGTTCTGCGGCCGGACAGATGCACGGACACCCGAAGCGTTTCTGGACGCACTGACGCGATACGCTCGCGCCTCACATCACGACCACCAATGGCTCCTGAGGGACGTCGTACCAGTGGCCCTAGTGGGAGATGCGGAACGTTGGTGGGTCTCGCGTGGAGGTTACGTACTCTGGGATGCGTTCCAGCGAGATTTGTTAAGAGCCTTCGGAGTGCCAGACCGCATTCGTCGTCTCCGCAGGGAACTGGATGCTCGCACACAACATCCGGACGAGGATTTTGCGTCTTTTGTACGAGTAATTGGGGCGTACTATGCCCGTATTGGAATGGAAGTGACGGAGGACGAGAAAATTGAGCGCGTCCTCGCCCAGGCGACACCATTCACTCGGCACCTGTTGATAGGCCGTTCCTTCTCGTCACTGGTGGAGATGGAGGACACTGGTCCGGAACTTCAGGAGTTTGTGTGGAGGACACAAACGTACCAACCTCCCCCTTTATCGTCCAACTGCCTAGAGAGGGATTTGGCGTTCCAGCCAGCTGATCGCGCACATACCCCGGCTACCACGTTTCCAGCGCCGCGCCGCCAGCCTGAAGTTGGAGACACGTGTAGGCGGTGCCAAGGAAAGGGGCACTGGGCTCACGAATGTCCGACGCCTCGAGCGCCGTCGTCGTCGGGAAACGCCAGAGTGTGAGTGCCGAGCCTGCGGACACTCATGCTCACGTGATGCAGGTAAGTAACGTAGGGTCAACCCCTCCTATGTTACTATTACAAGTCGGCTCGTCAAGCCTCAACGCGCTGCTCGACACAGGCTCGTGTGTCAGCCTCCTCGGAGATGCCGGACTGCAAGCTGCTGTTGCCGCAGGAGCTAAGATATGCAACGTGTCCCGCCCACTGAAGTTGGCGTCAGGGGTAGCGCTGGCGACAGCTCAGCTTGTGGTCCCGATATCATGGCCAGGTGGCCAACGTCGACAGAGGATGCTCTACTTACCGGAGCTGGCGACGGAGGCGATATTGGGTACAGATTTTTTGTTTGCCACTGGGATTTCCATTCACGTTGCTGAGGGCGGCTGGACTCTGGGATCCGCACCACAACGCGTCATTCCATTCTCGTCATCAGCTGTCCGCTCATCAAAAATTCCATTTGATTACACCAGCTCGGAGGATTTGGGGTGCATCGGGTTGGAGCGTTTGTTCACCGACGTCCAACAACTTCCTCAAATCCCTCCACGTTCAACACCACCACGGCCGCAGCTATCTCCGCCACCGCCATCACCAGTATCTACGCCATTGTCGGGGCACCGCCGTGATACGGTAGTAGGCCAACACCCGCCTCTACCTACACGGAGCGAGCAGCTTCACTCGGTGCTGGCTGCATTACAAGTAGTCTTGCAGAGATCTCAAACCACATCCGGGCACCAAGAGGTGCCAGCACTACCATCATCAGTGCCACCTCAGTTAACACCACCGCCAACCTACTTCTGTGAGCCGCTGGTGACAGAACACCCGCCTTTACCTACACGTCGCGAGCAACTCCAGTCCGTACTGGCAGCTTTGGACATGGTCTTGCAGGCTTCCCACACCAAGTCAGTCCAGAAAAATACGCTGGATGCACGTGGCATCTCCACTCCGGCTACATTGCCAGAGGTAGCTTTTGCGTCTTCGACTTCATCGCGCCCCATCGTTCTCCCGGAGCAGGTCACTCCTCCAACGGTATCTCATTGTCCACTGAGCGTGCAGCTGCCAATGCGGGACTTGCTGATGAGGTTTTCCGCGCTATTTACAACAACGCCTGGCATTACATCGCAGGCTAGGCATAGCATCAACACGGGTGACCACTCCCCGTACAAATGCAAATTGCGTCCCGTCAACGCGAAGAAGCGTGAGGTCCTGGATGGTCTGATTGATGACCTTCTATGTCAGGGTATCATTCAGCCCTCACGCAGCAACTGGGCATCAGCTCCAGTAATGGTCCCTAAAAAGTCTGGTGGCCATCGAATGGCGGTCGACTATCGAGCCGTTAACACTCGTACGAAGGTGCCAGTGTACCCCATGCCATCGACGGAATGGGTGTTCGCTCAGCTAGGGCAAGCGGCGTGGTTTTCCGTGCTCGATTTATCACAAGGCTTCCACCAAATCCCCGTGGCACCAGAAGATCGCCCGAAGACGGCTTTTATCTGCCACCGAGGCCTATTCGAGTACGTGCGTATGCCTTTCGGGCTAGCCGGCAGTCCTGCAACGTTCCAGGCTTTGATGGACAATGTACTCCGTGACCTAAAGTATAAGTGCGCAATGCCGTTTTTGGACGACATCCTCGTGTTTTCGAACACAGCAGCGGAGCATGTTCGGGACCTGAATGCGGTGCTCTCCCGGTTAGAAGCAGCAGGACTCACGATCAACCCATCTAAAGTACAGCTGTTCCAGACGTCCCTCAAGTTTTTGGGACACATTATACGTCCCAACGAATGTTCCCCCGACCCAGAGAAGGTAATGGCCGTCTCGTCATTTCCTCGCCCGTCAAAAGTCAAGGAACTACAAGGTTTTCTCGGTTTAGTCGGATATTACCGGAAGTTCTTGCCAGGTATGGCAAACACTACCATGCCACTAACGCGCCTCACACGGAAAAACGTTCCGTGGCACTGGGGTGCTGCAGAAGAGTCGGCTTTCCGAGCAGTCATCCAGAGCTTAACGGATGCCACGACATTAGCCCTCCCGGACCTCAACAAACCTTTTAGTGTCGAGACCGACGCCAGTGGGTTGGGTATTGGGGCAGTCTTGCTGCAGGACGATGCGGAAGGTTCTCCTCGTCCAGTGGAGTTCATCAGCCGTCAGTTAACGCAGCACGAGAGAAACTACACCGTCCAAGAACTCGAGTGTCTGGCAGTTGTGTGGGCTGTGGACAAGTTCCGCCCATACCTGGAATTTTCCCATTTCGACCTCCTCTGCGACCACGCCTCACTGTCGTGGATGTTTAAAACGGAACTGACATCGAGCAGGGTCCGTCGATGGGTGCTGCGCCTCCAGGGCTACAACTGCACGGTGCGATTCCGCAAGGGAACATCGAACCTACCGGCAGACGCCTTGAGTCGCGCTCCAGTAGGGCTAGCCTCAGAGGCCCCAAGACACTCGGTGGCGGAAACTCTGTTGCCTATTGAATTGGTCGAACCAACACATACCGTACATTTCGAGCGGTCAACTGACTTCGTTGCGGCTTGCGCGGCAGTCGATGTGTCTGCAATATCCGACGTCCCGACGCTCGTTACACATCAAAATAACGACGTTGATCTGGCCGCACTCAAGCTCTACCTGCAAACTTCTCGACTTCCAGTCGATCCTAGGCTATCTTCATGGATCCATGCTTCTGCCGCCTCCAGTGCCATCACCGACGAGGGTCTATTAGTCAAACGTGTCGCAGGTCTACCTGGCAGCGACGAATCATCTTGCCAGAAGGTATGGCTGCCTCGGACACTCCGTGGTCTGGTCCTAACAATGGAGCATTGCCATCCTCTCGGCGGACACGGCGGTTTCTTACGAACGCTGACAAGAATCCGCAGGTCATACATCTGGATGGGAATGCGGTCTGACATCTCAGAGTTTGTGCGCTCGTGTGCGACTTGCCAAACCATCAAGCCCAATCGCCAGAAACCGGCAGGCCAGATGGACAGCCGGCTTGCAGACTGCCCATTCGCCGAGCTCAGCATTGACTTCGTAGGGCCACTACCACGGACAAGAAACCGCTTCCAATACCTCCTTGTAGTAGTGGACAAATTTACACGATATTTAGAAGTATTTCCAATGCGCCAGGCATCCACTGACGCTGTAGTGCCACTGATGGTGGAAGTGTTCGCACGGCACGGCTTCCCTCGAAGCATATCGAGCGACAACGGGAGGCCGTTCGTGAGCGAACTATGGCAAGGTGTTTTGAAACACTTAAACATTGTAGAGCGGCACACCGTTCCCTATCGACCATGTGGCCAGACAGTCGAGAGGCACAATGCGACATTAAAACAAACTATCATGGCCTACTGTGAAACACACCGTGACTGGGATCGACGTCTCCAGGAGATCCTCTTCGCCCTCCGGTCGGCTACCTCCGTAGCAACAGGGTACTCGCCAGCTTTTCTCACGTACGGTCGCGAGCTAAGGGCCCCTTGGCATCTGAACGAGGACTACACCCGTGGTAGAGAAGAGGACGGAGCATACGAGAGGCACGAGTTCGCTGCCGATCTACGGAACCGACTTGAAACAGCGAGAGACTTCGCTGCTCAGCGTGCGAGGGAAGCGCACAACACGGCGAAGGTCCGCTACGACAAGGCACGCAAAGTCGCAGCATTCCAAGTGGGCGACTTGGTGTGGCGCGACCAGCACGTCCTCAGCGATGCCAGTCGAGGTATCTCCGCCAGCCTGGCACCGAAGAGGAATGGGCCATACCGAATATGCCGCGCCATCGGGCGCAATGTATTCGACTTGGTGGCCCCTGATTCCGGTCAACCGAGGGGGCGAGCCAATGCGGACCAGCTTTTGAAGTTCAAGCCAGTTCCGGGATGGGCGCGGGACGCGACGACGGCACCGGCTCCGAGGGTGCAGACAGCGCCACCTCCTCCACAGGCAGATCATCGCTATAACTTGCGTCAACGCCAGCCGTAGATTTAAGGGGGGGAGAATGTTAGGCCTCACCTAACTAGGTTAGTTAGAATAGTAATATATATATTAGATAGTAGCAAGTAGTGTGTAGAAGAAAGTATTGTAGATTAAGGGTTAATATATTTAGAATAGAGTATAGTATTACCGTTAGTTAGAAGCCATTAGGGTGAACTAGAAGTAAGGGTTGGGCACGAGTGTGAAAGGGATGCGAGTGAAGGCGGCTGTAGCAAAACACTTCTAGTCGGGCGGCCGTCAAGGCAAGAGCGTTGAACTGTGTGTGTTATAGTGTAAATTATAATTTAAGAATATACTGATTATTTTAAAAGTTGATTGTGTTTGTCTTGATTTCGGGACCCTCTACCTCTAGATCATAACAAGATATATATATATATATTTATAGGTATGAATATAAATATTTAGAAAATTCATGACTTTTAAAATGAATAATTGTGAATTTCAAATCAGTTAGACTATGATAGGACAAATTATGTCACTGATCTGACTATTATTTCATTAGAAAACTCAATAAATAATATATTTTCATCAGTGGACCTTTTTTATCAACATAAAAAGCTTGACACAAAGCCATTGTTTTCCCATGAAGGCAAATGGTGAAAGATGAAAGCGTGGGATCGTTTAAACGGGGCCTCATATCCAAAGGGCCCTTACCCTTACCCTCACCTCTCATACCCAAGGGGCCTCTTGAGGATATTTTACCACCCAAAAGGAATAGTTATATAATATAGATCATTCGACACATTTAAAAAAAAAAAAAAAAATGAAGAACAATTCAATAGTTGTGTTGGGAAAAAAGTTTCCAATTCATTTTCTTCTGTCCTGTAGACAAAAATAATATCAGATGAGCTTATACGATACAACTAATTTCACCGTACTTGTAAAAGCAGAACTTTTTCAATGTAGTTTTTAAGCGCTGAACAGGTCAAAACCGAATTCTGATGGAACTTGGCATGCTTCTATATTGTTAACTAATTTGATGAGGTATACTATACTGAAGGACAAACACAAGTCGGTTAATTCCATAATGAACGTCATTATCTATATTGTATTCGGGTCTTGCTTTACATGATCTAGTGTTGTTGTTTTGTCTAGATCGTTTTCAATAACAAAATGTTGACTAACAATGATTGACCTCAGTTAATCTTTATCAATCCATGTTGTTGCATCTTTAATAACACAAAATATTGACAGAGATAATAGCAATATCAAATCAGTTAATATCAAATATAATTAAACCGGAAGAGGTCAACCAAGAATATATATATATATATGAACTAACCATCACGTAATTCAAAGAAAAGTATAATCTAAAATAGACTGAGGTGATTGGTCTGTTTGTTGGCGTTCGAGGAACCATTTTGTAGATCTTTAGTAATTTTTGTGAACGTTTTTATGCATAATTCTTTGAAATATGAGAATAAAATGTCATCCCTGGAGAATTCCATTCGAATACTCAGAAACCATTTATAAACCAACTACCAACCAACAACGTTATCATTACCAGTAAAACGCCATATGTGCGTTGTTGGACGAGCGGATAGTAATAGTATGGATAGAAATGGGTAAAAACTGCTTCGAGTGATACCAATTTAGCACATTTTATTTTTTTTCTTCATTTTTTCTTTCATTTCCTATGTTTTTTTGCTGGCCCGATCAAGCTGAAAGTCTCCAGAAATGTGTATCAAAACTTAATTCAACTTCATGTTAAATTTCAGTTCTTGGAAAATGAAAATATTTTTTTTTTTTTCACTGTGTTATCCTAATGGGTATTTTTGAAATTTCTGAAATTCATAAAAAAAGTTACCACCCGATAATGCCACAAAACTATACAGAACTAAGTTAGATGAGCAACCATATTGGAAAAAAGTTTGAGGTTGATACATGTAGTCGTTTGACCTGTGGTGAACCGACAAAAAACATAAAAAAACATAAAAACGAACATCAATTTTTTTTCAGTATGTCAAATTGAATCCTCGCTAAAGCTCGTCCAATTATCAAATTCACTCGAATTGGATAATAAGCTTGATACTGATTTTTGTTGAGAGGTTTAATCAAACTTATTTACAAAAACGTTATATGTCAGTTCTTAACTACAGAAATTAATGTGTAAAATTTCAAAGAGGATTATGTTACTACGTTATATTGTATTTCAAAGTGTCATCAGATTCTTTGATATTTAATTAAATATACGTAGAAAACGTGAAACAAGATGCCAATACAGGCTGAATGTTGAAAGGAGAACTGATTTGTTTGTATTTGTATTTTTCCTTCTTCCTCTTCTGTTTCTTCTTTTCGATATTTGGTTCGAGTGAAATAATTGATTTATCCGTCTATAGAATTATTTTCATGTAATGGTAACAAATGAAAACTTCACATATATTCAGTGTGGAGTCAAGGCTCATTTGACAAAACGAGGCTGAAATATAATTATCATTAGTCATTTATTCAAATGAGCCCCGCGTTTTATATTGTACCCAAGTTTTCTGTTCATTTTTCAAAGTTGAAATATCTCTCCTTGCTACAGCTGAGTTAAATCACATACAAATTCATTTTTTCATTATATTTGTCTATTCGTTTACTTATTGGTTTGGGATTCGCAGTATCTTGTTCATTCTTGCAGATTAATTTCTTACAGATACACTTGGAAACCGTCGTGAAATTTATTGTTAGGTCAGAGCTTACAAGAGGTACAACTTTATTTCCACTGTTGTAACTCTTTCCAAAAACAGATCATCAAACTTAAAAATAACAAAAGCTAACTTGAAGAAAGCTGAATACAACATAACAATGGTGAAACAGGACCAAGTGAATTTTGTAAGTGTTTCAAAAGATGATTTCTGCTGAATCACAGAAAATCGAGCTCGATTGTCTGTGGCTGAACTAGATTAATACGAGATTTTCAAAATGTCAAATCGATTCGAAAGTGGTCATATTCCTTTTTTTTTCAAGTTAGACTATTTTATTATTGATTGATGTTCCCCAAGTTTGAGGAAATGTGTCGAGCTTAGGGACACAGGCAAACCTGTGGCTAGCACGCTAAATCGTTATTCAGGAGACCGGAGTTCGATTCCCTTCATAGTTGACCATCCTGTTTTACATGATTTCTCCCTCTCCTATATGTCCAAGGCCGGATTGTTTCTGGCAACATGCCACGATTGAATGTCCCACTATCCAGAAACACATAATAAAATAATATTTCATTTCATCTTCCCATTATATCATTCATAATCCACCGACGCCAATAGATCTTGGATATAAGTACGGTCAAGTTTATATAGATATATTCCATTTTGACCTGTAATTCACTATACAATTAACGTTTACATAATCAGAATTATCCCCTATATTTGAAACTCAGAACAATCCCCTCATATTTAAAACTCAGAATTATACCCCAATATTTGAAATGCAGAATTATTCCCGAATATTTGAAACTCAAAAATATATCCAAAATTTGGAACTCAAAATTACTTCTTAATACATGAAACTCAAAATAATTTACACATGCTAAATTTATGCTAGTATGCTAGTATTTTTTTATTTGTTGTTTATTTTAATATTGTTAGCCGTATTTATTCACTTTCCTCATTTTTGTCAGCCGTATTTATTCACTTCTTTCTAATTTTTCTCATGTTATCATTATAATTTTTCCATTCTTCATTATAACTATTTCTAGATTTAATCAACTCATGTTTTGTTACTCATCCAATTGTTATTTTATTACTCTTTCAAATATTTTATTATGTTTTTTTTTTGATATTATGATTTATTGATATTCATTCTGTGTTTTTTAAACAATCTTATGTGTATAAGACAGACTTTTTTCAATAAATATATATATATATATATGAACTCAAAATAATCCCCTAATATTTGAAGTTTTGTTTTCTCTTACATTTATCCAATGAACGATAAAAAACGTTTGATCTCGCTTCTAAGAGCTTGGTTCTGTGGTGTGCACTGTACCGCCTAACCCCGGTCCGCGTACATGCGCGTCTCCGCCGTCGCGACGCTGGACGCCGGTAGCGTCGTGACGGAACAGGCAGTCGTTACCCATCGTATAGACTCGTAGCAGTTCAGCCATCGTGTGTGCCGTGATAACCTTATACAGCTTATACATCTGAAGTCTATAGTGATGTGCGGTGAACGCGATGTTTTAGATCAAGTTTTGCGGATCATTTTGATTATATATTAATAAAAATAGAATATGAAAAATAGTTTCTGAGTATATATTGAGTATGAAAATTATAATAGGATATATTTTCGATTCGAAACAATTATTGATAAGTTGTTGATGATACAAATTCAATTTTGGAGATTCTAGATTTTCGAGTAGGAATCTAGTGAATTAAAAAATGAGGAAGCACGAAATATTTTGTATCCTCACGTAGTCTAGTGAGAGTTTTTATTGAAATTTTCGGAGAATATCTATCACTTTATTCAATATTGTTTTTGAATACAAATGTTTTGTAAAATATTAATAAAATATATATAAAATATTTTTTCGAACTAGAACAGTTCAATGTTAGTGGAAGAATAATGGAAACTCTGACAATTTTTTGAGGAGATTTATTATAATTATTCATCCGAATGAATCTCAAGTATTCACGATCATTCTATTTTCACATGGATATTCCAATAAATCATTCAATCATGAATATTTTCAAATTGTAATTTCATAACTTGGAACAGCGAGCATATATTCGAATTTTCTGATATTTTACTTCTTTAAAATTTATGCGATATGAATAACTTATAAATTCATTTTGTATGAAAATCTAAGCGCGAAATTGAAAAAGCAGCCCATATATATTTTCATATAAGATCGCTGAGAAAGTTTCCAAGGTAATTCTAATTATTCTTCCCAATTTCAATTATTATTTTATCTCCCTCTAAAATGTATAAGTAAATCACCATCAACAATAAACATTTGTGTTCCAACAAAACAGTGTTCCACTAATCTTCAATTAGATCCAGAACAATTTCAAAGTGAGATTAAAATTGTTGTGTTAATTATTGTTGAATGGAGGCAAATGAGTTTAATTCGGTTTCCAGTTCGCTGGAGTGGAACAATCAAATCATTGTTTATGCGGAGTTGTGTTAGTGGAGAGAAAAGTTAGTGGACGAATCGGTAAGTGGACCAAACCAGTTCTAATATCATAGTGGATAAACTGTAACTCCAAGTTATTCGAAACAGTCAATTATCTAGTTTATCAGAGTAATAGAATGGGAATGCTTTTATTGTTCCAACTACAAAAGCCTTGATCATTTTTGCACTCCTTTTATAAAGTGTACATCTATATTCATATTTAAATCTCTGATTGTTGTGATAATTATATGATAGTATAATATATATAATAATTCTATAATCTATACTTTCTGCAAAATTCACGGAATGGATATAGTGTACATCAATTACTACCGAATCACACCAATTACCTTGTTATTATTCAACTTTTCCTCAGGCTTTATCATGAAGTTGTAAAATTTTCGATTATTCATGAATAGAATATGTCTGACTCGAATTTTTTGAAAACAAAAAGGTTGAAAAGGGTTTTTCTGATAATATTTTCATCAATTCATTGATTCGCCTACTTGTGAAGCGAATACTAATTCAAAGAAACAAACAAAGAAACAAACAAATGTAGGAAAACTCATCCCTAATACAAGACATCCAAAATTCAATGAACTGTTCAATGACCCAGGAATATACGTCACGAAAACGGAATATGAGGGGATATTCGCAATGTCTCGTAAGAAATATACGTCTAAAAGTGAATATTGAAAAATTGTTACAACTTATTTATAGCTTAAATAACTTTGCATGTAATAGATATGTACTCTTGATGTGTCATAGAATTGTTTTGGTCTAAAAGTCAAGTTCAAATTTGAATAAACTCTACACATATTTTATTTTATATATGTCAGTATTAGATTTCGTTTATAAAGAGCTAATACAAATTCAAATAATGAATGTAAATTGTGAATGAATATAAATAGAGTACGGTAAATGTGTTCAGTTTTGTGTTTTGGAGAATGTTCATTATAAATTAATAAATAGAACCACAGGAGCGAAACGATCTGCGTGAAATAAACGGTAGAGGGTAAATGCACTTTTAATATGTTGGAAAGTGAAAATCACGGAATATTAACTGAACTTTATGCATATCGTTCAGTTTCTTCAGTCTGATGAACAAAATCAACGAACTCCATAATTATATGATTGACACACCAATCAGTGATTGAATATATATATAAGTTAGACATACATTTAGACCATTTTTTTCTGACTAAAATGATCTTATAAAGTAATACTTTGAAGCTGATCCCCCCAATATTATTATTTGAAATTCAACTACGTACTCATATATATATATATATATATATATATATATATATATATATATATATATATATATATATATATATATATATATATATATATATATATGGGATATTTTAACCATGTCATGAAAGATAACACTCGACCGGGAATTGAACCTGGGATCCCCAGATTGCCAGTCCACTGCTCTCCCACTGAGCTACCAAGATATTACTCTTAGGTCATGGCTATACTTGGAGTGATGACACTTCCTGGGGCTAGCCCTGTAGAGGGCTTAGATTCAAGCAAGGTGTAACGATTGCACTTTACCACATGCTCTCTCTTCTACCTTTACCTAGGTCGAGCCACGTATCTTTTATGACATGGCTAAAATATCCCACACATCTCGATATTGGATCGTATCCAAGAAGTTCAATGATCACATATATATATATATATATATATATATATATATATATATATATATATATATATATATATATATTTATATATGTATATATATATATATATATATATATATATATATATATATAAATATATATATATATATATATATATATATATATGTATGTATAATGGTATGATTTTTAACTTTTCAAAAATCGCGACCTCTTTCGAATCGTATCATTATAATAACCTACTGGTGGTTGATCAGAAAGTAGTTAAAATATTAAAATATATATATATATATATATATATATATATATATATATATATATTCACGAACGAGACGACTCCAGATAATAACCAGCCATAGTTGTTCGAAACGTCGAGAGACAAGACCAGGTAGTTTTCAGAACCCTCAACTGTTCCAAAGAAGGACAATCCACAAAATGTGAAATCACCAAATATATAGATATATATTCCAGGCGAAATAGATTCTCATTTGATAACATTATACCACAATTACACAATTATTCTGAAAATTATATTTTAACATTGGTCAAAAACCTATTACTGATTCAGTTGCTTCATTCATTAATCCAAAGAACGATCACAAAGGCTCCAGATTACATCGAACAAAAGATAAACATCGTCTGTTCATTGGCTCTTCGCTATACTTAATCAATGATATTGTCTCGACTGCTCAGATAAGACAACACAATCCATTACAATTACTCTAATTGTTGTTGAAATGTCGATTCCACATTATACTTGTAATGCACATTAATGATTTGGTGATTTAATTAGATATGAGAATTCTAATGAGGCTAGTCAACCAATTGGGTTATAATTGTTATTTGAATACAAATAATATTGAGCTAGAGCTGTTTATATATATATATATATATATATATATATATATATATTCATATATATATATATATATATATATATATATATATATATATATATGTATATATATATATATTTTTATATATATATATATATATTTATATATATATATATATATATATATATATATATATATATATGTATATATATATATATATTTTTATATATATATATATATATATATATATAGATATAGATATAGATATATCAAATCAAGTGGGCAGCATTAGTGTGATAGTTGTTTTAATGAAACCATACTATGGGTAATTGAAATACATCTGCTGCTCTAATACTAGAAAATTACATTGTTGAATACTCATAGGTAAAATGAATAGAAATAATAATTCAATTAATGTATTACTAAAATCTTGAATTGAGTTTCCGGTATCTCTAATAAAATATGTAACTCTCGCAAATGACGAGAATAATTATTTTCAGAAAATAATTGAGAGTGCAGCCATTTGATATGATGATTCAACCCGATTGAATTTCTAGATCAAAATAGTACAATTCGAGCATATATTCAGCATACTCTCTTTAAAATAATTCAACATTGTGAGTTTTCATAAATTGTCCGTAAGAATTTGGTGATAAAGCATTTTTTTTAGCTTCCTTGACCGTGCACAAATTTTCTAGACAAACCTAGATTCGTTTCTGATTTATATGCGTGGAATGGCGAAATATTAAAATGTTCTGAGAGTCGAATAAAAATCAAACTAATACAATGATCAGTAACTACTTTTCCGATGGCGAAGAGAAATAGTGCTACAGGCCTACTGTATACAGTGTAACTTTAACTCAGAATGTTCACCGTCTCTCATGACAACAACTCTAATAATTTCGAAATTAATAACATTTTCCCATCATCAGACTAGCTTTAGCGAGGATTCAATTCGACATACTGAAAAAATTGGTGTTCGTTTTTTTTTATGTTTTTTGGTCGCTTCTCCACAGGTCAAACGGTCATAGCTATCAGCTTCAAACTTTTTTTCAATATGGTTCCTCATCTAACTTAGATCTGTATACTTTTGTGGCATTATCGAGTGGTAACTTTTTTTGTATGAATTTTAGAAATTTCAAAAATACTCATTACAATAACACAGCGGGAAAAAGGAAATATTTGATTTTCCCAAAAGATTATATTTTGAGTGAATTTGAATTACATTTTGATACACATTTCTGGAAATTTTCAACTTGATCGGTTCAGCCATTTCGAAGAAAAAACATAAAATGTGCTGAATTGGTACCACTCGAAGCAGTTTTTACCCGTTTTTACCCATACTATCACTATCCTCTCGTCAAACAACGCATATATGGCGTTTTGCTAGTATTATTAATCCTCCTTTGAACATAATACGTTTTCATTCTCAACGTTATAAACATCAAACAACAGAGCTTTCACTCATCCCAAAACAACAATCATGTAACGTTTTACTAGATTTACATAACATAATACAAGCTGTTTAGAGAACAAACTAATTGAATAATCACCATAACATTATACCTACCTGATACTGTATGCTGTAATTGGTCGTAAATAAGTCTCGTTATTAATAGGATCGGAGGAGGTGATCGCTGATTGGCCTGAATAACTAAATACTGAGAGATAAGCAGGGGCATTAATGACGCTGTTTCATGATCGAAAATAAAGAGCGACAGTAATGAGAGATATGGGTCGATCACAAGCTGCAAGCTTACATTGTTCAATCATTTTCTTCATTGAGATTAAAACGATCTAGAAAGGTATCAAGAATGGTAATTTGTTGATTTTCAAACTGAAAACAAATATATCTTATCATTTGAATCTATGACAACCAATAACGTAACGGGATAAGCAACTTGATCATGTCTTTTCGCACCATGCGGGAATCAAAGGGATGCCGTCATACTCAATTTACTGGTAGTATTATATATTGATTCATAAAAGTAATACGTGTAATGCACTCTGTGAATCCAGCTCTTCCCAATTGTATTAAGCAACGTTGGAATACGTTTCATTTGAATTGGACACTCTGAATTTTAAATATGTGTGTAAAAGCATTTGGACCCCTAGTCAAGAGCCATACTGCCACATTTACCAATTGATAACTGCATTAATTACTTGACATCTGCGAGAAAGAACAGAAACAATGCAAGTACTCAACTATGTACTTTACATTGAAATACGAGCTGAATGCGTACGTTTTGATTTGAAATTGCGAATCTCAAAAATGTACACTTCAGCGCGTCACATTTTTTGCTTCCATCATGGTGAGAAGACGTCCAATGTTGAAAGTATATAACTTACGCCATGTTGCTTATCCCGTTACGTTATTGGTAGTCATAGTTTGCATACGTTGATCGTTGGTTGATTCCACAGCCTTCTTTATTCAAATCATTCGTTTATAGGATAGGAAGATACTGTCTTATCCAATGAAGAAGGCTGTGGTTAATTCATTGAATATCACAAACTAGTTTTTTCTTTCTTTCTTTTTTTTATTGCAAAATAAACACAGATAGCACATTTACAGAAGTACAAATAAAATAAGGCAATATCATTCGGAATTCCCACAAAACTAGTCTATTCAAGTACATCAAGCATATTCAATATCCTTCTTCAAAGTTACTCCAATGAACACTTTCAAATATGGAAGCGGGTATTTTGAATTGAGATGCAATATAAACATAATAATTATTGAGGAAAAGTGCGTTCAATTCATAAATCAAGAGTGAAATACAATTGTTTTCGAGTAATTACGGTTTTTACCCAATCGTTCGAAAAGATCAGTTTGTCCGTTGAGAATAAACATGCTAAAGTAGAAACAACATTACAGTGGGTATTTATTTGGTAAGTGTTGTTTACACGATCAATTTTAGTTGCACGAAATTTCAAGAATTGCATGGAACTGCAAGAAAATTTCAACGGTGTAAAGGCGCTTGCAACTTATAATGCGAAATTTTCATTCTACTGTAGTAGTGAAACCGGTGGCAACATTTGAAAATTAGGATCGATCGACTTTCGACTTTCATGCGCGCTTCCAGTGTCAATTTACCCCAACTAGCAATGTATACATAACCCAACTTCAAAAACACGTTTGTAAACACGGTTGTAGGATCTACAAACCGTACGATGTACGGTTTGTAGATCCTATGGAGTCAACGGAAATGCACGTGACCAAAGGTTCCTCCCTCATTGGTGAGATTGCAGTAAAAGTTGATCGTATTTTGAAATCGTGAAATTCTTGCATGCAAGTGCAATATTTCCTTGCTCATGTGTAGGCAACATAGGAAACGTGGGTATTCTACGTTTCTGAAATCAATTTCTGAAATTATTTTCAGGGAAAAGTTGATCGTCTCAACATAGAGCGTTTGGAAGTATTGAAACTGTATCGAGAACAATTTTCAATACCAACTTTTGTAGCTCATATTATATTAACCCAAGTTTGATTATCTAATTCAATCCAATATGAGACGTATTCAACATGAAAATTTCATCGCGTGAAGCTTCAACTAAAATTAAAAGTATGCATTATTTCTAACTATCTGAACCAACCAGCCAACCTTGTGATATCGCATAGAATCTGACAGGTATACGACAAATAAAAAATAACTGTTTCTATTATTTCATTAAAGCTTCACACAGGATAAATGATTCTGTTGAATTACCTACATCAGTAACCTGGTTCTTGGTGATCGCACTTTGTGATTTATTACGAAATATTAAAAACTGTTCGCCAAAAATAAAAAGGGGAATTAAATATAGTTCAAGAATGACTTTACCAGGCTATTTTAGATTACAAATGAGCAAATTATGGGTGAATAATGTTTATGTCGGACTTGAATCTAGACCACTGTTTCTCAAACATTTCCTTAGCTGAATGTGACACGGGGGACACATCATTGTAGTTTAAAAGAAGACAACATTTCTAAATGTAATTTGCGAAACTTTTCAACCATGTCTACCAAAGCGACAAATATATTCCATTAGTGTTGGTATTCTATACATGAAGAATATTCATCTCGTTTCGAGTTCGTTTGAAACCGTGACGACATCACGCGACACATTGTTACGTCACGATATGTCACGTGACATGGAGAGTGCAGCAGCACTTGACTGTCAATAAGCTGGCAGTGCTGACACGTCGTTGACGGGTCGTTGACACAACCACCTTAATGCAGCTCGAATTACAATCAGAAGGGCAATTTGTTGACAGAATGTAAGAAACGTAGTTGAAAAAATGCTGATGAAAGCTTTTTTTATGTTTCTTAACGAACTCACCAACAGATAGGTTATACGGGGGTTCGAATGAGCGGGTGATGATGAACGATGAAGTGATGATGGGTGAAAGGATGTTCACAAAAACCCATGCCTAATGCGGGACTCGAACCCACGCCCAACGTTGACTTCAGTTACATGAAAGCTATCGCTGGGAGTCGATGTTTTTTTTGTGATGGATTTTGAAGTGTAGATGTCAAAATTATAATACAGAGAAATACAGATGTCTTCATTACCTTCAAAATGACATGAAATAGAAATACTTGGGATTCTGACACTTCACATTGTAGACTATACAGCTGAGAAAAGTTTTTTTAGATGTATATACCTTTGACAATAATGCGAAATGAATTGAATATTTTTGACACATGTCACCTCGCAAATGAGATCTGTATTTCTCCTGTACTAGAAAAACGCCATATATGCGTTGTTAGACGAGCGAATAGTAAAAGTATGGGTATAAAAATGGGTTAAAACTGCTTCGAGTGGTACAAATTCAGCACATTTTATGTTTTTTCTCCAACATGGCTGACCCGTTCGAGCTGTAAATCTTCAGAAATGTGTATCAAAATGTAATTCAACTTCACGCAAAATTTCATTCTCTTGGAAAATGAACATATTTTTTTTCCGTCATGTTATTCTGATGGGTATTTTTGAAATTTCTAGAATTCATGAAAAAAATTACCGCTCGATAATACCACAAAACTATACAGATCTAAGTTAGATGAGGAACCATATTGAAAACAAGTTTGAAGTTGATAGCTGTAGCCGTTTGACCTGTGGAGAACCGACAAAAAAACATAAAAAAAAACTAATAACGAATACCAATTTTTGTCAGTATGTTGAATTGAATCATCGCCAAAGCTCGTCTAATAAGAATTTCTATATCTCATACCGTTTCAAAGTTACAGAAAACTGATATCTCGTTAAATCGAATCTAACGATTTCATCGAAAATTCAGGTTTCAAGTAAACTCTTGTAGCAATGAAATATCTATAAAGGCATTGAATTTATTGAAAATGTATATCAAAAATAACGATGCATTACAACTACTAGGACAATGGAGCGTACATGAAATGTACACACCATGATTTTGGAACTGTCAAGTCCAATCGTATACACATTACCTCCGTTATGCACTCTAATTAATTTGATTTGTTGATCATTTCATTGCATGTTTGAATCAAGGGAAAGAATGATATTAAATTTGAACGGTTGGTTTGTTTTATGTAAACGTCGTAATGATGTGAATCATTCAACTTTTTGTTTCAATTTGGTACAAATATAAATTAATTCGAAATGAATTTCCAATTTTCCTCTCTGGATTGTATTAATTAGATTTTTTAAATTCTGTGATGATTTTTCTGCAAAACAAAATTCACAGTTTCATGCTTTATAAGTCCTCATAAACACAAAAAAATGTCCTGATGGTAAATTAAAACTTCCAACCTGTGCATCGCTAACAAAAGAGGCAGAAAAAACATATAAGCCTTCAGAGGAGCAGGTAGGACTTCGAAAGAATTTACTTAATGAAACTCACAACATGAACGAGCTTTAGCGAGGATTCAATTCGACATACTGAAAAAAATTGGTGTTCGTTTTTATGTTTTTTTTTTTATGTTTCTCTGTCGGGTCTCCACAGGTCAAATGGCTACAGATATCAACTTTAAACTCTTTTAAATATGGTTCCTCATCTAACTTAGATCTGTATAGTTTTGTTGGATTATCGGGTGGTAACTTTTTTTATGAATTTTAGAAATTTAAAAAATACCCATCAGAATAACACAGCGGAAAAAAAAAATATGTTCCGAAAAATGAAATTTTTCGTGAATTTGAATTACATTTTGATACACATTCATAAAAAATTTCAGTTTGATCGGGTCAGTCATTTTGAAGAAGAAACATAAAATGTGCTAAATTGGTACCACTCGAAGCAGTTTTTACCCATACTAGAAAAACACCATATATGCGTTGTTAGACGAGTAATAGTATGGGTGAAAATGGGTGAAAAGTGAAAACTGCTTCGAGTGGTACCAATTTAGCACATTTTATGTTTTTTCTTCAAAATGGTCGACCCAATCAAGCTGAATTTTTTATAAATGTGTATCAAAATGTAATTCACCTCACGCGAAATTTCATTTCTTTGGAATATAAAAATATATTTTTTTTTCGCCATGTTAATCTAATGGGTATTTTGAAATTTCTAAAATTCATAAAAACAAAAGTTACTACCCGATAATGCCACAAAACTTACAGATCTAAGTTAGATGAGGAACCATATTGAAAAAAAGTTTGAAGTTGATAGCTGTAGCCGTTTGACCTGTGGAGAACCGACAAAGAAACATAAAAAAGGAGAAAAAAGAGAGAAAAAAACACATAAAAACGAACACCAATTTTTTTCAGTATGTCAGATTGAATCCTCGCTAAAGCTCGTCCAGCTTTCACTATCCGCTCGTCTAACAACGCATATATGGCGTTTTCCCAGTTTAATTTCAATATTTATATTTGCTTTCATCCTTCATCCTTGCTTTCATCCAGGCCTGTATCCAAACGCTGCTTGAAACTATTGTTTGCTCAATGACCCCACCAACAGCCAGGCTATATCAGGGTACGAATGAGCAGGTGATAATGAAACGATGTAGTGATGATAAGTTTAATGACGTTCATTAAAACGCATGGCTTATTCGAGACTCGAACACAAGTTTAGCTTCCAAAGCGCTACCTCAGTTGATTGAGCTACTGAGTGTTACGCGTCGTTGGAGATTCCGAGACACTTTGTCTTTGTTGAATTTTCACGCCTACAGCTGAATGAGTTACTAAGATCTGAGGAGCAAACACATATAATTATAATATTAAAAGAAGCTATTATTTTACGTACAAAGAAAATAAATTGGGATCGAATTTAATTAAAATTGAGTTGATGAACGCAAGAAAAGCGAACGGTGGAAACCGGAGTAATTCATTCTCAAGATCTATCGGTTGATTTTACGTGTATTCGATTTCTCAGAAACATTCAGTCATTGTGTTAAAAGTCTTTAATAACACACTTTTTTATATAAAATTTATCAAAAGAAAAGAAAAACATGAAAAACAAAGGAATACTTAGATGAGGAAAATTATCTTAAACTTCCGAAATACATATTGATTGGTATATAAACAATAATCATTGATATCTTGAAAAACAAAATCATATATTGGTTCAGCAAGAGAAAGTGACAGAATAAAACTACTGGCCTGATGGGTTAATGCACATTTAAGAGCAGAATAGCAAAAAAATATATTTAGGCAAAGTGATAATTAAATTCATGAATTGTATGTACTAATAAAAATAAAAATGTGAAATGACAATGTGAAATATAACACACATAAAAATCATCTTGCCTTTAGTAGAACATGAAAACAATGTCGGTTATTTGAATTAATTTATTCGAAGGATTAGTATTTTCAAATTTCGTTATCTTCAATAAGTAATTCAACATTGGATTAAGGGTAATTTTGGGTGTAGATGTTCATAGTTCAGGTCTGTTCGACCTTTAAATCCTGTTCAACCTTTAAATGTACAGTTTTCCACAACTGAATATTTCTGTTTCGGTATGTATCTGTATTTCGGCTTGGAATTATGATTGTGAGTTAAATTTATAGTTTAACGGTGTTTGTTCTGTAGAGCTTACACAAATAAAATTAAACAAACGAACACATTTATTCAACATGTTTATTCTTTGTTTGAACTCATCGGAGTAGAAAAACACAACATAAGTAATTAATGCGAGAAGAACGAGAAAGTTTAACATACTGGTAAACATTTTTTTAGAGCTACTTTTTAAAAATTTACAACTCAAAATTATCAGAAGTGTTCTCAGCAATGGTTCATTCGATTTTGCTGACGTGCATAAAGAAGTTCGTTTCTCAGTTTCACCTGTCAACCACGCAAAAAATAAACTGTGATTCATAGAACAATCGCCGCTGCCACTGATCCATCATTCAGAATACCGGGGTTCGATACCCGCCATGGTCGACCATCCTGACATAGGTTTTGTCGTGATATCGATCATGTTTTTCGAGAGCCAGCCATGGTTGTGTCCTTCCCATCGTCTGAAGCACCTTATAAAATAACCTCTCATCTCATCCCATCCATCATACACCGACCCCAGAGATCTTAAAATATCTTCAGAGTAGGTCGTTAATCGCAATATAAGTAGAGAACAAAAAACAATGAAATATGTCGTCTATAAAATTCCATTCTTATTTCCAGTAATTCAATTGAGCTTGACAATTACTCTCAACTATAACCACTAATCCATAAAATTGTATACACCTTCAGTCGGTTTATATGTTTATATGAGACGGTACATTGGCGGCAAAATAAAGTGGTTACTCAAACCACATTGAAATGCACCATGGAGAAACGTTATAAACATTATACACAATAAAACTAGCAGACAATCTATTCACGAATAACAGACACAGCCTATTCGATGAGCGTTAGCGAAGAGTTTCCATCCAACTCTTACGGAGCTTTGTCTGTGTGTGTTTTTTTTTTTTTTTTCTATGCGCACTGCACAGGTCGCAGGGTTTGACCGATCGACATGGAACTTGTTTTTTATATGCAAACTCATCCAACCTAGAACTGTATAGTTTTGGGGTCAAATCGGTTCGACCATTTTTGAGAAACATCATTTCAAAGTTTCTGAAACCCAATAAGATTAGGCTGAGCGGAAATAATTGAAAAATAAAATCTCTCCAATATAATTCAAATCATCCTCAAATGTGAACACAGAAATAATACACATTAATAAAAATTGACGTGTAATTCGGATCAGCCGTTTCGAAGAAAGTAATTTAATACATGTTTTTTATTAATAGAAAAGATAAAATATTAGTGGAAAAATATTGCATTGTTAAATTCACGGCTTCCTAGATCCATTGGCATCGGATAAAGTTCATTTTATATGATCAAGGTGTGTAGAGTTTCGCTCATCTTACAACGCGCATTCCGCGTTTGCCTATAGTAATAATATTAGCAGTAAAAATGTGGACATTTAATTCAAATTCAAATTCCAGATAGTACATTTCACGTGAAGGCACGTTCACGTACTTCGTGTAAGTACTGTACTTTGTGTACTAGTACGTGATACAGTACAAGTACTTACCTGACGATATTCCATTTCTTATGTTTTACTCCTAGCGATAAAACAGACATTCCAACCTCTTTGCCACTGCTGTTAAGTCACCATTAAAACAACAGTAAACATGTGTTGAAATAGTTCCACGATCTAATGGTTTTGTAATGTGTTGCTATAGTGGTGGAGAGTATAATGTACGTGGAAAGGGCGTCGCGACGGAGAATAAACCAGTTCGGCGATGTCCTACGTGTCAATATCGAGAGTGATGGAGTAGATGCTATTAAAAGTTGGCCGTTTTGTGAAAGATTGTGTGGTAAATGACGTGATAGAGGTGCTGTTAAGATAAAATAAAGTGACCTGCCTCTAGTGAGCATATGTAGAAGCTTGGTTTTCAACAACTTCAAAGATAAAAGGGGAAGATGAAGAGCGTATACTGGAATAAAGTCGACTCAGTCATGTGATATGGGCTTCGGGGTACTTTACAATGGATGATTGTATGGATGATTGTAATGTTATGTAATGAAATGAAAAGTAATGTAATGTAATGTAATGTAATCTAATGGATGATTGTAATGGATACTAATTATATTTCTTTTTCTGAACAGTTCTTGTTCATTTTACAGTGCAAGATATTTATGTACATTCAAACATTTTTTGACATTGGAAATCAGAAATAATGTGCTTGTAATGTTACTTTAAGGTAACTAATGAAATAATGTAACTTGTTTCTTCATACTTTTGTCTCTTTTCTTTTATATACATATGCGACGCATTCTATAGCATATTTGTACATTCGTTTTTTTTACATACCTTACAATACTATGCTCAATTGAATGAAGATTATTATTACTATTAAAAAAAAATGTGTTCAGGTGAAGTTGGACACCCGAGCCCATGTCACACAACCGAGTTGATTTTATTCCGGTATATGCTCTTCAGGCGCTCTAGGTAGCCGCACTCCGTCAATCTCAGCCGTGGGTTCGTCGGTTCGTGAAAACATTTAGTTTCCTGCACATACCTATTCGTTGTCTCATAAATGACTCTTAGTTGTTCCATGGCAAGCTGATAACAAAGTGGATTAAAAGTTAACAAGTTAGTTAAATATCTCTAAATTAACTGATTAATGATTGGGGCAGTCAGATCTTGGAAGTTAGAATGAACTAAAAGTCGAAATTCATTTCAAAATCTGAATCTGGTTGTATTATTAGTTCTATGAATAGGTTGTAATAGAAAACAATTAGATCTCTTGTTGATGTTTTAAATTTTAAAAACACTTTTGTTTCCAATTGTGAAAGTCGTGGTTTTATATTATGTGAGAAATTGAAGTGTATAATCGTGTCATGCTGATATTTATATTTCATTTCAATGTGTCAATTCATTCAATTTCATTCAATTCAATGTTTCGTGGTTCGAATCTCAGCCAACTTAGGCATCGCTAGCTATAGGACCTGAGGTCACCGCTTGACGTGGGTTCGAGTCTCGCGTAAGATATGTGTTTATATAAACGTCCTTTCATTTATCATCACTTAATAGATTCATTTGCGTCTGCTTATTTGCCTCTCCAAATAACCTTATTAATAATCGTAGAGACGGTTGTATCAAGTGATGATTAGTGAATTAAGCAAAAATTAGCAAATTAACTTGTTATCACCCTTGGTTACCTATGTTATTTTTGTACCTTAAGTAATGATTAACTAATTAATATTTAATCATCAGTTGGTACAATCGGCTCTTATTAAATTGCAATAAGAACAGGATCGGGTGAAATTTCAAATGTTCAAATTACATCTGATTGAAATGTAATTTCACAGAATATCATTATTGTTCTAATATAATATTATGATTTCCTCGAAGTTTAGGAAATTTGATTCGGTCGTTTTTGAGAAATTATACGGGATATACTGAATAATAGTCATTTCATTTCATTTCATTATTCACCCTCGATCTAAACATGGTACAAATATAGGCTTAATAGGTACTTACAATAGTTCTATTCTATGTGAAGGTGAGGTATTCATTGATATTATAGTAGGGGTTGGCACTGGGAAATTTATTAAGTGATGATTTGAAAGAACTAATTGAGGAGGAGGACTTTATTGAGGCTGGTAGGTTATTGAAAAGAGTGGAGTATAGACGTTGGGGGCATTTATATGATAGAGTGTAGTTATGAGGAGTGATGAAAATGTTGGATTTAGTTCTAGTGGAGTGAGAGTGTATCGAGGAGGCTGCTTGAATTAGGGCCGAGGGAAGTGTGAGGATGCTGAAAGATTTGTATGCCTGATGACATGCTGAACAAGTTTGGCTGTACAAGGAATGCTGTAGGATGCGTGTTTAGACTTGATGAGTTTAAAATAAAGGTGTGTATTTAGCGTGCGAGTGATTCATATTTCATTTCATTCATTTTTATTCCAAATAGATCGTTACATTTCTGACTAATGGAAAGATGCAATAATCAGGTAAATGCACAACATATGGCAGGTCAGAAATATCAATATCAATATCGAGCTAACATTTGAACCCACTAATGCGTTTTCTAAGTTGTATCTAAGCTATAGAGCTATCAAGCACTTCAAACAGCTTGAAACAAACTGTCTCACCATCAAACCAACTCGAAAGTGACACTGTTGAATAAACCATTCGAAATCGCTTTCGCCAAATCGAATCGATTTAGAACTGAATCGAAATGAAAATCTTAAAATACATCAACAATACAACAGAACGTCACAAGAAATGGCTGAAGAGTCCTCGGGAATCGATTCAGTGGAAAAAATAGTTTTTGGTGATAACTTTTGAACAGTATGAGATATCGAAATTCTAGTGAAAAGGAATCATAGTTATTCCAATATCTCCAAGCGTTATAAGTTACTGGGAAAACGCCATGTATGCGTTGTAAGACGAGCGGATAGTAATAGTATGGGTAAAAATGGGTAAAAACTGCTTCGAGCGGTACAAATTTAGAACATTTTATGTTTTTTCTTCAAAATGGCTGACCCGATCAAGCTGAAAATTTTTAGAAATGTGTATCAAAATGTAATTCAACATCACGCATTTTTTTTTTTTGAAAATATTTTTTTTTCCCGCTGTGTTATTCTAACTGTGGGTATTTTTGGAATTTCTAAAATTCATGAAAAAAAAGTTACCACCCGATAATGCCACAAAACTATACAGATCCGAGTTAGATGAGGAACCATATTGAAAAAAAGTTTGAATAAACATGAAAAAAAAAAAAAAAAAACGAACACCAATTTTTTCCACTATGTCAAATTGAACCCTCGCTAAAGCTCGTCTAATAACTATTTATCTCATAATTATGGCATGATTTTCACGCGTACACGGTTAAAATACAACTGTTTTCAACCGTGAACGAGCGATTATTAGGCGATATAAGTTCGATAGTCATTACTTACACCATCTTGAAGGTATTAAGAATATATTTCTTACATCTCTTATTAAAATTTCGATATCTCATACCGTTCAAAAGTTATCACCAAAAAAGTGATATTCCACTAAATCGACTCCCATGGACTACTTTCTACTTTCTGCACTGTTCAGTTGATTTAACAAAACATTTCAATCAGATTATTCGCAACTTTCATTCAGTTACTCAAATCTGTGTTGGAATCAAAGCGACTTTGATGAACTTCCTAAAGTTTGCAAACCGATTGTAGCTGGACCGATGTCTTCTAGCCAGTCTGAACTTCTTGATACATCCTATGAATAAAGAAGTAACAGTGACCTTATTTATTATCTCTGTGGACCTTCTTAGGTACCCTCTGTGGGCCTACGATAACGTAAAAATGACATAGCATTTACTTTAGTTGTCATTGTTTCGTTGTCGTTGATGCCATGAATCTAACCCTCAAACTGATAATAAACGCTCAGAATATAGAGCAAGGCAAAATATTATGTAAATCCTATTCGTGATCATGCATTATATGGGCCTACTTTATTATATAGAAACTTTTTGCTGCTGTTTATGTAATTTTCAAGACAGTAAAGACAGAAGACAGTAAAGCAATCATATGAGATTGTTTTCTAAGACTTCGAAATCAGACTGTGTGTACATAGCCCAACCATGCTAAGAAGTTAATAACCAATATATATTCAATATGGACTAGAACGGGCTTTCAACATGACACGCATGGAATATAAAAAACGAAACTAAACGAAGCTTACTCTGGAATTATCTCAAAAAAGCTGACATGAGATTTCAGACATAAACGGATCTCATCAGCTTCAACGAAACTAATAATATTTTATTTCAATGTTGGTCAAAGAACGGGGCTTCTGCTTTATTCTTATTACCTGTATACAGTGTATTACCTATGACTACCAATAACGTAACGGGATAAGCAACTTGATCATTTCCTTTCGCACCATGCGGGAATCAAAGGGATGCCGTCATACTCAATTTACTGGTAGTATTATATATTGATTCATAAAAGTAATACGTGTAATGCACTCTGTGAATCCAGCTCTTCCCAATTGTATTAAGCAACGTTGGAATACATTTCATTTGAATTGGACACTCTGAATTTTAAATACGTGTGTAAAAGCATTTGGACCCCTAGTCAAGAGCCATACTGCCACATTTACCAATTACTAACTGCATTAATTACTTGATATCTGCGAGAAAGAACAGAAACAATGCAAGTACTCAACTATGTACTTTACATTGAAATACGAGCTGAATTCGTACGTTTTGATTTGAAATTGCGAATCTCAAAAATGTACACTTCAGCGCGTCACATTTTTTGCTTCCATCATGGTGAGAAGACGTCCAATGTTGAAAGTATATAACTTACGCCATGTTGCTTATCCCGTTACGTTATTGGTAGTCATAGGTATTACACTGTATAAAAACAATAATAAATAAATAAACTGTCTCTAAAAAAATCTGTCTTTCGTTCGAATTGAATTTCTCCGTAATTCTTTCACGGAGTGTACAAAATGGGCCACAAGTTAATCATTTGAAAAAACAGACATTTGCAGGTTTTCAATGATACTCCTGTTTTCCTGAATTTAAAAAAAACGTAATCTTCGTACTTTTTTCCCCGAGTCATTTAACATTGCTCTTATGGATACACAGTTGTTTTGAGGTACAGTTTCTTCTGGAGACAGTATAAGCTAGAGTCAGTGTGGTTTGAGGGAGAATTGTTTGAGAGACAGTTGATTGACAACCTCCATGATTCGTGGATACAAGTTGAGTTGTTACATTTGTAATTCTCCGAATTTACAATAGTTTAATATACCGATTTCTGCGACATATAGCTCAATATGAATGTATAACTGTGTTATTTTGTGAGATTATGATTCTAAGTACGTGATTTATAATTAGCAACAAAGTTACAGCCCCCCTCGTTACCTCAGTCAGCTGAGGCACGCTTCAAACACTGAATTCATCGTTGGGCGTGGTTTCGAATCCCGCATAAGGCATGGGTTTTTGTAAACGTAATTTCACCTATCATCACTTCATCGTTTCAGTATCACCCGCTCATTCGTACCCCATATAACCCAGCTGTTTGTGGGGTCTTTAAGCAGCAATAAAAACAAAGAAGTTACATCGTCTGAGCGTTTACTATGTTTTAAATTATGATTTTATTTTTCCACATTTATTCTTTATTCTGTCAGTAGATGACCTGGTTGCGTGACTACAATGATAATGTTTTCCACGGCGTATGGACTTCACATATGTCATGCTATGTAATAATTACATGCGCATAGATATGACGTGTTCACACATGTGACATGAACATGTTTAACATGTTTCTATATGTGTTTGAACATGTTTAATGTTGTTTCTAGCACATGTTGTATGCATAAATCTGTGGAATGAGTCACGCTGATGCAGAAGCATTCCAGTACATTTAGTTACTCGCTTTATTCGCTTCCTTAATCTAGGCTGAACCCACTCTTCTCTTGAGCCCAAGTTTAGTAAGATGTAAGTTAGTAGATTATTCTTCAGAAAAGTACTGTAATTCAGTTGTAGCTTCAAAGTCGTTATTGCATAGTTGACTTGAGATTAAACTTTAAAATTAAACTTGAGAAATTACCACAACTGATTTGAACATCTTAAAATTCCGTTACTGATGAATATTGTTGTGAATTCATCTGCTAAGATTGTTGCACAATAATAATTTTTGTGAGAATGAAAAGCCATTCCCATTCCCCTCCCTCTATCCACCAGGACCCCTATTCCTGAGATAAATGAGATGTGAGAAAAATCAGTGAGAAAACTATCTCATATTATGATAATGACATATTTCATCTCATATTTTATGTGAGATACTCGTTTTCTCACTCATTTTTATTTTTCTCACATCTCATTTATCTCAGGAAACTATCTCATATAACAATGGCATATTTCATCTCATATTTTATGTGAGATACTCGTTTTCTCACATCTCATTTATCTCAGGAAACTATCTCATATAATAATGACATATTTCATCTCATATTTTATGTGAGATACTCGTTTCCTCACTCATTTTTATTTTCTCACATCTCATTTATCTCAAGAATAGGGGTCCAGTGGTCCTTCAGCCAAGGAACTGGTTCAGAAACTCAAGGGAAGTCTGTCGTGTTTCGAGTCCTTAAGTCACGGGTTTTGGTGAACGTCCTTCCACAAAGTTGATATCCTTTCCAAAGAAAGTAATGAAGTTGTCGTTTTCAAATCACCGCGCTTTGCGTGCTCTATGTGATCCGGGAGGCAAGGGGAATTTCGAACCCAGTTCGATCTCCGCCGCCGACTATCTTTACATAGGTTGTTCATGGTCTCCCTCTGTAGTCTAAGCTAATGCCGCGATGGTTCCTACAATAAGTCGGCCGTGACCGCTTCCTTCCCACTATCCTTCCCATTACCCAAGAACCTTCATCTCATCATCCCAGCATCTCATCAATCATCCATCTGCCGCCAATAGATCTTAGCTATCATAACAAAGCGTCGTTAAACCTTAAATAAAATGGTAAAAGTTCTCAAATCATTATTTCATACTTGAGTCAAGTTAGTTAATTAATCAAAAACAAAAGTAAAAAATCATCAGGACTAATCTGAAAATCTGAAATTCCGTTGCTGGCACGAATATTATGGTACATTTACCCGTGAATTCATGATCATAACTCATAGATCCATTTCAATGTGGATTCGTTATCACCCGGTCATTGGTAACCTCAATAGCCTTTAACTATTGGTGGTGGTGTTGGTATTAACATTAAAACAACATGAACATGACCACAGTCCATTTATGTTATTATTCTAAATTGGGCCATTCCATTGGAAGTACTAGAATTAAATGTACAGTTGACAATAATATTGAAACAATCTGCGAGAGTTGACAAAAAGGTTGCAAATAAGTTACGTGCAATGATTGCCAATTATTGTATTCACAAAATGAGAATAAGAGTAGTTAACGCTCCAAATTTGACCAATTAAACATGTGTATTTACATATATAGAGAACAACGCTTCAAATCCCACCAATTATACATGTGGATTAGCATATATATATAGAAGTGTGTGTGCTTATTCTCAATGCATCCTAGACCCATCTTCTTGTGGATTTTAATATCACTCTAGAGTAAACAAGATTAACTCTTCAGATAACCCTATTTACTCCGAGTAACTCTCTTCTCCTGTTTCCGCTCTGAACACAGATAAAGGAATTGCTCGGAACTGGAATGCACCCCCAAGGGAAAAGTATGTATTGAACACATACGTGCCCCATGATTAAATGGTGTAACTTTACTTTACTTTTATTTCTCAGATGAAAAAGAATGATTGACCGTCTGTTTGGCTCACACAATTGAGGCACAGCTGAAGTCACCGTTGGGCGTGGGTTCGAGTCCCGCATAAGGCATGGGTTTGTGTACACGTCCTTTCATGTATCATATCTTCATCGTTTCATTATCATCCGCTCATTCGTACCCCTGTGTAAGCTAGCTGTTGGTGGGGTCGTTAAGCAAAAAAAAATGAACCATGTAGATAGACGATGGGTAATTGTAAACGTCTTTTCACTTATCATCACTTCATAGTTTCATAATCACCCGCTCATTCGTACCCCCGTATGAAAACTGTGTGAAATTCCAACTTTATGAAGTCAGTGGTGTTAGATGCGAGTAATTTCAGATCATAGTCTAATCGATTGACAGTAAGCGTTCTCAATAATCAATAATAGGGAAATAGGGGTCCAGGAGATGAAAAAATAATCTGGAATTGAGATGATGATTCCTGGTTTCATCTTGAATTGGAGAAATGAATATCGTCATAAGTCATTAAAATCTAGTTTCATAGTTGTGGTGTCTTTTAATTATCACACTTGCAAATTTCAGTTTTAAATTATTTTAATTTCAGATTTCAGATTTCAAATCTACAATATGAACCGCGTGAAAAATAGTTAATTGACTGAAAAAGTACAGCACAGAAAATGCAAATTATTCTCATCAAAGATCTAGATACGACTTCAGTTTGAATTTTAATTGCAGAATATGCATAGAATCGTTAACTTTCCGTCTACATTATTAATGTCTAAAAACCGACGAGCGTAAGAATAAGATGATAGAAAAGACGGCCGATCGGCAGCGTCAACCTAATCCATGCACTGTTGGAGACACAAACTTTAATGTGGAAAGTTTTTAAGATAATGATCTTATAAATATTGTTCAAGTTCTGACATAGCCATAAGTCGTCCAGCAAAAACAGTCATACTGTTCCAAGTGAGACTGGTCTTTAAAATTCAAGAAAAGAAACATTAAGATAAGTACTATAATTATAAGTTCCATTTCGATTCATTCAGTCTCTCCTGATTGTTAATTATAGTAATTAAATGCACTTTACATAATTTAATTACACATTGACGATGATTGTTATATACTAAGTGAACCCACGAATAAAGAGGTTAATTGGAGCTAAGAACGATATGATAATATGATATTCACAAAAATTAATACCACATATCTGTATCGAACTCACGACCGAATTGACTTTAGTTTCTAATGAGTACCTCAGCTGAATGAGCCACTAATGGCGACTGAGTACACTTTATTATAAACCAACTAGCAGTTAAAGAAGTGGTGTTTCACATCATTTTGAGAGAAAAAAGTTTTCCAAAAGTAGTACCACACAATATTTGAATTAATTATCAAACTAGGAAAACGCCATATGTGCGTTGTTAGACGAGCGAATAGTAATAGTATGGGTAAAAATGGGTAAAAACTGCTTCGAGTGGTACAAATTTAGCACATTTTATGTTTTTTTTTCAAAATGGCTGATGCTTTCGAGCTGAAAATTTTTAGAAATGTGTACCAAAATGTGATTCAGCTTCACGCGAAATTTCATTTTTTGGGAAAATGAAAATATTTTCTTTTTTTTTCGCCATGTTATTCTAATGGGAATTTTTGAAATTCCTTAAATTCATAAAAAAAAAGTCACTCCCCGATAATGCCCCAAAACTATACAGATCTGAGTTAGATGAGGAACCATATTGAAAAAAAGTTTGAGGTTGATAGATGTAGCCGTTTGACCTGTGGAGAACCGACAGAAAAAAAAAACGAACACCAATTTTTTCAGTATGTCAAATTGAATCCTCGCTAAAGCTCGTCTAATTATGTGAATTAAATAATTATTATGAGCAACATATTCTCATTATTCATGTTATTCGTGATCATTAATATCATCACAATCACAATTTGATTAAAATATCTTTACTCAGACTTGTATCTATTTCTCTTTCTCAAGATTCAACTCAATTAATTATTACATAATACATATCATACACGACACTTTCCTTTCTCGAACAATTAGCTAACATTTAACAGCGACACGCTTCTTCTAACTAAGTTCTTTGATGTGATTGCAAAGTGCTCGACATCGAGAATCTGATGGCAACACTGCTTTCAAGTGGTACTAGCCACGTTGCAAGTATGCTGGTTCTAATTGAAGCGCTAAGCACTAATTGATATAAGCTATTCACCATGTCGTTGAAATGATAATTCGGACAGATTTGGTTCTCTATTGAGGACAATATGGTTGGTTTTGAGAAACTATAAATGATTACTTTGGATTTATAGTTACATTTAGTCAGTTTATACTTTCTTATTGGGAAGCAAGGTGCATGAATTTGGCAATCTTTTCGAGCGTGTCAAATTTATATATATATATATATATATATATATATATGATAAATTTATTTTTTCGCTGAAAATGCCACGATATGTATAGATTATGAAATCTTAATAGAATCTCGATTATAATTTTTCATCAAGATGTCATAATGTAAACATATCGTGGCATTTTCACCGATAAAATAAATTTACCATCAACCATTGGCCGCAAAAATCTCCGTGCTCATATATATATATATATATATATATATATATATATATATATATATATATATATATATATATATATATATATATATATATATATATATATATTAATTGATATAGAAATCTTGATATTCAATAAGTTTTCTCATGTCTCGACTGTTTGAAAAATCCAAAGTGATCGTTCCACCAAAAATATAATTGTTCATTGATTATTACATATATTGATAATAATAATTGTATTTGTATTGGATTCAACGACGTACTGTAATGATAACTAAGATCTGTTTTCAAAGGATGATAGCCTAAGATGAAAGTTCCTCAGGTGACGGGAAATATAGTGTAGGAAGTGGTCGTGGCATATCCTGTAGGAACCATCTTGCATGGCATTAGCTTAGGCTACAGAGGAAAACTACAAACAACCTTGTGAATATAGTCGGTGGCGGGGATCAAACTGAATTTCGATTAACCTTCACCTCTCGGGTGAAGCGAGTCATCAACTGAGCTACATGTTCCAGTTAATAATAATGAACTTTGACTCCTTGAGCATGAACCCATGAACACTCCATGAGAGGTGTGAAGTCAATCTTCTCTGCCGCGGATATAATAAGTTCAATCCGCAGTGACACCGGAACGCGTTTATAGGTACATTATTTAACTTTCTTTTTTTTTTTTTAATTTATTTATTTCATGTTCGTCCAAAGGAGGATTTACAAGATAATCATTGAATTAACAATAATAAATAGAATGTGAATCATATATCATACAGTCAGCTTTAAATACATAATCGTTTAAAAATAATAATTAAATGTGTAAATATATGTTAAATTCTGTTCTTTAGATAGACCTATCAAGCATCCACCAAGTCAATATATATCTTTATTGAATAAAAGTCAGTCTTAAACACATAAGATTGTTTAAAAAATACAGAATAAAAATCAATTGATTAAAATATAAAAAGTAACCATAATGAATATTTGGAAGAGTAATGAAATAACAATTGTTTTAAAAATCACACAACAATTGTCAATAATAATGTTAATATGTGAGTACAATGGACACTTGGTTAGATTATACAATGCATAGAATTGAATACAGAAGTGGATGTATTCTCACTATATTTCAGAAAACCTTCATTCGATGTTTGTATATCACCAACAATGGTGATTAAAGACGCCATCAACAGCTAGGTTATAGGGAACCAACAATGGTAGTAGGTGTCAAATAAACATACGGATATTGCTATTTGATTTGATCTAACGTTCCAATACATGATATTTATACCTTGGCTTGTCGAGGTTGTCGCAAGATTTTCGAAAAAATATATATGTGTCTTATTTTATTATTTTATTCAATTTTATCTAGATTTTGTTAATTTCGATATAATGAGTATTGAAAAAAAAACTTATCGAAAATCCGCTGTGATATGATGTTCATAACAGTAACAAAAACATCTATATTTTGAATATAGAACTTTATAAATAGAAAAGTTTTGAATAGTTTTCAAATAGAAAACTTTTGAATAGTTTTTGTCCAGTAATTCTCGAGAAAAAGAACTTATGACTACCAAATAAACCAGTATTGAGATATCTCAGGTTAAAAGTCGAAGTAATTATTTATTTTTGCCTCAACTCATCGCCAAAATTGAGAGCTCGAGTAGTCTAAGTTGTTCCTATATTGAAACTATCCGACATACTTAAATACCAACGACATCGACGTCTTACGCACACCCCAATAAAAAAATATATGAAAAATATTGAACATTTTCAAGACAGTCCAAATCTCAAGTTATGGGTCCCCATAATAACTATTCATTCCTATTATGATTAGGTGATCGGATAAATAAGTTTTTCGTGAACTACTAGGTCAAAGTATGAAATAGGATAAGACTACATCGGGTTCTCGCATCTGGCATTACATGAACTAAACTTGTGTGAGTAGCAAGCACACTTCAGAGGAAATTGGTTTCTTGACGCGCTGACAAATAGGGTGAATAGAAGGTATTTTATGTTCAATGGCAATGGCACCAGCCATTGTTGACAACGACATTATGGCAGATGTCTTTTAAAGCAGATATACAGGCTAGAGAAAAATACATCCAAATTTATAATTAGACGAGCTTTAGCGAGGATTCAATTTGACATACTGAAAAAAATTGGTGTTCGTTTCTATGTTTGTTTGTTTGTTTGTTTGTTTGTTTGTTTGTTTTTATGTTTTTTTGTCGGTTCTCCACAGGTCAAACGGCTACAGCTATCAACTTCAAACTTTTTTAAATATGGTTCCTCATCTAACTTAGATTTGTATAGTTTTGTGGCATTATCGGGGAGTGACTTTTTTTTATGAATTATATTTCTTTGGGGTTCCGGTTCCGGTTCAGGTCCCTGGGAAACACATCTAATTGTTCTACCTTCAAGATTGTATTATAAGTTATTCAGCTCATAGGTTTATTCAACATATATCGCATAATTTTTCAATCTATACAATTAAAATTACACATTTTTCAGTTTATACGCTCGACACATATGTGATATAAGTTGAATAGCTTTCACTTATAACATTTTGAAGGTATTCAAAATATATGTGTTTCCCCCAATTCAGAATTTTGATAACTCATAGGGTGGATTGCAAGAACGAAGTTTAAACCCTGGTCCGCTTTGGACGTCTGTGTAATGCAGGCTTTAAGAGGCGATGCTATTTTGTACTTAGACGGCGTCTAAAGTAGACCGGGGTTAAACTTCGTTCTTGCAATCCACCCATACCGTTCAAAAGATGTCATCAGAGAACTGATATTTCGCTAAATCGACTCCCATTGGCTCATGATTAGATAAAACAGAAATTCTCAACTCCCAAAGATGCAAGAATAATTCTGACAACGAGATTCCTTGTGAGATTCTACAGAAACTATAACGTATGGAACTTTTTAAACTTGTCCGTGTTGGACGTCCCGGAATTATAAGATATTCCAGGATTTGAAAACTGATATTTGGTTAGATGACTTGGATTTTTAAATTACATTGAGTTAGGTTTTGTTCAATTCAAATAGTTTGTAGCATTGTTTAGCATGGAATTTTTCTTCTATAATATATTTTAACATACACCTCTGTAAAATAACCACCGCTTGAAAATCTCTGCAATGAAATATTACATACCTGTTCATACTCGTAGAAGTGATGGGTCTCTTAATGTGCGAATACACAACTATTTTACGCTCATTGATTATCTTTCTACAAAATGTGGGATGATGTTAATCACTTCTTGTCTACGTATAAGCTTTGGTTAAGTCTAGTCACCATTTGCCAACGTCTGATACTAATAGATAAACAAAACCAAAGACCACAATCTTTTATTGTGTTCACATCGGTTTTTGTGGTTTTGAGTTTTTTGTACCATAAGTGCTTTGTGGATGAAACTTCCACTTTATCAACATCTGGTATATTTAGTTTCACCTAGCCTCCATTCACCAGGTCATTCAATAAAAATAAGCAATTGAGGGGGTCATCCCTTTTGTGTATTCGAAAAACCCTAATTGTTCAATTTCAATTAGTCTTTCTTGCAGCCGCCCCGGTGGTTAAGTCAATTATCGCTAGCGGTAGTAACTGAAGTCACCGTTGAGCGTGGGTTCGAGTCCCGCATAAGGCATGGGTTTTTGTGAACGTCCTTTCACTTATCATCACTTCATCGTTTCATCATCACCCGCTCATTCGTATCCCCGTATAACCTAGCTGATGGTGGGGTCGTTAAGCACCATTAAAAAAAAAAATCTTTCTTGCGTTGGTGCTAAAAGACCCCCCAACCCCCTTGCACCAAATACCACTTCACATGTGATACTTTTAGAAACTATTACTACAATGTACGAATGAGCGGATGATAATGAAGCGATGATAGATGAAAGGACGTTTATAAACAAACATGCCTTGTACGGAGCTCGAAGCAATGACCCGACTCAACCTGAATTCAGTTCTGAAAGAACGTAGCGAAGTTGACTGATCCTCGGCTATATTTTTTCTGTCAACCCTAACATTTGTATTCGTCACACAGAGGAAGGGGGAAGGAAGGGTAAAAGAAAACAACGATATATACATATGGCGTATTTATTCTCATTCATTTTCAATGATAATGTAATAGAATAACTTTTCTATGTTTATAATTAGTTCAATCGGTCACTGAATTTTCACTAGAAAGCAGATTAACTTTTAATGACCAACCGAGTTTTCCGAACAGGTTTATGTATTCCATGCTAGTTTTCAGACCGTACAAACATGTTTAGCATACTTCTAATTGAACTCTCGTTTTGTGTTAAGGGCGAATCTTGACTATTAAATAGGTTACTATTCTACGATGGATACGCGACAGAGCTCAACGTTGTTCTGGATCTATGAAACCGATTACATAAGCCACCAAGATCGACTACTCAGGCATTCAGCTAATTTATAGGCGATCTAGGCGGCGATGTTTCAATTTTACATCCACTACTAAGGTCATCAGAGCTTATAGAGCCATGCAGCTAGCTTATATAGGTGATCTAGGTGGCGTCGAAAAGTTTCTTAGCACTGGAGATGATCGTCAACTGGGAGAACATGGGACAAGTCCAAGCTGCTTATCCATCGTAGATAGCTGTTTTCCTAGCTATTATGGACGAAATAATTGTGTTAATATTGCAATCATGGGGGCCTGGTTTTTTAGTTTGAAAGTTAAAGAGTCTTTCAGGTTGATCAAATAATTGGTAATGAAGTAACACTGGAAACCAACGGCAATAACAGGTGTATACAGTTGATTAACTTTTTAACGACTCACTGAATGTAGTTAATGTTATGATAAAGTTGCGACTGTTGTAATGATGTACGATTCAATAGAAGTGTGAATTCCATTCAAACTTCTGTTCAAGTAATTTTTCACGAAATAAGGTTCCAAATTAGGTTTGAATGATCAATTTCAACTCATCCGGAAAGTTAGTTATACCATTTTGAATTAATATTTTCTTATACTGGAAGAACGCAACATATTTGTTGTTAGATCTGATATATATATATAAATAGCCACCCCGGTGGCTAAGTCAATTATCGCTAGCGGTAGTAACTGAAGTCACCGTTGGGCGTGAGTTCGAGTCCTGCATAAGGCATGGGTTTTTGTAAGTGTCCTTTCACCTATCATCACTTCATCGTTTCATTATCACCCGCTCATTCGTAACCACGTATAAC
Organism: Brachyptera putata; assembly: GCA_907164805.1. Taxonomy (NCBI): domain Eukaryota; kingdom Metazoa; phylum Arthropoda; class Insecta; order Plecoptera; family Taeniopterygidae; genus Brachyptera; species Brachyptera putata. The sequence continues at coordinate 5,068,504 of OU015470.1, read as the reverse complement.
CTAGCTGTTGGTGGGGTCGTTAAGCAACATTATGAAAAATATATATATATATATATATATATATATATATATATATATATATATATATATATATATGTATAAATTATGGTTAGATAAGCGATGAAAAGCATATTTATATAAAATGTAATGAGTAGCTATTATGCACCTTGAGTTCCAAACGACTGTGCGACTGCCTTTCTGTTTTAATCATCACTCACTTCAATCGATCGGGTTTTTTCAAAAGTTCGAGATGTTTTCACTCAGAAGTGGTGCGATCGATTGAGCCTCTAAAGTACGCAGTACCGAATTGAATAATGATACTTGTGTACGCAGTTTCAATTGAATTTGTATTTTCGTTTGACAGTGGAGCACGAACAAAAATAAAACATGTTCGTTTTTTTCGAGTACTGTGAAATTGAATCTTCGCTTCGCTTATTCTATTATTAATTACTTGGTTAAAACACACAAGCTTTCATAAAGATGATCAATTAATTATGAATCTTTTGTTCAGCTTAATAACTTTTATTTGATTCACTGATCCACGAAACACTAAAACCTCAACTAAAAGGATACTTCATAGCTGCAATATTATTATTATAGGCCTGTTATTAAGAAATAAGAAATCGTCCTGGTATTCACCTTAAGAAAGGAGGAAACCAAGATGTAGTTCTGTCAAGAAAGTCGACCATTGCGAGAATCCTAAGACCTACCTTAGGATCTAATTCGTGATTTATGATTTGTAATTTATATTATTATGCAGGTAGTTGGGCACATGTTGTTACGAAGCTCCTGCTCTATTCTGACTACCTGTATACAGTGTATTACACTGTATAGAAACAATAATAAATGAATAAATAGATTTATTTAATACATGAATAAATTTGAAATTACGTGCTAGAGCTATCCAATTCCATGATACTAGGACTAGGATTGGTTAGTGCTATAATAAAGTCACTGTCCCTTGGACTGCAATAATCCATCATATTTCTTAGCCCACCTTATAAGTACGATGTAGCAAGAACATTGGAGCGAGACCAACCGATTTCATTATTATATAAAGAAGGTGTACCGACTCTCATACTGATAACATGGGAGGCATTTGTGGTTTCTTGCGGTCAAATCAGAGCCATAGGACCTTTAGCAGATTCCCTTGTGAACTAGATGTAGATAAGAGTGACGATATGGTACCGGTGACATTGTTGAACTTATAAAATCTATTATACTCGTAAAACAGATGCCACCACGAAGACAATAATTTTACTGAGCTGTGTACAACATTGTATAGCATCGTTGTTGTATATAGTTCGATATAAAAGCGATAGTTGTGCTACAGACAAATTGGACCATGGACTCAGATTCTGACCACGGATATATTTCACTTGGACGACGCGAGTGGGTACCTTCTTTATACTAGGAAAACGCCATATGCGTTGTTGGACGAGGGAATAGTAATAGTATGGGTAGTAATGGTTAAGAACTGCTTTGAGTGGTACCAATTTGGCACATTTTATTTTTTTTCTTCAAAATGGCTGACCCGATCAAGCTGAACATTTTTAGAAATGTGTATCAAAATGTAATTCAACTTCAGGCAAAATTTCATTTTTGGGGGAAATAAAAATATTTTCTTCTTTTTCTCGCCATGTTATTACACTAGAAATTTTTGAATTTTCTAAAATTCATAGAAAAAAGTTACCCCCCGATAATACCACAAAGCTATACAAATCTGAGTCAGATGAGGAACCATATTGAAAAAAGTTTGAAGATGATAGCTGTAGCCGTTTGACCTGTGGAGAACCGACAAAAAAACATAAAATTAAAAAAAAAACGAACACCAATTCTTTTCAGTATGTCAAATTGAATCCTCGCTAAAGCTCGTCTAATTACTTCAAAATCTATGGGTATCACTAAATCGTGTACCCACCATGATTACAAAGTAACTGTCTCTCATATACTGAAATTCATCATATTTCGTAGCGCATTTCATAAGTATGTCTAGAATTTTGTGCCAACATTTTGGAGCTAGCTAGCTCTAGCACAAAATTTATTAGGGTATGGTAATTCGTGTCTGGCAACAATGAAGAGAAAAAGATATGGGTAGAACTAATACATTCTGAACAGAGTTGAACTTAGCAGGGTTAACTGATAACTTAGCACTTAGCAGGTAACTGATGACACCATAATAATACTTTCTCTAATGCTGTAGAATTTTGAAATTGAATAAATATCGAGTTTTATGGTTGGTCGTTCTGATCTTTTTGCGGGTTATGCTATGGGTAATGTCAAGTATTGCTGCATGAAGGCATGGACCAAGATGGAAGGTACTAGTATAAATACATGGTTGGATTAAGGAATGATAATGTTTGAATCGTGAAATTAGAGTTTCTTCCATTAGATACGAGATACAAGCCTTCCGGACCCCTAGATAACCATGGACATCACTGAAAATTCCTGAAAATATGAAACATTTGAAAATATGAGAATATGAAAACACTGAAAAATCCTGAAAATACAAGCTTATATAACCCTGAGAAAAGATCGGCACGGTTTATCATAAACCTACCAAATATGTGTATCCCAAGTTAATCACGATATTGTGATACCTATTATTTAAATAATCTGCATGCTAACTTACTATAAGTTACAATAATAAAATCATATAAATAAAACTAAAATAAATATCTCTTTTATATTTTCAGATAAACTTCAAACATTGCATCTCCTAAACAAAAACAAATGAATAATCAAAAGTGTTAATTCGTCAATCATAACATTCAGCATAATGGCAAAGCTACAATATCATAAAAATACAATTAATTTCAGTAAATTTAAATTGTGCAGTGACGTGAAAGTGACAATCTTAGTAGTGCTCTCCGTGGTACTAATATTAGTGCCATTAGTGTCGTGTCAACAGACTAACCGCACCACCACTCGAGGTGGAGGCGTCAAAATCGGCACCGGATAAAACGCGCGACGGTACCGGCCTCAAATTAGGCGAAAAAATCCGCGAGGGCACTATCAAACTCGGCACCAAATCTCGTGAAAACAACAACAACAACAACAACAATAACGCGCCGGAAGTGAAAACCGTTACGGAATTGGTGCACGTCGAGCCTACGTCTCGACCGACGCCTAGAACAACGCCTCGACCGACGTCTCGATCACGTGTCGAGGTGAATATGCAGGCGCCGCCGCCGCCGCCTCCCGTGTCGGAGGGTAAGAGGAACCTGAAGATCGGCGTCGTGGTCCCGTGGAGGAGTTTCGGCGCGAGGGAATACATGAAGGCGTTCAGTTCGGCCACGTCGAGTCTGGAGAGGAAACGGTTGGAATTGTTCAAGAAGTATCAGATTCAGGCGGAGTTCGATTTGAAGGTCATAACACCGAGTCCAACAGGTAAGGTGATATTGGCATTTTATAATAAGTAACCAATTTTACATAAAAATAATTTTGTGCCACTATTAATTTAGGTAAATTATTAGTCGCCACGTAAATATGCAGCCGAGGGGTTAACAACTCCTGAAATCCGGTGTACACTTGCCATGGAATCCCATTGAAATTCCATTGAAATCCCATTGAAATCCCTGAAATCACTTGAAATCCCCTTGAAATCCGTATGAAATCTCTTGAAATCCCCTGAAATCTCTAGAAATCTCTGAAATCACCTGAAATCAGGTGTACACCAAATTTGCGAGTTGTAAACCCCTCGTATGCAGCTGCAGTTTTCGTTAAACTGAAGAACTCATAAATTATTATAAAGAAGCGCGCTGAAATTCCAACAATGATCTTCATTAAAAATGTTATATTATTGACAATTTCATTGATACATTTGGTCGGCCATATTGTATCTAAGATCATATTTTCATATTAGTTTACTGGCACTTTGCTCCAGATCAGTTATCACTGATCAATTCAGCATAAACATGATGATTGGTTACTATTAAAATTCATAATAATACAGATGAGTTCCATTAATCAAATCATAATACAGATTTCGCGAGGATATTATTCCACCAGAGGCATTCAATCACAGAGGATCCGAACATTGCAAATATAAAGATATTGAATATTCCGTGAGACTTTTGAATCTATGATTCAATATTAATATTCGACATGAATATGCGGAAAAAAAGATCGCAAGGGTATTATTATAATATACCAATCACAGAGGATCCAATATTACAAATGTATATAGATTATATATATTCAATGAGATTGCTGTATCTATGGTTGGATATCGATGAGTTCGATACAAAATATCAACGTTTTTGAAAAACGTTCAACCAAAGAAACGCATAGAAATTAGTTGACAATAGCGCGAAAATTTCAACAACCATATTTTAATACAAAATATGCCATTATCTATTTTCACTTCTTATTAGGTTTTCATTCATATTACGTGATAAAATTGATTGATTGATCCCGAGTTGTCTGTTGATCATATAAAATAATGAAAAAATCACATGTATGTTACCTATCAAGCAGACCCAAGTATTTCAATTTCAAAGTCTTTTTTCATTTTTTTTTCATTGAATGAATTATTATCAGATAAATATAGAACCACATTTCTAGCCAGTCCTAGTATTTCTTGTTAACCATACAACTGACTGCATTAGCTGCGAGAATATTGTATAATATAAATGGAGGTGCCGTGCCTGCCAGTGCTGCCTCGACCGCTTCGTCCAAGCCGGTGCAAGCGCGACCTCTGCTCTGCGGGCTGCGTTCAGGAGACAACCATATAATTGATTACATTGAATGATTACGTTTCTAGTCGAGGTGAAATGCATTCGGTTGATCAGTTGAACTGAACAATGTTCTATTCATACTCTTTTATTGCACATTCAGAAGCGTATTCTGTATTAGTTTTACGAGAGAATAGCTGCAACTGTCAACTGACAACTGCAACTATACGTAACATGCAATTGTATAGTTGTACACCAATACTCGGAATTCTTCGTGAGAATGTCATTAAAAAGTTGTCAAATATTCTTCCATGTTGTTACAAAATAGAACATTGGGTACAAATGTGTAATTGAATGTACATAGTCGTGTCCAACTATAAAACATTTGGAATTTCATTAAGTTGTGAAATTGTATGTCATTTAAATTGGATTGGATATCACTTGTTTTCAACACCCACCAGAAGGTATGTGGAAGCAACTTCAGTTATTAGAACAAGTAAACAGCTGTTACCCAAAGACATCGTAACATAGATAAATGAAGAAGACGCGATCATGATTCAGCGTGTTATAAAATTGTTTCATTCCGTATAATTAATTCTCAGGAATATGCAATGATAGACAGTTCGGCATGAGGACATACATACTGCCTCCATGATTGAACTAACATGAGTACAACTCATGAGTCATGAGTCTGAAAAAAATTGAATTATTTATTCCGAATAAGTAGTTTTACTTTCTTTGTATTAGTTGTCACTGTTATAGTAGGCTATAGAAAAGTTGAATATAAGAATGGCCACCAGGCTGAACCTCGCCAAATCAAGTTCTTAATAATAATATTTTTTTAAATTTTTCATCCAATGAATGTATACATAACAGTAGAGACATTTCTCTCGTTCAAGTGTCCACAAAACCCACTGAGGGTTAATCTGTGGAATATACTAAAAATACTCACTTCAAAGATAATTTACACATCTTCTTCCACATGACAAATAACATACCAGCGAAACACAAATTACCACAATACAAATGAACGAAACAACAATGAATTAAAAATAATAATAATAATAATAATAATGGTTGTCAAACACTCAATATAGAGTAAATAATCAAATATAAATTGATATAAATTGATAGAGAAAAAACAGGCAATAATTAATGATATTGATTTGAGTAGAAAGAATGAGTCATATAATAATTCCAATTTATTATAATAATACATTTTCTTCAGGATGTATTATGAAATAATACCGAAATACCTACTATACCGAAATACCTAATAATTACCAAATAGCTTCCTCAATGACTTTATGTGACAGCAATTGAACAAAGAAAATGTCTATTAGTGAATTACGTCTCGACCCTCTTTTCCACCGTGGAGTTGAACGGTGAATCTAACAAGTAAAACAGATTAGCGTCGACAAGGTAGACCCAAGCGGAACATGAGAACTGCACATTATTCAAAGGGAAATCAGAGCACCATGGTCAGTTAAAATGGTGTTTCCTCTACAGCCTATACCCGTAATGCCTACCACTAGGAAAACGCCATATATGCGTTGTCAGATGAACGGATAGTAATAGTATGGGTAAAAATGGGTAAAAACTGCTCCGAGTGGTACCGATTTAGCACATTTTATGTATTTTCTAAAAATGGCTGACTCGATCAAGTTGAAAGTTTCCAGAAATGTGTATCAAAATGTAATCAAACTTCACGCAAAATTTTATTCTCTCGGGAAATTAAAAACATTTTCTCATTTTCCCGCCGTGTTATTCTTATGGGTATTTTTGAAAGTTATCCCCCGATAATGCAACAGAACTATACAGAACTAAGGTAGATGAGGAACCATATTGAAAAAATGTTTGAAGTTGATAGCTGTATCCATTTGACCTGTGGAGAACCGACAAAAAAACATGAAAAAAAATGAAAAAAAATGAATAAAAAAAAATAAGAACAAACAACAATTTGTTTCAGTATGTCAAATTGAATCCTCGCTAAAGCTCGTCTAATAATACTGGCGGACCAGTGGCTAGCACATGGAGTAGTAATTCAAGAACCTTACAACTACTTTTACTAACTAGATCTAAGAGAATATAAGTATGGTCGATCAGTGATTGATAGGAGAGCTACTTTTTTTATGACAACGTGCTTAGTTTGCATGTATTTTCAATGTTGTTAGAACAACATCCTAGCCTTCTCATGAGGTGGCTACAAAATGAATTTCATCCATTTTCATTTATTAGACGAGCTTTAGCGAGGATTCAATTTGACATACTGAAAAAAATTGGTGTTCGTTTTTATTTTTATTATTTATTTGTTCATTTTTTTTTCATATATGTTTTTTGTCGGTTCTCCACAGGTCAAACGGCTGCAGCTATCAACTACAAACTTTTTTTCAATATGGTTCCTCATCTAACTTAGATCTGTATAGTTTTGTGGCAATATCGGGCGATAACTTTTTGTTTATGAATTTAAAAAATTTCGAAAATACCCATTAGAATAACATGGCGGAAAAAAAACACATTTTATTTTCCAAAAGAATGAAATTTTTCGTGAAGTTGAATTACATTTTGATACCCATTTCTAAAAATTTTCAGCTTGATCGGGTCTGCCATTTTTAAGAAAAAACATAAAATGTGCTAAATTGGTACCACTCGAAGCAGTTTTTACCCATTTAAACCCATGCTATTACTATTCGCTCGTCTAACAACGCGTATATGGCGTTTTCCTAGTATTCAACAATAAGAATATAAAATGAATTATCGTAGTCTACGAAACCATGATATGTTGTAATATTATATTGTCATAGTATTTAGATCATCTAGTAAACAATAACCCATCAAAGTATTTGTCTCTTGGAGGTAACTATCCATTCGGTTCATAACGAGACCGGGGTTCGATTCTTGATATGGTCCACCATTCTCACAGAGGATTATTATTGGTTATTTAACGACTCCACCAACAGCTAGCTTATAAGGGGGTACGAATGAGCAGGTGATCACGAAATTATGAAGTAATGATAAGTGAAAGGAAGTTCACAAAAACCCATATCTCATGCGGGATTCAAACCCACGCCTAACGGTGACTTCAGTGTCTCACTCAGCTGACTGAGTTAACGAGGGCGGCTCCTCACAGAGGGTTTCTGTGGTTTTCCTCTGTCGTTCAGGTTAATACTGGGATGTTTCCTTTAACAACTGGTCACAACCATTGCTTTAACTTGTGTTCAGTATGAGAGTTGGAATATCTAGGAGACCTATTTAATATCATCCTTGAATGTATGGCTACATGGTACACATCCGTTAATATACCCTCGGGTGTGATGAGAAGGGGCCGGGGGGGGGGGGGTCGTTCGTTGAGAAGTTGTCGGAAGAAATTTAATAACTTTAATTAAATCAACACGTGCTTTTAGTCTGTCTGTGCTCCATGAGTCGCACTTTCAAATCACTGACGAAATTCAGTTTAAGAAGATTAGAAAACAAATTATCCACGAATATTAACTTCTCATTCAAAGATATCTGGAATGAGTACCTATTCCATGCACCGTCATTTTTCATTAATTTTCATCTATATCTTAATTTGAAGGGGATCTCTCATAAGCTATTTTTTTTTTTAATTTATTTAATTTTTCCCGTATAAGACGGGTATAGATCTGACTTGAATAAATATTCTGTTCAGGTGATAATATCACGAAGCATGTCCGAGAATTAGTATAAAGTGAAATGGAATGTGAAAAAAATCTTCACCGTTTCATATTGAAAACCTCACATATTTCGATTTTCTGCTCAGAATCAATTCAAAATTCAGTTCAAAATTGATTGATACATTTTTTCTTCCACATGTAACTTTTTTATTCACATCCATTTGTTTTGAAACCAGGAAAAAACGGCTTTATTTTACTGTAATCTTTTACTGGTAAGATCGCCCTTGGGTGCCCCGTTCAAACGATTTATTCTTCCATTCATAGCCTTAATTGGGGAACAATGATTTTGTATCAAGTTTCGATGTTATTAAAAGGAAGAAAAAAAAAAGTAATCCCTACTTTTACACTGAAAAATTCTGAATCTCTCTCTCTTCACTCATTCAATGAGGTTATTTCACAAAGCTGTTGGATTCAGAACATCTTTCAGTTCACAGAAGCCAAACTATGAAGCGACTTCAATTAGTGGAGATATTATGCAGATTATGGAGATTGTACACAATTTACATACAATTATCGAAGTGACCATTAGTGTTTAGGCCTACATGCACAGTATATTTAGCGCTTCAGTAGGGTCACTGGGTAGCCGTGCTTGCAGCAAATATATAACCACGCATGTCAAGTCACCCCTGGTGTTCGTGCATGGAAACACACGTCGTCTCTAGCAACTGCATGCGTCTGTAGTTGTGAACAATTTTTAAATCGTCGAAAATTAAAGTTCGTTTCGAGATGAACATTTTTTTATATTGGGTTTTAATGACGCACTGTTATGATAACTGAGATCTAATGGCGTCGGATGGATGATTAATGAGATGATGGGATGATGAGATGAAGGTTCTTGAGTAATGAGAAGGATAGTGGGAAGGAAGCGGTCATGGCCTACTTATTGTAGGAACCATCCCAGCATTAGCCTAGACTACAGAGGGAAACCATGAAAAACCCCTGTAGAGATGGTCGGCGGCGGGGATCGAACTGGGTTCGGAATTCCCCTCGTCTACCGGATCACACGAAGCGAGCGCGTTAACCACTGCGCTACATGTGCCAGTAAAATGACTGTCGACTGCGTAATCATGTTGGCTTAAGCTTTGTTGTCAGAGCACAGACAAGGTCCTTAGATGATCGAAACTCTTGCATTTTTCATTTGCAGCTCATCGTTCAATTGAGTAGGTATCGAGTAGAGTACACTACTCATTCACTCTATACTATGTACTATGTACCCTACAAATGGCATAGCTAAGGTAGATAAGTCAGTTCTAGGCTGAATAAAATGAGATTACATGGGTTGGGCTGGTTCTGGTTAATTTAGGTTGCGCACAACAACAACAACAACAACAACAACGCATATATAATCTGTATTAAAATAGTTCTTGCCTATTTATAATTTCAAAAACTAATTGACATGAAAATGGCTCACATTTTATCATTCGTTTATCAATTATAATTATAATAAAAAGGTATGTGAGCCCTTTTGAAACTGTTTCATTATCATTAAAATCGTTTATTTCTTGAATGCAGTCTCATATGAAGTCTCCAGGCATATAACTTAATTATTTTCAACTAATTGTGAAGAGGATTCTCGTTGACTGTGCTTTTCTAAACAAGTGCGAGTAAGGTAATGTACTGGTCGCGAACCCTCACTCGGTAGTAGTTCTAGATAGGGGAGACGGCCAATCGGGACCGTCAAAACTTACGAATAATAATTCCCACCAACATTATAGAGGATCGAAACGCACGTTAGTCAATGGTAATGAATACAAGAAACGGTCGATCGGGAACACAACCAACAAACAAAAGCAATTGTATCAGAGAAGGTGGTCTCGATCGACCGTCTTCCCTACACATTAACAGTAACAGTCGGTAGTTTCGACTCTTCAAAGAACGTCACTGAAATGTAATTAGACGAATGTAACTATTCAATGCTAAACAAACTAAATGTACAGAAAGACAGTATTCAAGTTCATTAAGGTAATTCTACCCGTGATAATAAACACATGACGGTGGTTGGAATTAACAATTCTTGAGTCTGAATGACCTACGTGTCTACGGTCTATGTACAGTACGTACTGTACGTAGTACGTGTGTAACGTAGTACGTACTGGGGTTAACTTTTGTTCTGAACAGACGCATCATTCCAATTAGCAACTTTCAAGACTGTGAAGGAAAGAGACAATACCTGCTCAAGTTTCAACACAGTGAAATATGAACATAAATCTATCAATACAATTAGCACTCGTGTATGTATATATATATATATATATATATATATATATATATATATATATGTTCATGATGATTTAAAAAATAGACCAGGTTATGTGGTGACAGAATATCTCTAATCTCCAACGCGTTTCGGCAGGATTACACCTATCGTCTTCAGGGCTTGAACAGAAATAAAACTTCGTAACAATACTCCGTAAACGCGTTGGAGATTAAAAATATTTTTTCATCACGAAACCTGGTCTATTTCCTAAATAATCATGAATCTACAATATAGCCAGGAAAGAAGCATCCAGCAAACATATATATATATATATATATATATATATATATATATATATATATATATATATATATATATATATATATATATATATATATATATACAAATGAAGAGAGTGTGTGAGAGAGAGAGGGAGAGAGAGAGAGAAAGGAAAATGCTTCTCCACAGCAAAATCTGATCCCTGTCTTGTTCTAAAGCTCCTAGATTTGCTTTAAGCCCTGACTCATTCAACCAATGGGAATGCTTGATCTCATTACGAGTGGTTCCTGCATGACGATAACACAGATCAAGCTTAGCGTCTAGGCTCCAAGCTTGCCAAGCATCTCAAGCTTGCCAAGCTTCTCAAGCTTGATCTGTGCTGGTTTAGACGTCAAGCGGGTCAGACGAACGATTACGAACAATTCTTAAGAGCACTCCGTAGACTTTTGAATAGTTTGCTTACTTTTCCACTTTTCCTTTTTATGAAGTTTTCTCTGGTATGAAAATTTGATTTTCGGATTTGAGTCCTATTGTCGCGTGACACGAATCTTGTTCACTCCATTGCCCCCCCCCCCCTCCCGATGATATGTGTACCCCTGGTTTTTGTTAGCTTTTCATAAATTTGTTTAGCAGCATACAAACATGATGAATGAATAAATAATTCCTATAATGATACACAAAGTATTATCCTTTTGCGGGCTTCACAAATCTGAATGTTTATTATTATAATAAATTTCGATTGTTTTTTTCGTTTTTTTGTGTTGATAATTTTTTTTTTTTTTTTTAAACATCGAAACTTGATACAAAATCATTGTTCCCCTATTAAGGCTAGGGATGAGAGTAGGATCGTTTGGACGGGGCACCACAAGGGCGATCCCACCACCCCAAATAAAATATAAAACAAATTGGAATTGAAATCGAAAATTGAATGACAGTAGTTCTCGTTATATAGAATTGATTTTTATTTCATTATATAACTGAGTAAAACATATGTGATAAAGCTAATACGGAATTGAGATAAAACATATCTACTGAACTCGGTCCCCAATTGATGGTGTACTAGTTTGAGCTCACCTCGAACGTCTGCCCGCTTTCAATCTTATAACGAATTCATCTTGAAACACACAATGTGTATTTAAAAAAGTCAATATTCCACAAGAATTGAGAACCATTTAGTGTCTTCTTAAGAGAACACGACTTTGAAAAGAACACTGAAAAAAATCTCTCTCTTGGAGAATAAAAATTTACGATATAAAAAGTTTTATCAAAGATATTCAACGTTCAATAGATCAATCGCCAGTTTTTACCTTCGAATAGAACTCTTTTATTTCGCCTGACGAGACGAAATGCCAAAGTACTAAAAGTAGCAGAGAACTTTATCTCAACAAAGCGAGTGATCAGCCTTTTTATTTTAACATATTTATTCATCTAGAATTCCTCTCGAGAAAGAAATGTGAATGTTAGCTTAACGAGTCAGTTACTCATTAGAAATATATTCTTTGAGAAAAAAAAAATGAGATCGAAATTTAACCATCATTAAGAAGGGAAATAAACCTAATATTGTTCTTCAGAAAAATATGTGAAATCAATTAATGATATCATCTTCTGCAGTGTCGGACTGGCGGCACAGAGGCCTCCCGGGAAAAATAAATCAGGGCCCCAGATCGAGTTTATAATATACCACCTAATCGAATACGTTAATAACAAACTAATATTAAATTATTATTTTGACTCTATGTGACGTGTGAACTGTTATAAGTATTGATAGTCCCACATAACAAGCATTTTAATTAGTAGCTTTTGAGCTGACTCTGTCGCAAACTCACTCTTATACATTTCTTTTGATTTCGTTATCACATTCACATTTCTACAACTATATTGAGGAACATTGTCTAGACGGTATATTGATTAATCTATATATATATATTCGAGAGTTACTTGATGACCTGTCATGACTTATTATACGTATATAAAAATCAAATGAAAAATATTTTATTCGCAAGAAAAGTAATTTTGTATTAATATGGTATCAGAGGCCTCCAAAACGGTCGAGGCCTCTCGGGGATCTCTCGTTGTCCCGGTGGGCCAGTACAACCTTGATCTTCTGTAGGCCTACATTCACATAATTCACGGACAAACTTGGTTTCGAATTTTTTCAATCTTTCACCATGATGAAAAATAGCATGAAAATCCGTGGTTTTCAGAACTGGATCATCCCAATATGATATATTATAGGAGTATTTGATAAGATCGGATCTCATTTCAATTTACCGACCAAGAATAACCCCCCACCCCTTGCTCCAATTATCTCAATGAAATCCCCTGTAAAACCAACCCTCTTACAACAATTATAAAGTGATTATCTACTGAACTCTAATTTCGAATATTTTGAACTTGAAGAGTGAGGAGTTGGATTTGTTCATGATTCGATCAACAGGGTGTCACAGAAACTGGAAGATAGATAATGTAAAACTCGACGGTCCCATAGTCCAACAAGACTGACAAATTTTCAGATCTTCATTCAAATTGTTGAAGTGAAAGACCTAGTTATAGTGATCGACTAAAGGCCGGTTTTACCAAAAAGTCCAGTTAGCTTTTATCTGAGAGTTAGTGAAAACAAATAGCATTAGTAACCCTGGTGAGAACAACTTCAAACTGCCAATTAGAGCTACTCACACGTTGGTAATACAGTGCCTAAGGCACGGTGTGTCCAAAGTAGGAGTAGCTCCAACTGGCAGTTTGAAGTTGTTATCACCATGGTTACCCATGCTATTTGTTTCCACTAACTCTCAGATAAAGGCTAACTGGACTTAGTAATAC